>JAQPZY010001306.1:605000-962500 GCA_029931535.1 Margaritifera margaritifera | reverse complement strand
GATTTTCTTACATATATGAAAAGGACAAGCATATATCGACCCCTGGCAAGGATCACAAATTACTCTACAAAAAAAGATGAGGAAACCAGGAGTTAAGGTGGAATGCAAGAGGAACGGAGTAAAAGCCAGTTTTGACATAAGATTTAGGCTTGGGGGCGGAACGAATGGAAACCTGGCAACGGGAATCTAGTCAAGTAGGTCCCTATCGAAAAGAAAAGGGAACCCAGATCAAAAATATCTAAAATAATTTTTTCTTGATCAAAATTCTTCTTGACTTTGACTTTTTGAGAAATACCCATATATACAGAGCGGGGCGGGGGGGGGACAAACAGATTAAACAAAACTTTAATTTTCCATCTTAGGGAGTCAACTCAAGGGCCTGCTTGTTTATAATAGGTAAACGTCTGAAGGTGTCCACACACACATAAAGATTATAAAGGTCATTTGTTAATTTTAACAATTAAGTGCTACACACTGAACCATGCTAACCTCCTATCATATAATCATATAATATGGGTTATATATACACCATACATCACCTTTAAATAATTTTTGTAAAATTATTTTTTAATTTTTCTATTTTATTATTATGTTAACAGTAATTTGACCCTATACTTTCATTCAAAACTTATTCGCATATGCATAAATTGCGTATTCCTATATGTGTAACATAATTGGAAATTTTCATAAAGGCAAATCAAGATACAATACATAAAGCGTAGACC
Source organism: Margaritifera margaritifera (assembly GCA_029931535.1). NCBI lineage: Eukaryota > Metazoa > Mollusca > Bivalvia > Unionida > Margaritiferidae > Margaritifera > Margaritifera margaritifera. Next base: position 961,775 of record JAQPZY010001306.1, on the reverse strand, counting down.
CTCTTCCCAAATGATAACTTTGGAAACACTAATCACCTAACACTTTAACTCATTATCGCATTAACATAAGGATCGATCAAACGTTTTCATCTATATCAAAATTCCAACAAAAGTTTACAAAAATAAGATTCCAAAACCGTTTTACAAATTTGTTTTAATAAATCCGCTTATATTTTTTTTTTTTTTGTTTTTTTTTTTTTTTTACAAAATACGACATGCCTAATAGCCACGATTGCATTGAGAAATACGAATTACCTGCCTCAGACAACACGTCACGTGCATCAGACAATATATGCAGCTGTATAGACTGTAAGAAGAAGACTGTACGGAGTCATAACAGCTGTATAGACTGTAAGAAGAAGACTGTACGGAGTCATAACAGCTGTATACACTGTAAGAAGAAGACTGTACGGAGTCATAACAACTTGCTATTGACCTATAAAATTCGACGGATTTTATTCTGCAGTATGACATAGCCTTGTATCAACCGAAAACTAAAGTCAGCAATTTTGTTTTATTAAATGACTTCTAATTTCTTCACTTTCTTTTGTGATGTTATTAAAACAACACTCCTTGATTTTTCAACCGAATATTAACAATGAACAACAAGAGCTGACATCTGACTTGAAATTAACAGTCATAAAAATAAAACAAGAATTAACAGTAAATGTGCAGAAACAGTTTTGTTCATTTTCTAATATAAATCCTAGTTCCAAGACTATCTTATGAAATGAAAATACAACCACTAGCCGACAGACAAATGAACGAACAGGTAGAAGAAACATCCTGCAATTGTTTCGTGATGCTTGAGTTGCATGTTCTGGAAATAGAACACTGGCAATTTGGGGCTAAGAAAGCCATTTTAATTTTATATCACCCTCGAGTCCGCATATGAACATCACAAGCGGTCTGGAACAATTCAGATAGTATAATATTCATCGGTTGGTAGTAAGTAAGTTTGAGCGAAAGCGTGTATGTAGAGACAGCATATAAAAGTGTCATGGCCTATAAGACAAATGCTCTTTTCTCAGTCATATTATCATTAGAATTACAATAAACAATCAGAATATGTTATATTTCATATTCCAAGCATTGTAACATTTTCCATGTTATTTTAAGAATGACATTTCTCTACCAAACTAGGCTGTTTGCTCGTATTTCAGGTGAATTAATGTTAACTTAAGACGTCAGTCTCGTTTCTGCGAAAACTGATTGACAGGATTTTTTATGAATGTCTGTTCCACATGTAACCCGAGAATCATACCAATCGGCATCGGAAATAATTTGCAAATATTAAATCTTTACATTTTTTTTAACGATGTGATTTCTTTACTAATCCAGCAGATGGCTTTGTTTTCTTTTCTGTCTGCACTAGTCTTGCTTTAATGATACGTACATCAATCAGATTTTATTTTCGTTTTATGTGAAATTTCGAAATTTCATATGAATCGGCCCACGCAAACTAATTTGCTAACTCTAATAATGTTAGTTTTGTTGTGATATTTTTCTACAAAATCACGAATTACTGGTATTTCAGACAAAGAATGTGATTTTTAAACTTCAGTTATGAACCACAGTTTGCTTATTTTGACTTTTATCTTTTGTGAGAAGAGATATTAATTTTATTGCATCCACTAATACGTATGTAATCAGCTCCCGCAACTGTTTTACGAGACACACGAAAAACGCCAAGAGTGCCTAAAAAGGCTTTATCGTAATAGATTTGTTTTAAACAGATAAGTCAAATTACATTTTCCACCAATGTTTAAAATTCAAAAAAGCACAATGCAATACCACACCTTTCTAAATAAAGGTAATTTAGTTTTATCCATTGTTTTATGAATAAATCCATTCCTGTATGATTAAACAAAAACAAAATTGAATACTTTAAATTGTTGTTTCTATGACCATTTAAATGGGAATCAATTTTCTTTATCTGCTAACACTACGTAACTCAATGTTTATCGTTTAAACACGTATTTCTAAACTTTAAACAATACCAAAATACAAGGGTACAATGTCTGATACATTTGTACGAGTTTTGAGACAGTGATATCTTGATCCAAAGCCACTTGCTTTTGTTGCATGGAAGACACGTGATCAATGTTTGCTTTGAAAGTAAATATATTCGGATGACCAGAATTTTCTATTTCTACTTATGCACATACACACATATATACGTGAGTAAGTAAGTATGTATGGATAAGGGTTCACATATATTTTGCTTCATCCCCGTGCGTATCAATCTCTCCTTTTATATCAATCTATGACTCACTTCTAATTTTGAATTTAAATATTTTCTCTTACAGAATACAAGTACAAATTTATATTCCTTTTCCAGATGTATTGGAAAATGTATCCATTTACTCAAAATTGCTTTGTCTGGACTGGCACGGTCTGGTCTCTGATGACTCTACACATATGCCTGGCATGACCAGGTGCAATTTACTGATCAATATTTAAACGTTCCAACGTAGAGACTGTTAATATATCAAAATTAGTTTTTGTGGCAGAGAAGTTCCTTGGAGTGGAATCTTTCTGCAAAACTTTGAATCATAGACTTATCGCTCTTATCAGTAGTCTTTGTTCCTGTCATGAAGATTGTCCAGGCTATGCAAACTGTTGTCCAGACAACCGCTTTTCTTACCTGAGGCAAACTTGCGTGAATATTATGGTGTATCCATCTAATGGATCCTACCAAATATCCAGAAGAATGGTGGAAGAGAGCCCATATCACGAAAACCATCCATTGAAAGTATGTCGCTCAAAAGTTTCTAGATCTCCGTCTGATGTTTCAGTAACATCCAAGAGGACTGGTGTATCATATGTGCACAGATTGTGTGTTATGTGTTTCCTGGAGGAGGACAATGATCTGGAATAATGGGAACCAGTGCTAGCAAAGTTTCAATCCTCCCTTTCAGAATTTAGGGATGAGCATATGAACACAACAGTTCTAAAACGGCTTTTTTCAAAAGGAGAATGTGTTTTTGCCTATAATGAATCTGTAAAATATGAAAAAAATATGTATTCCTTCACTAATGAATGAAAACTATCGAGATGTCATCGGTTCGTGCAATGTGTCGGGTTTGTGGAAGATGTACGACCGTGACATAGCGTGGGCATGCGAACACTTTACTACCCTCTTGAACAATTTGCAAACGTTTTCTGCTACATTTGTAACCCAGATGACCTCTCGCAGACTCCTACGGCTGTAATTCATACATGCAATGTGTTACGGAATTATATATATTTTTCCTTTTTATAATGGTATAATTTATTAGTTTATGATCTCTGTTCTTAGTCTAAACAGCTGTCGTCTTATGAGTATACATACGGTAGCTTCAATCGATATTTCACCTGTTTCCTTGTAGTTTTAGTCATGTGACGTATTTTCCGCGCGAAAGAGAGTAATGAACTTTCGACCTAGTTCTTGAACTTTTAGGAGTAAACATGATATTGACTAGGAATTATAGTTTAAGGTCACATTCGAAGAATGAATCAATACAGTGTTTACTGTTTAAAACACTGGTACTCAAACACTTAAGCAGAATCACGCATAACCTAATTCCTGATTGGTTCGGAGAGGGTTGTATTATTTTGAAATACCCTGTTTATTGAAGACGTAGTATGGGTTTTTATTTCGATTCTGCGCATTAATGCTATATATATATTATATAGGAAATAAGTGATTAAATATTCTTTACAGTTACATTTGAAGAGAGAGGTCATTACGAAATTGGTTCAGTTTGTGTGTGGGATATACTAATTTGGAGATTTATTTATTATTAATACAGTACATTTCAGATTTAGTACTGTCTTTAATCTGAACTATTATACAGCTCCGTGGAATTATCGAAAACATTTCTAAAACTTGTGAGATTCCAGATTCACAAGGATTATTTGGATATACTTAAACTTATTAACATATTAGCACAGTGAAGGATATTTCATTCGGAATATTTCGATTAACTTCCGGAACAGTGAACTTTAAAACAATTTAGGACTTTTAAGGATATTCTATACTGTAAGTTATCTTTAATTCTTTCACTTTAATTGTTTGTTGAAATATTTTAATATTTTAGGAAAATTCAAGATTTGTATTTTAAATCTTGCAAGCTTGTTTGAGTGTTTTCTTTTGTTACATATCCCCTAGTCGTAACAGTCTGTGTTAGTGTGTGTGTGTGTAAAGACAGAGTTTGTAAAACACCTATCTAACATTAACATGGTCATTAAGTTAACAACGTCCTAAATGATTTTCTGGCGAATCACCTTATATATATATATATATATATATATATATATATATATATATATATATATATATATATATATATATATATATATATATATACATATATATATATATATATATATATATATATATATAAATTGTTACGGAATTATCTATTATTTCCTTTTTAAATAATAGTATAGGTACATGATCTCTGCATAATAGTCTAACAGCTGTCGTCTTGCAGAAAGTACATATACGGTATTTCAATATGACTGAGTACATTGGTCTTGGGAAATATTGTCGCTTGTAACATTAGTATATCACGGGATTTAGCGCGTGAGGGTTGAACTTCTGACCTAGATTCTATGATTCATTTAAGAGTCAATACTTTATTTTCTGGTAAAAACGTCAGTAAACAAGTACTTTAGCGGTGTCATGCATTACCTAATTTCTGATTGGTTCGGAGAAGGTTGTTTGCTAGAAGGATTAAATGATTTTTAAGTTGCAATACACTTTCAATTGGTTTTCCTTTTTCTGTTCTGCGCAGTCAGAAGCTATATAATAGGATTTATTGCTGTGTTTCGGCATTCGTTCATAGTTCCTTCAGCCTGAGAGGTCATAAATCAGATTGGTTCATTTTGTGTGCGGATATTCTGCTTCAGTGATATATATAGTAATACAGTGCATTTAGGATTCAGTACTGTGCCTTAAACTTTAATAATTATTCAGCTACGTGGAACTATCGGATAAATTTCTAAAACTTGTGATATTCCATATTCACAAGGACTATTTGGAATTATAACACTTAGATATAACTGATTCTTATTAGTACATCAGTACAGTGAAGGTTTCATTCGGAACCTACATCATTCGGAACATTTGGATTAACTTCCGGATCAGTGAACTTTAGAACAATTTAGGACTTTTAAGAATATTCTATACGGTAAGTTATTTTTAATTCTTTCACTTTGATTGTTTGTTACAATATTTTAATCTTTTAGGAAATTAAATATTTGTATTTAAATCTTGAAAGCTTGTCTGAGTCTTTTCTTGTGTTCCATTACCCCTAGTCATAAAAAAAATATATATATATATATATATGTATGTATGTATGTATGTATGTATGTATGTATGTATGTATGTATGTATGTATGTATGTATGTATGTATGTATGTATGTATGTATGTATGTATGTATGTATGTATGTATGTATGTATGTATGTATGTATGTATGTATGTATGTATGTATGTATATGAAATAAGAAAAACAACACAAACGCCGATAAATGTTTGACTAGTTTCACATTTACTGTATGCTTCTTCAGACACAAAATATTTTGAAAGAAACGGATAACGTCCATATATTTATGAACAATTACGTCATCGACATAACGTCATAAATGATATGCATTATCATATAATATAATGAATAACGGGATCAGATAGATACATGAGTCTCTAATGAAAACTGAATCAGTGAAAATACAATGTAGAGACAAACAGTCATACATACAATCATATATGTTTATAACTGATATATATGTGTAAGTGTGTGTGTGTACTGCTTGTTGTGCCTTTGCACTACAATTAAAATACCTTATTTCAAATCAACAATATGTTGATATAGGATTCAAGGTCATAAATCTGCGCGCGCTAACACGTGATTCACCATTGTGGGTTAAGCTGACCGACATAATTATTTATTTTCCTTGGACTTAACATGACTCATGTAAACATGTTGACGTTCATTTGTACTTTAATTGCGGAAGCTACTGAACTAAGGAATTATAATACAATGATTATAAACCCAAATGAAAACTATTATAATTTAAAGATAATAGATAATGCCGTAACAGTACAACATATCAATTCTTTTATTAAAATTGTATACAATTTTATATAATACTTTAGTATTAAGGCCAATGGGATACAAAGAATCTAACCGATTAACCCAGCAACTTTCTTTAATCAGTCGGTTCATCACTCCATCCCCAATATCGATTGGCATGAAAGAAAAATCACATTAAGAGTGATTATTTGTATTATAATGTATTGAAAGATTAGACGAGAACTGAGGATCCTTACAATTTTTTTATGAAAGCTGTGATTATTTATTCTCTTAGAAACTTGATGTGTTTGTCCAACATACTGCATGTTACATTTTTACAGGTATCAGTAAATTACATCAGTTGATATTCAGTCAGTGTTATGTGTGTGTGTGTATATATATATATATATATATATATATATATATATATATATATATATATATATAAAATCTAAATCATATTCACACTCATTAAGTGTTGTCATTCCTTTACACTGCATTGTGTACAAATAGGACACAAGGATAAAGTAAACACCAAATGTTGTAGATTAAATAAAATTCCAGACGTTTCAGATTAAATACAATAAAGACTTGTTTTCTTTTCTCAAGTCCTTTCTTTTGAGGAAATTAGTGGCGTGTCAGCTGTATTGAAAGTTTATTGTGTGCACTCGAGGGTAATATGCTAAACCCTTATTCAAAAGTAGCATCCGTCATTATTGTAATTTACATCTAACAATTGTATTTCATTTTTCCTGCTTTCACTATAGTTAAATTGTTCATATGTGAAACGAGGTGCTACTTTGTTAATTACATTCTTGTCACGTATGTTTGTTTAACCTCTTAATTATTCTCATTTGTTTGTACATTCATATTCTTCGGGATTTTCGTATTTGTCTCTTGTCTTGTACACTCATTTATTCGTTCATTCATACATTCATTCGTTCTTATACTTACTGTTTCACTCTACTCCTAGGTATGTTTATTCATTTATTTATTTCTACATTCCTTGTCTATATTCATATTAGTTTAAAGGATGACTGGCGAAATCGCAAATTGAGTTAAATAGATTGTTAATGGCAACCTAAGTTAAAATATTTCAGAAAGCAATTAATTGTCAGTAAAAAAAATATTAAAAGAAATTGATACTTCCTTCGTGGAAAAAGAATTGCTAATGAATTTTTCGTGAAAACATATGCCCAGGGAATCCGAGAATTTCACGCAATCCTTTTGAAAAGTAATTTTGCATATATGCATCTCTCTCTCTCTCTCTCTCTCTCTCTCTCTCTCTCTCTCTCTCTCTCTCTCTCTCTCTCTCTCTCTCTCTCTCTCTCTCTCTATCTCTATCTCTATCTCTCCACACAATGAACAATGTTTACCCTGAACAACCAATTTTTTTGTCAGTTGACAAAATGACATGATATTTATCTCAGTAGTTTTCTCTTTCTGTGAATGAGAATTGTGTTTCACAACTAAAGATAGTACATTTTTGAGAAGGTGGTCAAGAACCTTTAGAAGACCACAAACGGGGCATGACGGATTCGTTCATTTTACATTCTTTAAAGGGATAATTATAATATTCACTGTTCTCTGTGAAGATTACTATTCTGATATAATTATGGTCACTTTATTGATGAAGTCTTTAATCTAACTTTCCTAGCGAATATGTTCTACATAAAGTGTTAGTGATAAACCGAAAACAAGTCTTTTCGACTTTTCCGTACGAGTATTCATATCGTTCATCTTATGATTGGTGGAAGATTTTTTCAAATATTCTTTATATCGTTGACATGAGGTGAAAAAGCACTTACCTCATTTCACTGAAACTATATAAACGAAAGCATAAACGACCAGAAGTGATCAAGTATCATTTTGATCACAAAGTTGCAGGTTATAAAGAATAGAGAAACAACAAAAAAACGATTTTCTTACATATATGAAAAGGACAAGCATATATCGACCCCTGGCAAGGATCACAAATTACTCTACAAAAAAAGATGAGGAAACCAGGAGTTAAGGTGGAATGCAAGAGGAACGGAGTAAAAGCCAGTTTTGACATAAGATTTAGGCTTGGGGGCGGAACGAATGGAAACCTGGCAACGGGAATCTAGTCAAGTAGGTCCCTATCGAAAAGAAAAGGGAACCCAGATCAAAAATATCTAAAATAATTTTTTCTTGATCAAAATTCTTCTTGACTTTGACTTTTTGAGAAATACCCATATATACAGAGCGGGGCGGGGGAAGGGACAAACAGATTAAACAAAACTATTATTTTCCATCTTAGGGAGTCACCTCAAGGGCCTGCTTGTTTATAATAGGTAAACGTCTGAAGGTGTCCACACACACATAAAGATTATAAAGGTCATTTGTTAATTTTAACAATTAAGTGCTACACACTGAACCATGCTAACCTCCTATCATATAATCATATAATATGGGTTATATATACACCATACATCACCTTTAAATAATTTTTGTAAAATTATTTTTTAATTTTTCTATTTTATTATTATGTTAACAGTAATTTGACCCTATACTTTCATTCAAAACTTATTCGCATATGCATAAATTGCGTATTCCTATATGTGTAACATAATTGGAAATTTTCATAAAGGCAAATCAAGATACAATACATAAAGCGTAGACCCTCTTCCCAAATGATAACTTTGGAAACACTAATCACCTAACACTTTAACTCATTATCGCATTAACATAAGGATCGATCAAACGTTTTCATCTATATCAAAATTCCAACAAAAGTTTACAAAAATAAGATTCCAAAACCGTTTTACAAATTTGTTTTAATAAATCCGCTTATATTTTTTTTTTTTTTGTTTTTTTTTTTTTACAAAATACGACATGCCTAATAGCCACGATTGCATTGAGAAATACGAATTACCTGCCTCAGACAACACGTCACGTGCATCAGACAATATATGCAGCTGTATAGACTGTAAGAAGAAGACTGTACGGAGTCATAACAGCTGTATAGACTATAAGAAGAAGACTGTACGGAGTCATAACAGCTGTATACACTGTAAGAAGAAGACTGTACGGAGTCATAACAACTTGCTATTGACCTATAAAATTCGACGGATTTTATTCTGCAGTATGACACAGCCTTGTATCAACCGAAAACTAAAGTCAGCAATTTTGTTTTATTAAATGACTTCTAATTTCTTCACTTTCTTTTGTGATGTTATTAAAACAACACTCCTTGATTTTTCAACCGAATATTAACAATGAACAACAAGAGCTGACATCTGACTTGAAATTAACAGTCATAAAAATAAAACAAGAATTAACAGTAAATGTGCAGAAACAGTTTTGTTCATTTTCTAATATAAATCCTAGTTCCAAGACTATCTTATGAAATGAAAATACAACCACTAGCCGACAGACAAATGAACGAACAGGTAGAAGAAACATCCTGCAATTGTTTCGTGATGCTTGAGTTGCATGTTCTGGAAATAGAACACTGGCAATTTGGGGCTAAGAAAGCCATTTTAATTTTATATCACCCTCGAGTCCGCATATGAACATCACAAGCGGTCTGGAACAATTCAGATAGTATAATATTCATCGGTTGGTAGTAAGTAAGTTTGAGCGAAAGCGTGTATGTAGAGACAGCATATAAAAGTGTCATGGCCTATAAGACAAATGCTCTTTTCTCAGTCATATTATCATTAGAATTACAATAAACAATCAGAATATGTTATATTTCATATTCCAAGCATTGTAACATTTTTCATGTTATTTTAAGAATGACATTTCTCTACCAAACTAGGCTGTTTGCTCGTATTTCAGGTGAATTAATGTTAACTTAAGACGTCAGTCTCGTTTCTGCGAAAACTGATTGACAGGATTTTTTATGAATGTCTGTTCCACATGTAACCCGAGAATCATACCAATCGGCATCGGAAATAATTTGCAAATATTAAATCTTTACATTTTTTTTAACGATGTGATTTCTTTACTAATCCAGCAGATGGCTTTGTTTTCTTTTCTGTCTGCACTAGTCTTGCTTTAATGATACGTAAATCAATCAGATTTTATTTTCGTTTTATGTGAAATTTCGAAATTTCATATGAATCGGCCCACGCAAACTAATTTGCTAACTCTAATAATGTTAGTTTTGTTGTGATATTTTTCTACAAAATCACGAATTACTGGTATTTCAGACAAAGAATGTGATTTTTAAACTTCAGTTATGAACCACAGTTTGCTTATTTTGACTTTTATCTTTTGTGAGAAGAGATATTAATTTTATTGCATCCACTAATACGTATGTAATCAGCTCCCGCAACTGTTTTACGAGACACACGAAAAAACGCCAAGAGTGCCTAAAAAGGCTTTATCGTAATAGATTTGTTTTAAACAGATAAGTCAAATTACATTTTCCACCAATGTTTAAAATTCAAAAAAGCACAATGCAATACCACACCTTTCTAAATAAAGGTAATTTAGTTTTATCCATTGTTTTATGAATAAATCCATTCCTGTATGATTAAACAAAAACAAAATTGAATACTTTAAATTGTTGTTTCTATGACCATTTAAATGGGAATCAATTTTCTTTATCTGCTAACACTACGTAACTCAATGTTTATCGTTAAACACGTATTTCTAAACTTTAAACAATACCAAAATACAAGGGTACAATGTCTGATACATTTGTACGAGTTTTGAGACAGTGATATCTTGATCCAAAGCCACTTGCTTTTGTTGCATGGAAGACACGTGATCAATGTTTGCTTTGAAAGTAAATATATTCGGATGACCAGAATTTTCTATTTCTACTTATGCACATACACACATATATACGTGAGTAAGTAAGTATGTATGGATAAGGGTTCACATATATTTTGCTTCATCCCCGTGCGTATCAATCTCTCCTTTTATATCAATCTATGACTCACTTCTAATTTTGAATTTAAATATTTTCTCTTACAGAATACAAGTACAAATTTATATTCCTTTTCCAGATGTATTGGAAAATGTATCCATTTACTCAAAATTGCTTTGTCTGGACTGGCACGGTCTGGTCTCTGATGACTCTACACATATGCCTGGCATGACCAGGTGCAATTTACTGATCAATATTTAAACGTTCCAACGTAGAGACTGTTAATATATCAAAATTAGTTTTTGTGGCAGAGAAGTTCCTTGGAGTGGAATCTTTCTGCAAAACTTTGAATCATAGACTTATCGCTCTTATCAGTAGTCTTTGTTCCTGTCATGAAGATTGTCCAGGCTATGCAAACTGTTGTCCAGACAACCGCTTTTCTTACCTGAGGCAAACTTGCGTGAATATTATGGTGTATCCATCTAATGGATCCTACCAAATATCCAGAAGAATGGTGGAAGAGAGCCCATATCACGAAAACCATCCATTGAAAGTATGTCGCTCAAAAGTTTCTAGATCTCCGTCTGATGTTTCAGTAACATCCAAGAGGACTGGTGTATCATATGTGCACAGATTGTGTGTTATGTGTTTCCTGGAGGAGGACAATGATCTGGAATAATGGGAACCAGTGCTAGCAAAGTTTCAATCCTCCCTTTCAGAATTTAGGGATGAGCATATGAACACAACAGTTCTAAAACGGCTTTTTTCAAAAGGAGAATGTGTTTTTGCCTATAATGAATCTGTAAAATATGAAAAAATATGTATTCCTTCACTAATGAATGAAAACTATCGAGATGTCATCGGTTCGTGCAATGTGTCGGGTTTGTGGAAGATGTACGACCGTGACATAGCGTGGGCATGCGAACACTTTACTACCCTCTTGAACAATTTGCAAACGTTTTCTGCTACATTTGTAACCCAGATGACCTCTCGCAGACTCCTACGGCTGTAATTCATACATGCAATGTGTTACGGAATTATATATATTTTTCCTTTTTATAATGGTATAATTTATTAGTTTATGATCTCTGTTCTTAGTCTAAACAGCTGTCGTCTTATGAGTATACATACGGTAGCTTCAATCGATATTTCACCTGTTTCCTTGTAGTTTTAGTCATGTGACGTATTTTCCGCGCGAAAGAGAGTAATGAACTTTCGACCTAGTTCTTGAACTTTTAGGAGTAAACATGATATTGACTAGGAATTATAGTTTAAGGTCACATTCGAAGAATGAATCAATACAGTGTTTACTGTTTAAAACACTGGTACTCAAACACTTAAGCAGAATCACGCATAACCTAATTCCTGATTGGTTCGGAGAGGGTTGTATTATTTTGAAATACCCTGTTTATTGAAGACGTAGTATGGGTTTTTATTTCGATTCTGCGCATTAATGCTATATATATATTATATAGGAAATAAGTGATTAAATATTCTTTACAGTTACATTTGAAGAGAGAGGTCATTACGAAATTGGTTCAGTTTGTGTGTGGGATATACTAATTTGGAGATTTATTTATTATTAATACAGTACATTTCAGATTTAGTACTGTCTTTAATCTGAACTATTATACAGCTCCGTGGAATTATCGAAAACATTTCTAAAACTTGTGAGATTCCAGATTCACAAGGATTATTTGGATATACTTAAACTTATTAACATATTAGCACAGTGAAGGATATTTCATTCGGAATATTTCGATTAACTTCCGGAACAGTGAACTTTAAAACAATTTAGGACTTTTAAGGATATTCTATACTGTAAGTTATCTTTAATTCTTTCACTTTAATTGTTTGTTGAAATATTTTAATATTTTAGGAAAATTCAAGATTTGTATTTTAAATCTTGCAAGCTTGTTTGAGTGTTTTCTTTTGTTACATATCCCCTAGTCGTAACAGTCTGTGTTAGTGTGTGTGTGTGTAAAGACAGAGTTTGTAAAACACCTATCTAACATTAACATGGTCATTAAGTTAAACAACGTCCTAAATGATTTTCTGGCGAATCACCTTATATATATATATATATATATATATATATATATATATATATATATATATGTCTATATATATATATATATATATATATATATATAAATTCATACGGAATTATGTATTATTTCCTTTTTAAATAATAGTATAGGTACATGATCTCTGCATAATAGTCTAACAGCTGTCGTCTTGCAGAAAGTACATATACGGTATTTCAATATGACTGAGTACATTGGTCTTGGGAAATATTGTCGCTTGTAACATTAGTATATCACAGGATTTAGCGCGTGAGGGTTGAACTTCTGACCTAGATTCTATGATTCATTTAAGAGTCAATACTTTATTTTCTGGTAAAAACGTCAGTAAACAAGTACTTTAGCGGTGTCATGCATTACCTAATTTCTGATTGGTTCGGAGAAGGTTGTTTGCTAGAAGGATTAAATGATTTTTAAGTTGCAATACACTTTCAATTGGTTTTCCTTTTTCTGTTCTGCGCAGTCAGAAGCTATATAATAGGATTTATTGCTGTGTTTCGGCATTCGTTCATAGTTCCTTCAGCCTGAGAGGTCATAAATCAGATTGGTTCATTTTGTGTGCGGATATTCTGCTTCAGTGATATATATAGTAATACAGTGCATTTAGGATTCAGTACTGTGCCTTAAACTTTAATAATTATTCAGCTACGTGGAACTATCGGATAAATTTCTAAAACTTGTGATATTCCATATTCACAAGGACTATTTGGAATTATAACACTTAGATATAACTGATTCTTATTAGTACATCAGTACAGTGAAGGTTTCATTCGGAACCTACATCATTCGGAACATTTGGATTAACTTCCGGATCAGTGAACTTTAGAACAATTTAGGACTTTTAAGAATATTCTATACGGTAAGTTATTTTTAATTCTTTCACTTTGATTGTTTGTTACAATATTTTAATCTTTTAGGAAATTAAATATTTGTATTTAAATCTTGAAAGCTTGTCTGAGTCTTTTCTTGTGTTCCATTACCCCTAGTCATAAAAAAAAATATATATATATATATATGTATGTATGTATGTATGTATGTATGTATGTATGTATGTATGTATGTATGTATGTATGTATGTATGTATGTATGTATGTATGTATGTATGTATGTATGTATGTATGTATGTATGTATGTATGTATGTATGTATGTATGTATGTATGTATGTATATGAAATAAGAAAAACAACACAAACGCCGATAAATGTTTGACTAGTTTCACATTTACTGTATGCTTCTTCAGACACAAAATATTTTGAAAGAAACGGATAACGTCCATATATTTATGAACAATTACGTCATCGACATAACGTCATAAATGATATGCATTATCATAAAATATAATGAATAACGGGATCAGATAGATACATGAGTCTCTAATGAAAACTGAATCAGTGAAAATACAATGTAGAGACAAACAGTCATACATACAATCATATATGTTTATAACTGATATATATGTGTAAGTGTGTGTGTGTACTGCTTGTTGTGCCTTTGCACTACAATTAAAATACCTTATTTCAAATCAACAATATGTTGATATAGGATTCAAGGTCATAAATCTGCGCGCGCTAACACGTGATTCACCATTGTGGGTTAAGCTGACCGACATAATTATTTATTTTCCTTGGACTTAACATGACTCATGTAAACATGTTGACGTTCATTTGTACTTTAATTGCGGAAGCTACTGAACTAAGGAATTATAATACAATGATTATAAACCCAAATGAAAACTATTATAATTTAAAGATAATAGATAATGCCGTAACAGTACAACATATCAATTCTTTTATTAAAATTGTATACAATTTTATATAATACTTTAGTATTAAGGCCAATGGGATACAAAGAATCTAACCGATTAACCCAGCAACTTTCTTTAATCAGTCGGTTCATCACTCCATCCCCAATATCGATTGGCATGAAAGAAAAATCACATTAAGAGTGATTATTTGTATTATAATGTATTGAAAGATTAGACGAGAACTGAGGATCCTTACAATTTTTTTATGAAAGCTGTGATTATTTATTCTCTTAGAAACTTGATGTGTTTGTCCAACATACTGCATGTTACATTTTTACAGGTATCAGTAAATTACATCAGTTGATATTCAGTCAGTGTTATGTGTGTGTGTGTATATATATATATATATATATATATATATATATATATATATATATATATATAAAATCTAAATCATATTCACACTCATTAAGTGTTGTCATTCCTTTACACTGCATTGTGTACAAATAGGACACAAGGATAAAGTAAACACCAAATGTTGTAGATTAAATAAAATTCCAGACGTTTCAGATTAAATACAATAAAGACTTGTTTTCTTTTCTCAAGTCCTTTCTTTTGAGGAAATTAGTGGCGTGTCAGCTGTATTGAAAGTTTATTGTGTGCACTCGAGGGTAATATGCTAAACCCTTATTCAAAAGTAGCATCTGTCATTATTGTAATTTACATCTAACAATTGTATTTCATTTTTCCTGCTTTCACTATAGTTAAATTGTTCATATGTGAAACGAGGTGCTACTTTGTTAATTACATTCTTGTCACGTATGTTTGTTTAACCTCTTAATTATTCTCATTTGTTTGTACATTCATATTCTTCGGGATTTTCGTATTTGTCTCTTGTCTTGTACACTCATTTATTCGTTCATTCATACATTCATTCGTTCTTATACTTACTGTTTCACTCTACTCCTAGGTATGTTTATTCATTTATTTATTTCTACATTCCTTGTCTATATTCATATTAGTTTAAAGGATGACTGGCGAAATCGCAAATTGAGTTAAATAGATTGTTAATGGCAACCTAAGTTAAAATATTTCAGAAAGCAATTAATTGTCAGTAAAAAAAATATTAAAAGAAATTGATACTTCCTTCGTGGAAAAAGAATTGCTAATGAATTTTTCGTGAAAACATATGCCCAGGGAATCCGAGAATTTCACGCAATCCTTTTGAAAAGTAATTTTGCATATATGCATCTCTCTCTCTCTCTCTCTCTCTCTCTCTCTCTCTCTCTCTCTCTCTCTCTCTCTCTCTCTCTCTCTCTCTCTCTCTCTCTCTATCTCTATCTCTATCTCTCCACACAATGAACAATGTTTACCCTGAACAACCAATTTTTTTGTCAGTTGACAAAATGACATGATATTTATCTCAGTAGTTTTCTCTTTCTGTGAATGAGAATTGTGTTTCACAACTAAAGATAGTACATTTTTGAGAAGGTGGTCAAGAACCTTTAGAAGACCACAAACGGGGCATGACGGATTCGTTCATTTTACATTCTTTAAAGGGATAATTATAATATTCACTGTTCTCTGTGAAGATTACTATTCTGATATAATTATGGTCACTTTATTGATGAAGTCTTTAATCTAACTTTCCTAGCGAATATGTTCTACATAAAGTGTTAGTGATAAACCGAAAACAAGTCTTTTCGACTTTTCCGTACGAGTATTCATATCGTTCATCTTATGATTGGTGGAAGATTTTTTCAAATATTCTTTATATCGTTGACATGAGGTGAAAAAGCACTTACCTCAGTTTACTGAAACTATATAAACGAAAGCATAAACGACCAGAAGTGATCAAGTATCATTTTGATCACAAAGTTGCAGGTTATAAAGAATAGAGAAACAACAAAAAAACGATTTTCTTACATATATGAAAAGGACAAGCATATATCGACCCCTGGCAAGGATCACAAATTACTCTACAAAAAAAGATGAGGAAACCAGGAGTTAAGGTGGAATGCAAGAGGAAGGGAGTAAAAGCCAGTTTTGACATAAGATTTAGGCTTGGGGGCGGAACGAATGGAAACCTGGCAACGGGAATCTAGTCAAGTAGGTCCCTATCGAAAAGAAAAGGGAACCCAGATCAAAAATATCTAAAATAATTTTTTCTTGATCAAAATTCTTCTTGACTTTGACTTTTTGAGAAATACCCATATATACAGAGCGGGGCGGGGGAAGGGACAAACAGATTAAACAAAACTTTAATTTTCCATCTTAGGGAGTCAACTCAAGGGCCTGCTTGTTTATAATAGGTAAACGTCTGAAGGTGTCCACACACACATAAAGATTATAAAGGTCATTTGTTAATTTTAACAATTAAGTGCTACACACTGAACCATGCTAACCTCCTATCATATAATCATATAATATGGGTTATATATACACCATACATCACCTTTAAATAATTTTTGTAAAATTATTTTTTAATTTTTCTATTTTATTATTATGTTAACAGTAATTTGACCCTATACTTTCATTCAAAACTTATTCGCATATGCATAAATTGCGTATTCCTATATGTGTAACATAATTGGAAATTTTCATAAAGGCAAATCAAGATACAATACATAAAGCGTAGACCCTCTTCCCAAATGATAACTTTGGAAACACTAATCACCTAACACTTTAACTCATTATCGCATTAACATAAGGATCGATCAAACGTTTTCATCTATATCAAAATTCCAACAAAAGTTTACAAAAATAAGATTCCAAAACCGTTTTACAAATTTGTTTTAATAAATCCGCTTATATTTTTTTTTTTTTTGTTTTTTTTTTTTTTACAAAATACGACATGCCTAATAGCCACGATTGCATTGAGAAATACGAATTACCTGCCTCAGACAACACGTCACGTGCATCAGACAATATATGCAGCTGTATAGACTGTAAGAAGAAGACTGTACGGAGTCATAACAGCTGTATAGACTATAAGAAGAAGACTGTACGGAGTCATAACAGCTGTATACACTGTAAGAAGAAGACTGTACGGAGTCATAACAACTTGCTATTGACCTATAAAATTCGACGGATTTTATTCTGCAGTATGACACAGCCTTGTATCAACCGAAAACTAAAGTCAGCAATTTTGTTTTATTAAATGACTTCTAATTTCTTCACTTTCTTTTGTGATGTTATTAAAACAACACTCCTTGATTTTTCAACCGAATATTAACAATGAACAACAAGAGCTGACATCTGACTTGAAATTAACAGTCATAAAAATAAAACAAGAATTAACAGTAAATGTGCAGAAACAGTTTTGTTCATTTTCTAATATAAATCCTAGTTCCAAGACTATCTTATGAAATGAAAATACAACCACTAGCCGACAGACAAATGAACGAACAGGTAGAAGAAACATCCTGCAATTGTTTCGTGATGCTTGAGTTGCATGTTCTGGAAATAGAACACTGGCAATTTGGGGCTAAGAAAGCCATTTTAATTTTATATCACCCTCGAGTCCGCATATGAACATCACAAGCGGTCTGGAACAATTCAGATAGTATAATATTCATCGGTTGGTAGTAAGTAAGTTTGAGCGAAAGCGTGTATGTAGAGACAGCATATAAAAGTGTCATGGCCTATAAGACAAATGCTCTTTTCTCAGTCATATTATCATTAGAATTACAATAAACAATCAGAATATGTTATATTTCATATTCCAAGCATTGTAACATTTTTCATGTTATTTTAAGAATGACATTTCTCTACCAAACTAGGCTGTTTGCTCGTATTTCAGGTGAATTAATGTTAACTTAAGACGTCAGTCTCGTTTCTGCGAAAACTGATTGACAGGATTTTTTATGAATGTCTGTTCCACATGTAACCCGAGAATCATGCCAATCGGCATCGGAAATAATTTGCAAATATTAAATCTTTACATTTTTTTTAACGATGTGATTTCTTTACTAATCCAGCAGATGGCTTTGTTTTCTTTTCTGTCTGCACTAGTCTTGCTTTAATGATACGTAAATCAATCAGATTTTATTTTCGTTTTATGTGAAATTTCGAAATTTCATATGAATCGGCCCACGCAAACTAATTTGCTAACTCTAATAATGTTAGTTTTGTTGTGATATTTTTCTACAAAATCACGAATTACTGGTATTTCAGACAAAGAATGTGATTTTTAAACTTCAGTTATGAACCACAGTTTGCTTATTTTGACTTTTATCTTTTGTGAGAAGAGATATTAATTTTATTGCATCCACTAATACGTATGTAATCAGCTCCCGCAACTGTTTTACGAGACACACGAAAAACGCCAAGAGTGCCTAAAAAGGCTTTATCGTAATAGATTTGTTTTAAACAGATAAGTCAAATTACATTTTCCACCAATGTTTAAAATTCAAAAAAGCACAATGCAATACCACACCTTTCTAAATAAAGGTAATTTAGTTTTATCCATTGTTTTATGAATAAATCCATTCCTGTATGATTAAACAAAAACAAAATTGAATACTTTAAATTGTTGTTTCTATGACCATTTAAATGGGAATCAATTTTCTTTATCTGCTAACACTACGTAACTCAATGTTTATCGTTAAACACGTATTTCTAAACTTTAAACAATACCAAAATACAAGGGTACAATGTCTGATACATTTGTACGAGTTTTGAGACAGTGATATCTTGATCCAAAGCCACTTGCTTTTGTTGCATGGAAGACACGTGATCAATGTTTGCTTTGAAAGTAAATATATTCGGATGACCAGAATTTTCTATTTCTACTTATGCACATACACACATATATACGTGAGTAAGTAAGTATGTATGGATAAGGGTTCACATATATTTTGCTTCATCCCCGTGCGTATCAATCTCTCCTTTTATATCAATCTATGACTCACTTCTAATTTTGAATTTAAATATTTTCTCTTACAGAATACAAGTACAAATTTATATTCCTTTTCCAGATGTATTGGAAAATGTATCCATTTACTCAAAATTGCTTTGTCTGGACTGGCACGGTCTGGTCTCTGATGACTCTACACATATGCCTGGCATGACCAGGTGCAATTTACTGATCAATATTTAAACGTTCCAACGTAGAGACTGTTAATATATCAAAATTAGTTTTTGTGGCAGAGAAGTTCCTTGGAGTGGAATCTTTCTGCAAAACTTTGAATCATAGACTTATCGCTCTTATCAGTAGTCTTTGTTCCTGTCATGAAGATTGTCCAGGCTATGCAAACTGTTGTCCAGACAACCGCTTTTCTTACCTGAGGCAAACTTGCGTGAATATTATGGTGTATCCATCTAATGGATCCTACCAAATATCCAGAAGAATGGTGGAAGAGAGCCCATATCACGAAAACCATCCATTGAAAGTATGTCGCTCAAAAGTTTCTAGATCTCCGTCTGATGTTTCAGTAACATCCAAGAGGACTGGTGTATCATATGTGCACAGATTGTGTGTTATGTGTTTCCTGGAGGAGGACAATGATCTGGAATAATGGGAACCAGTGCTAGCAAAGTTTCAATCCTCCCTTTCAGAATTTAGGGATGAGCATATGAACACAACAGTTCTAAAACGGCTTTTTTCAAAAGGAGAATGTGTTTTTGCCTATAATGAATCTGTAAAATATGAAAAAATATGTATTCCTTCACTAATGAATGAAAACTATCGAGATGTCATCGGTTCGTGCAATGTGTCGGGTTTGTGGAAGATGTACGACCGTGACATAGCGTGGGCATGCGAACACTTTACTACCCTCTTGAACAATTTGCAAACGTTTTCTGCTACATTTGTAACCCAGATGACCTCTCGCAGACTCCTACGGCTGTAATTCATACATGCAATGTGTTACGGAATTATATATATTTTTCCTTTTTATAATGGTATAATTTATTAGTTTATGATCTCTGTTCTTAGTCTAAACAGCTGTCGTCTTATGAGTATACATACGGTAGCTTCAATCGATATTTCACCTGTTTGCTTGTAGTTTTAGTCATGTGACGTATTTTCCGCGCGAAAGAGAGTAATGAACTTTCGACCTAGTTCTTGAACTTTTAGGAGTAAACATGATATTGACTAGGAATTATAGTTTAAGGTCACATTCGAAGAATGAATCAATACAGTGTTTACTGTTTAAAACACTGGTACTCAAACACTTAAGCAGAATCACGCATAACCTAATTCCTGATTGGTTCGGAGAGGGTTGTATTATTTTGAAATACCCTGTTTATTGAAGACGTAGTATGGGTTTTTATTTCGATTCTGCGCATTAATGCTATATATATATTATATAGGAAATAAGTGATTAAATATTCTTTACAGTTACATTTGAAGAGAGAGGTCATTACGAAATTGGTTCAGTTTGTGTGTGGGATATACTAATTTGGAGATTTATTTATTATTAATACAGTACATTTCAGATTTAGTACTGTCTTTAATCTGAACTATTATACAGCTCCGTGGAATTATCGAAAACATTTCTAAAACTTGTGAGATTCCAGATTCACAAGGATTATTTGGATATACTTAAACTTATTAACATATTAGCACAGTGAAGGATATTTCATTCGGAATATTTCGATTAACTTCCGGAACAGTGAACTTTAAAACAATTTAGGACTTTTAAGGATATTCTATACTGTAAGTTATCTTTAATTCTTTCACTTTAATTGTTTGTTGAAATATTTTAATATTTTAGGAAAATTCAAGATTTGTATTTTAAATCTTGCAAGCTTGTTTGAGTGTTTTCTTTTGTTACATATCCCCTAGTCGTAACAGTCTGTGTTAGTGTGTGTGTGTGTGTAAAGACAGAGTTTGTAAAACACCTATCTAACATTAACATGGTCATTAAGTTAAACAACGTCCTAAATGATTTTCTGGCGAATCACCTTATATATATATATATATATATATATATATATATATATATATATATATATATATATATATATATATATATATATATATATATATATATATATATATATATATATATATATATATATATATATAAATTGTTACGGAATTATGTATTATTTCCTTTTTAAATAATAGTATAGGTACATGATCTCTGCATAATAGTCTAACAGCTGTCGTCTTGCAGAAAGTACATATACGGTATTTCAATATGACTGAGTACATTGGTCTTGGGAAATATTGTCGCTTGTAACATTAGTATATCACAGGATTTAGCGCGTGAGGGTTGAACTTCTGACCTAGATTCTATGATTCATTTAAGAGTCAATACTTTATTTTCTGGTAAAAACGTAAGTAAACAAGTACTTTAGCGGTGTCATGCATTACCTAATTTCTGATTGGTTCGGAGAAGGTTGTTTGCTAGAAGGATTAAATGATTTTTAAGTTGCAATACACTTTCAATTGGTTTTCCTTTTTCTGTTCTGCGCAGCCAGAAGCTATATAATAGGATTTATTGCTGTGTTTCGGCATTCGTTCATAGTTCCTTCAGCCTGAGAGGTCATAAATCAGATTGGTTCATTTTGTGTGCGGATATTCTGCTTCAGTGATATATATAGTAATACAGTGCATTTAGGATTCAGTACTGTGCCTTAAACTTTAATAATTATTCAGCTACGTGGAACTATCGGATAAATTTCTAAAACTTGTGATATTCCATATTCACAAGGACTATTTGGAATTATAACACTTAGATATAACTGATTCTTATTAGTACATCAGTACAGTGAAGGTTTCATTCGGAACCTACATCATTCGGAACATTTGGATTAACTTCCGGATCAGTGAACTTTAGAACAATTTAGGACTTTTAAGAATATTCTATACGGTAAGTTATTTTTAATTCTTTCACTTTGATTGTTTGTTACAATATTTTAATCTTTTAGGAAATTAAATATTTGTATTTAAATCTTGAAAGCTTGTCTGAGTCTTTTCTTGTGTTCCATTACCCCTAGTCATAAAAAAAATATATATATATATATATATATGTATGTATGTATGTATGTATGTATGTATGTATGTATGTATGTATGTATGTATGTATGTATGTATGTATGTATGTATGTATGTATGTATGTATGTATATGAAATAAGAAAAACAACACAAACGCCGATAAATGTTTGACTAGTTTCACATTTACTGTATGCTTCTTCAGACACAAAATATTTTGAAAGAAACGGATAACGTCCATATATTTATGAACAATTACGTCATCGACATAACGTCATAAATGATATGCATTATCATAAAATATAATGAATAACGGGATCAGATAGATACATGAGTCTCTAATGAAAACTGAATCAGTGAAAATACAATGTAGAGACAAACAGTCATACATACAATCATATATGTTTATAACTGATATATATGTGTAAGTGTGTGTGTGTACTGCTTGTTGTGCCTTTGCACTACAATTAAAATACCTTATTTCAAATCAACAATATGTTGATATAGGATTCAAGGTCATAAATCTGCGCGCGCTAACACGTGATTCACCATTGTGGGTTAAGCTGACCGACATAATTATTTATTTTCCTTGGACTTAACATGACTCATGTAAACATGTTGACGTTCATTTGTACTTTAATTGCGGAAGCTACTGAACTAAGGAATTATAATACAATGATTATAAACCCAAATGAAAACTATTATAATTTAAAGATAATAGATAATGCCGTAACAGTACAACATATCAATTCTTTTATTAAAATTGTATACAATTTTATATAATACTTTAGTATTAAGGCCAATGGGATACAAAGAATCTAACCGATTAACCCAGCAACTTTCTTTAATCAGTCGGTTCATCACTCCATCCCCAATATCGATTGGCATGAAAGAAAAATCACATTAAGAGTGATTATTTGTATTATAATGTATTGAAAGATTAGACGAGAACTGAGGATCCTTACAATTTTTTTATGAAAGCTGTGATTATTTATTCTCTTAGAAACTTGATGTGTTTGTCCAACATACTGCATGTTACATTTTTACAGGTATCAGTAAATTACATCAGTTGATATTCAGTCAGTGTTGTGTGTGTGTGTGTGTATATATATATATATAAAATCTAAATCATATTCACACTCATTAAGTGTTGTCATTCCTTTACACTGCATTGTGTACAAATAGGACACAAGGATAAAGTAAACACCAAATGTTGTAGATTAAATAAAATTCCAGACGTTTCAGATTAAATACAATAAAGACTTGTTTTCTTTTCTCAAGTCCTTTCTTTTGAGGAAATTAGTGGCGTGTCAGCTGTATTGAAAGTTTATTGTGTGCACTCGAGGGTAATATGCTAAACCCTTATTCAAAAGTAGCATCCGTCATTATTGTAATTTACATCTAACAATTGTATTTCATTTTTCCTGCTTTCACTATAGTTAAATTGTTCATATGTGAAACGAGGTGCTACTTTGTTAATTACATTCTTGTCACGTATGTTTGTTTAACCTCTTAATTATTCTCATTTGTTTGTACATTCATATTCTTCGGGATTTTCGTATTTGTCTCTTGTCTTGTACACTCATTTATTCGTTCATTCATACATTCATTCGTTCTTATACTTACTGTTTCACTCTACTCCTAGGTATGTTTATTCATTTATTTATTTCTACATTCCTTGTCTATATTCATATTAGTTTAAAGGATGACTGGCGAAATCGCAAATTGAGTTAAATAGATTGTTAATGGCAACCTAAGTTAAAATATTTCAGAAAGCAATTAATTGTCAGTAAAAAAAATATTAAAAGAAATTGATACTTCCTTCGTGGAAAAAGAATTGCTAATGAATTTTTCGTGAAAACATATGCCCAGGGAATCCGAGAATTTCACGCAATCTTTTTGAAAAGTAATTTTGCATATATGCATCTCTCTCTCTCTCTCTCTCTCTCTCTCTCTCTCTCTCTCTCTCTCTCTCTCTCTCTCTCTCTCTCTCTCTCTCTCTCTCTCTATCTCTATCTCTATCTCTATCTCTATCTCTCTCTCTCCACACAATGAACAATGTTTACCCTGAACAACCAATTTTTTTGTCAGTTGACAAAATGACATGATATTTATCTCAGTAGTTTTCTCTTTCTGTGAATGAGAATTGTGTTTCACAACTAAAGATAGTACATTTTTGAGAAGGTGGTCAAGAACCTTTAGAAGACCACAAACGGGGCATGACGGATTCGTTCATTTTACATTCTTTAAAGGGATAATTATAATATTCACTGTTCTCTGTGAAGATTACTATTCTGATATAATTATGGTCACTTTATTGATGAAGTCTTTAATCTAACTTTCCTAGCGAATATGTTCTACATAAAGTGTTAGTGATAAACCGAAAACAAGTCTTTTCGACTTTTCCGTACGAGTATTCATATCGTTCATCTTATGATTGGTGGAAGATTTTTTCAAATATTCTTTATATCGTTGACATGAGGTGAAAAAGCACTTACCTCATTTCACTGAAACTATATAAACGAAAGCATAAACGACCAGAAGTGATCAAGTATCATTTTGATCACAAAGTTGCAGGTTATAAAGAATAGAGAAACAACAAAAAAACGATTTTCTTACATATATGAAAAGGACAAGCATATATCGACCCCTGGCAAGGATCACAAATTACTCTACAAAAAAAGATGAGGAAACCAGGAGTTAAGGTGGAATGCAAGAGGAACGGAGTAAAAGCCAGTTTTGACATAAGATTTAGGCTTGGGGGCGGAACGAATGGAAACCTGGCAACGGGAATCTAGTCAAGTAGGTCCCTATCGAAAAGAAAAGGGAACCCAGATCAAAAATATCTAAAATAATTTTTTCTTGATCAAAATTCTTCTTGACTTTGACTTTTTGAGAAATACCCATATATACAGAGCGGGGCGGGGGGGGGGGGACAAACAGATTAAACAAAACTTTAATTTTCCATCTTAGGGAGTCAACTCAAGGGCCTGCTTGTTTATAATAGGTAAACGTCTGAAGGTGTCCACACACACATAAAGATTATAAAGGTCATTTGTTAATTTTAACAATTAAGTGCTACACACTGAACCATGCTAACCTCCTATCATATAATCATATAATATGGGTTATATATACACCATACATCACCTTTAAATAATTTTTGTAAAATTATTTTTTAATTTTTCTATTTTATTATTATGTTAACAGTAATTTGACCCTATACTTTCATTCAAAACTTATTCGCATATGCATAAATTGCGTATTCCTATATGTGTAACATAATTGGAAATTTTCATAAAGGCAAATCAAGATACAATACATAAAGCGTAGACCCTCTTCCCAAATGATAACTTTGGAAACACTAATCACCTAACACTTTAACTCATTATCGCATTAACATAAGGATCGATCAAACGTTTTCATCTATATCAAAATTCCAACAAAAGTTTACAAAAATAAGATTCCAAAACCGTTTTACAAATTTGTTTTAATAAATCCGCTTATATTTTTTTTTTTTTTGTTTTTTTTTTTTTTACAAAATACGACATGCCTAATAGCCACGATTGCATTGAGAAATACGAATTACCTGCCTCAGACAACACGTCACGTGCATCAGACAATATATGCAGCTGTATAGACTGTAAGAAGAAGACTGTACGGAGTCATAACAGCTGTATAGACTATAAGAAGAAGACTGTACGGAGTCATAACAGCTGTATACACTGTAAGAAGAAGACTGTACGGAGTCATAACAACTTGCTATTGACCTATAAAATTCGACGGATTTTATTCTGCAGTATGACATAGCCTTGTATCAACCGAAAACTAAAGTCAGCAATTTTGTTTTATTAAATGACTTCTAATTTCTTCACTTTCTTTTGTGATGTTATTAAAACAACACTCCTTGATTTTTCAACCGAATATTAACAATGAACAACAAGAGCTGACATCTGACTTGAAATTAACAGTCATAAAAATAAAACAAGAATTAACAGTAAATGTGCAGAAACAGTTTTGTTCATTTTCTAATATAAATCCTAGTTCCAAGACTATCTTATGAAATGAAAATACAACCACTAGCCGACAGACAAATGAACGAACAGGTAGAAGAAACATCCTGCAATTGTTTCGTGATGCTTGAGTTGCATGTTCTGGAAATAGAACACTGGCAATTTGGGGCTAAGAAAGCCATTTTAATTTTATATCACCCTCGAGTCCGCATATGAACATCACAAGCGGTCTGGAACAATTCAGATAGTATAATATTCATCGGTTGGTAGTAAGTAAGTTTGAGCGAAAGCGTGTATGTAGAGACAGCATATAAAAGTGTCATGGCCTATAAGACAAATGCTCTTTTCTCAGTCATATTATCATTAGAATTACAATAAACAATCAGAATATGTTATATTTCATATTCCAAGCATTGTAACATTTTTCATGTTATTTTAAGAATGACATTTCTCTACCAAACTAGGCTGTTTGCTCGTATTTCAGGTGAATTAATGTTAACTTAAGACGTCAGTCTCGTTTCTGCGAAAACTGATTGACAGGATTTTTTATGAATGTCTGTTCCACATGTAACCCGAGAATCATACCAATCGGCATCGGAAATAATTTGCAAATATTAAATCTTTACATTTTTTTTAACGATGTGATTTCTTTACTAATCCAGCAGATGGCTTTGTTTTCTTTTCTGTCTGCACTAGTCTTGCTTTAATGATACGTAAATCAATCAGATTTTATTTTCGTTTTATGTGAAATTTCGAAATTTCATATGAATCGGCCCACGCAAACTAATTTGCTAACTCTAATAATGTTAGTTTTGTTGTGATATTTTTCTACAAAATCACGAATTACTGGTATTTCAGACAAAGAATGTGATTTTTAAACTTCAGTTATGAACCACAGTTTGCTTATTTTGACTTTTATCTTTTGTGAGAAGAGATATTAATTTTATTGCATCCACTAATACGTATGTAATCAGCTCCCGCAACTGTTTTACGAGACACACGAAAAACGCCAAGAGTGCCTAAAAAGGCTTTATCGTAATAGATTTGTTTTAAACAGATAAGTCAAATTACATTTTCCACCAATGTTTAAAATTCAAAAAAGCACAATGCAATACCACACCTTTCTAAATAAAGGTAATTTAGTTTTATCCATTGTTTTATGAATAAATCCATTCCTGTATGATTAAACAAAAACAAAATTGAATACTTTAAATTGTTGTTTCTATGACCATTTAAATGGGAATCAATTTTCTTTATCTGCTAACACTACGTAACTCAATGTTTATCGTTAAACACGTATTTCTAAACTTTAAACAATACCAAAATACAAGGGTACAATGTCTGATACATTTGTACGAGTTTTGAGACAGTGATATCTTGATCCAAAGCCACTTGCTTTTGTTGCATGGAAGACACGTGATCAATGTTTGCTTTGAAAGTAAATATATTCGGATGACCAGAATTTTCTATTTCTACTTATGCACATACACACATATATACGTGAGTAAGTAAGTATGTATGGATAAGGGTTCACATATATTTTGCTTCATCCCCGTGCGTATCAATCTCTCCTTTTATATCAATCTATGACTCACTTCTAATTTTGAATTTAAATATTTTCTCTTACAGAATACAAGTACAAATTTATATTCCTTTTCCAGATGTATTGGAAAATGTATCCATTTACTCAAAATTGCTTTGTCTGGACTGGCACGGTCTGGTCTCTGATGACTCTACACATATGCCTGGCATGACCAGGTGCAATTTACTGATCAATATTTAAACGTTCCAACGTAGAGACTGTTAATATATCAAAATTAGTTTTTGTGGCAGAGAAGTTCCTTGGAGTGGAATCTTTCTGCAAAACTTTGAATCATAGACTTATCGCTCTTATCAGTAGTCTTTGTTCCTGTCATGAAGATTGTCCAGGCTATGCAAACTGTTGTCCAGACAACCGCTTTTCTTACCTGAGGCAAACTTGCGTGAATATTATGGTGTATCCATCTAATGGATCCTACCAAATATCCAGAAGAATGGTGGAAGAGAGCCCATATCACGAAAACCATCCATTGAAAGTATGTCGCTCAAAAGTTTCTAGATCTCCGTCTGATGTTTCAGTAACATCCAAGAGGACTGGTGTATCATATGTGCACAGATTGTGTGTTATGTGTTTCCTGGAGGAGGACAATGATCTGGAATAATGGGAACCAGTGCTAGCAAAGTTTCAATCCTCCCTTTCAGAATTTAGGGATGAGCATATGAACACAACAGTTCTAAAACGGCTTTTTTCAAAAGGAGAATGTGTTTTTGCCTATAATGAATCTGTAAAATATGAAAAAATATGTATTCCTTCACTAATGAATGAAAACTATCGAGATGTCATCGGTTCGTGCAATGTGTCGGGTTTGTGGAAGATGTACGACCGTGACATAGCGTGGGCATGCGAACACTTTACTACCCTCTTGAACAATTTGCAAACGTTTTCTGCTACATTTGTAACCCAGATGACCTCTCGCAGACTCCTACGGCTGTAATTCATACATGCAATGTGTTACGGAATTATATATATTTTTCCTTTTTATAATGGTATAATTTATTAGTTTATGATCTCTGTTCTTAGTCTAAACAGCTGTCGTCTTATGAGTATACATACGGTAGCTTCAATCGATATTTCACCTGTTTGCTTGTAGTTTTAGTCATGTGACGTATTTTCCGCGCGAAAGAGAGTAATGAACTTTCGACCTAGTTCTTGAACTTTTAGGAGTAAACATGATATTGACTAGGAATTATAGTTTAAGGTCACATTCGAAGAATGAATCAATACAGTGTTTACTGTTTAAAACACTGGTACTCAAACACTTAAGCAGAATCACGCATAACCTAATTCCTGATTGGTTCGGAGAGGGTTGTATTATTTTGAAATACCCTGTTTATTGAAGACGTAGTATGGGTTTTTATTTCGATTCTGCGCATTAATGCTATATATATATTATATAGGAAATAAGTGATTAAATATTCTTTACAGTTACATTTGAAGAGAGAGGTCATTACGAAATTGGTTCAGTTTGTGTGTGGGATATACTAATTTGGAGATTTATTTATTATTAATACAGTACATTTCAGATTTAGTACTGTCTTTAATCTGAACTATTATACAGCTCCGTGGAATTATCGAAAACATTTCTAAAACTTGTGAGATTCCAGATTCACAAGGATTATTTGGATATACTTAAACTTATTAACATATTAGCACAGTGAAGGATATTTCATTCGGAATATTTCGATTAACTTCCGGAACAGTGAACTTTAAAACAATTTAGGACTTTTAAGGATATTCTATACTGTAAGTTATCTTTAATTCTTTCACTTTAATTGTTTGTTGAAATATTTTAATATTTTAGGAAAATTCAAGATTTGTATTTTAAATCTTGCAAGCTTGTTTGAGTGTTTTCTTTTGTTACATATCCCCTAGTCGTAACAGTCTGTGTTAGTGTGTGTGTGTGTAAAGACAGAGTTTGTAAAACACCTATCTAACATTAACATGGTCATTAAGTTTAACAACGTCCTAAATGATTTTCTGGCGAATCACCTTATATATATATATATATATATATATATATATATATATATATATACATATATATATATATATATATATATATATATATATATATATATATATATATATATATATATAAATTGTTACGGAATTATGTATTATTTCCTTTTTAAATAATAGTATAGGTACATGATCTCTGCATAATAGTCTAACAGCTGTCGTCTTGCAGAAAGTACATATACGGTATTTCAATATGACTGAGTACATTGGTCTTGGGAAATATTGTCGCTTGTAACATTAGTATATCACAGGATTTAGCGCGTGAGGGTTGAACTTCTGACCTAGATTCTATGATTCATTTAAGAGTCAATACTTTATTTTCTGGTAAAAACGTCAGTAAACAAGTACTTTAGCGGTGTCATGCATTACCTAATTTCTGATTGGTTCGGAGAAGGTTGTTTGCTAGAAGGATTAAATGATTTTTAAGTTGCAATACACTTTCAATTGGTTTTCCTTTTTCTGTTCTGCGCAGTCAGAAGCTATATAATAGGATTTATTGCTGTGTTTCGGCATTCGTTCATAGTTCCTTCAGCCTGAGAGGTCATAAATCAGATTGGTTCATTTTGTGTGCGGATATTCTGCTTCAGTGATATATATAGTAATACAGTGCATTTAGGATTCAGTACTGTGCCTTAAACTTTAATAATTATTCAGCTACGTGGAACTATCGGATAAATTTCTAAAACTTGTGATATTCCATATTCACAAGGACTATTTGGAATTATAACACTTAGATATAACTGATTCTTATTAGTACATCAGTACAGTGAAGGTTTCATTCGGAACCTACATCATTCGGAACATTTGGATTAACTTCCGGATCAGTGAACTTTAGAACAATTTAGGACTTTTAAGAATATTCTATACGGTAAGTTATTTTTAATTCTTTCACTTTGATTGTTTGTTACAATATTTTAATCTTTTAGGAAATTAAATATTTGTATTTAAATCTTGAAAGCTTGTCTGAGTCTTTTCTTGTGTTCCATTACCCCTAGTCATAAAAAAAAATATATATATATATATATGTATGTATGTATGTATGTATGTATGTATGTATGTATGTATGTATGTATGTATGTATGTATGTATGTATGTATGTATGTATGTATGTATGTATGTATGTATGTATGTATGTATGTATGTATGTATGTATGTATGTATGTATGTATATGAAATAAGAAAAACAACACAAACGCCGATAAATGTTTGACTAGTTTCACATTTACTGTATGCTTCTTCAGACACAAAATATTTTGAAAGAAACGGATAACGTCCATATATTTATGAACAATTACGTCATCGACATAACGTCATAAATGATATGCATTATCATAAAATATAATGAATAACGGGATCAGATAGATACATGAGTCTCTAATGAAAACTGAATCAGTGAAAATACAATGTAGAGACAAACAGTCATACATACAATCATATATGTTTATAACTGATATATATGTGTAAGTGTGTGTGTGTACTGCTTGTTGTGCCTTTGCACTACAATTAAAATACCTTATTTCAAATCAACAATATGTTGATATAGGATTCAAGGTCATAAATCTGCGCGCGCTAACACGTGATTCACCATTGTGGGTTAAGCTGACCGACATAATTATTTATTTTCCTTGGACTTAACATGACTCATGTAAACATGTTGACGTTCATTTGTACTTTAATTGCGGAAGCTACTGAACTAAGGAATTATAATACAATGATTATAAACCCAAATGAAAACTATTATAATTTAAAGATAATAGATAATGCCGTAACAGTACAACATATCAATTCTTTTATTAAAATTGTATACAATTTTGTATAATACTTTAGTATTAAGGCCAATGGGATACAAAGAATCTAACCGATTAACCCAGCAACTTTCTTTAATCAGTCGGTTCATCACTCCATCCCCAATATCGATTGGCATGAAAGAAAAATCACATTAAGAGTGATTATTTGTATTATAATGTATTGAAAGATTAGACGAGAACTGAGGATCCTTACAATTTTTTTATGAAAGCTGTGATTATTTATTCTCTTAGAAACTTGATGTGTTTGTCCAACATACTGCATGTTACATTTTTACAGGTATCAGTAAATTACATCAGTTGATATTCAGTCAGTGTTGTGTGTGTGTGTGTATATATATATATATAAAATCTAAATCATATTCACACTCATTAAGTGTTGTCATTCCTTTACACTGCATTGTGTACAAATAGGACACAAGGATAAAGTAAACACCAAATGTTGTAGATTAAATAAAATTCCAGACGTTTCAGATTAAATACAATAAAGACTTGTTTTCTTTTCTCAAGTCCTTTCTTTTGAGGAAATTAGTGGCGTGTCAGCTGTATTGAAAGTTTATTGTGTGCACTCGAGGGTAATATGCTAAACCCTTATTCAAAAGTAGCATCCGTCATTATTGTAATTTACATCTAACAATTGTATTTCATTTTTCCTGCTTTCACTATAGTTAAATTGTTCATATGTGAAACGAGGTGCTACTTTGTTAATTACATTCTTGTCACGTATGTTTGTTTAACCTCTTAATTATTCTCATTTGTTTGTACATTCATATTCTTCGGGATTTTCGTATTTGTCTCTTGTCTTGTACACTCATTTATTCGTTCATTCATACATTCATTCGTTCTTATACTTACTGTTTCACTCTACTCCTAGGTATGTTTATTCATTTATTTATTTCTACATTCCTTGTCTATATTCATATTAGTTTAAAGGATGACTGGCGAAATCGCAAATTGAGTTAAATAGATTGTTAATGGCAACCTAAGTTAAAATATTTCAGAAAGCAATTAATTGTCAGTAAAAAAAATATTAAAAGAAATTGATACTTCCTTCGTGGAAAAAGAATTGCTAATGAATTTTTCGTGAAAACATATGCCCAGGGAATCCGAGAATTTCACGCAATCTTTGTGAAAAGTAATTTTGCATATATGCATCTCTCTCTCTCTCTCTCTCTCTCTCTCTCTCTCTCTCTCTCTCTCTCTCTCTCTCTCTCTCTATCTCTATCTCTATCTCTCTCTCTCCACACAATGAACAATGTTTACCCTGAACAACCAATTTTTTTGTCAGTTGACAAAATGACATGATATTTATCTCAGTAGTTTTCTCTTTCTGTGAATGAGAATTGTGTTTCACAACTAAAGATAGTACATTTTTGAGAAGGTGGTCAAGAACCTTTAGAAGACCACAAACGGGGCATGACGGATTCGTTCATTTTACATTCTTTAAAGGGATAATTATAATATTCACTGTTCTCTGTGAAGATTACTATTCTGATATAATTATGGTCACTTTATTGATGAAGTCTTTAATCTAACTTTCCTAGCGAATATGTTCTACATAAAGTGTTAGTGATAAACCGAAAACAAGTCTTTTCGACTTTTCCGTACGAGTATTCATATCGTTCATCTTATGATTGGTGGAAGATTTTTTCAAATATTCTTTATATCGTTGACATGAGGTGAAAAAGCACTTACCTCATTTCACTGAAACTATATAAACGAAAGCATAAACGACCAGAAGTGATCAAGTATCATTTTGATCACAAAGTTGCAGGTTATAAAGAATAGAGAAACAACAAAAAAACGATTTTCTTACATATATGAAAAGGACAAGCATATATCGACCCCTGGCAAGGATCACAAATTACTCTACAAAAAAAGATGAGGAAACCAGGAGTTAAGGTGGAATGCAAGAGGAACGGAGTAAAAGCCAGTTTTGACATAAGATTTAGGCTTGGGGGCGGAACGAATGGAAACCTGGCAACGGGAATCTAGTCAAGTAGGTCCCTATCGAAAAGAAAAGGGAACCCAGATCAAAAATATCTAAAATAATTTTTTCTTGATCAAAATTCTTCTTGACTTTGACTTTTTGAGAAATACCCATATATACAGAGCGGGGCGGGGGGGGGGGACAAACAGATTAAACAAAACTTTAATTTTCCATCTTAGGGAGTCAACTCAAGGGCCTGCTTGTTTATAATAGGTAAACGTCTGAAGGTGTTTACACACACATAAAGATTATAAAGGTCATTTGTTAATTTTAACAATTAAGTGCTACACACTGAACCATGCTAACCTCCTATCATATAATCATATAATATGGGTTATATATACACCATACATCACCTTTAAATAATTTTTGTAAAATTATTTTTTAATTTTTCTATTTTATTATTATGTTAACAGTAATTTGACCCTATACTTTCATTCAAAACTTATTCGCATATGCATAAATTGCGTATTCCTATATGTGTAACATAATTGGAAATTTTCATAAAGGCAAATCAAGATACAATACATAAAGCGTAGACCCTCTTCCCAAATGATAACTTTGGAAACACTAATCACCTAACACTTTAACTCATTATCGCATTAACATAAGGATCGATCAAACGTTTTCATCTATATCAAAATTCCAACAAAAGTTTACAAAAATAAGATTCCAAAACCGTTTTACAAATTTGTTTTAATAAATCCGCTTATATTTTTTTTT
This sequence comes from Margaritifera margaritifera, assembly GCA_029931535.1. Taxonomy (NCBI): domain Eukaryota; kingdom Metazoa; phylum Mollusca; class Bivalvia; order Unionida; family Margaritiferidae; genus Margaritifera; species Margaritifera margaritifera. Next base: position 926,946 of record JAQPZY010001306.1, on the reverse strand, counting down.
TTTTTTGTTTTTTTTTTTTTACAAAATACGACATGCCTAATAGCCACGATTGCATTGAGAAATACGAATTACCTGCCTCAGACAACACGTCACGTGCATCAGACAATATATGCAGCTGTATAGACTGTAAGAAGAAGACTGTACGGAGTCATAACAGCTGTATAGACTGTAAGAAGAAGACTGTACGGAGTCATAACAGCTGTATACACTGTAAGAAGAAGACTGTACGGAGTCATAACAACTTGCTATTGACCTATAAAATTCGACGGATTTTATTCTGCAGTATGACATAGCCTTGTATCAACCGAAAACTAAAGTCAGCAATTTTGTTTTATTAAATGACTTCTAATTTCTTCACTTTCTTTTGTGATGTTATTAAAACAACACTCCTTGATTTTTCAACCGAATATTAACAATGAACAACAAGAGCTGACATCTGACTTGAAATTAACAGTCATAAAAATAAAACAAGAATTAACAGTAAATGTGCAGAAACAGTTTTGTTCATTTTCTAATATAAATCCTAGTTCCAAGACTATCTTATGAAATGAAAATACAACCACTAGCCGACAGACAAATGAACGAACAGGTAGAAGAAACATCCTGCAATTGTTTCGTGATGCTTGAGTTGCATGTTCTGGAAATAGAACACTGGCAATTTGGGGCTAAGAAAGCCATTTTAATTTTATATCACCCTCGAGTCCGCATATGAACATCACAAGCGGTCTGGAACAATTCAGATAGTATAATATTCATCGGTTGGTAGTAAGTAAGTTTGAGCGAAAGCGTGTATGTAGAGACAGCATATAAAAGTGTCATGGCCTATAAGACAAATGCTCTTTTCTCAGTCATATTATCATTAGAATTACAATAAACAATCAGAATATGTTATATTTCATATTCCAAGCATTGTAACATTTTTCATGTTATTTTAAGAATGACATTTCTCTACCAAACTAGGCTGTTTGCTCGTATTTCAGGTGAATTAATGTTAACTTAAGACGTCAGTCTCGTTTCTGCGAAAACTGATTGACAGGATTTTTATGAATGTCTGTTCCACATGTAACCCGAGAATCATACCAATCGGCATCGGAAATAATTTGCAAATATTAAATCTTTACATTTTTTTTAACGATGTGATTTCTTTACTAATCCAGCAGATGGCTTTGTTTTCTTTTCTGTCTGCACTAGTCTTGCTTTAATGATACGTAAATCAATCAGATTTTATTTTCGTTTTATGTGAAATTTCGAAATTTCATATGAATCGGCCCACGCAAACTAATTTGCTAACTCTAATAATGTTAGTTTTGTTGTGATATTTTTCTACAAAATCACGAATTACTGGTATTTCAGACAAAGAATGTGATTTTAAAACTTCAGTTATGAACCACAGTTTGCTTATTTTGACTTTTATCTTTTGTGAGAAGAGATATTAATTTTATTGCATCCACTAATACGTATGTAATCAGCTCCCGCAACTGTTTTACGAGACACACGAAAAACGCCAAGAGTGCCTAAAAAGGCTTTATCGTAATAGATTTGTTTTAAACAGATAAGTCAAATTACATTTTCCACCAATGTTTAAAATTCAAAAAAGCACAATGCAATACCACACCTTTCTAAATAAAGGTAATTTAGTTTTATCCATTGTTTTATGAATAAATCCATTCCTGTATGATTAAACAAAAACAAAATTGAATACTTTAAATTGTTGTTTCTATGACCATTTAAATGGGAATCAATTTTCTTTATCTGCTAACACTACGTAACTCAATGTTTATCGTTAAACACGTATTTCTAAACTTTAAACAATACCAAAATACAAGGGTACAATGTCTGATACATTTGTACGAGTTTTGAGACAGTGATATCTTGATCCAAAGCCACTTGCTTTTGTTGCATGGAAGACACGTGATCAATGTTTGCTTTGAAAGTAAATATATTCGGATGACCAGAATTTTCTGTTTCTACTTATGCACATACACACATATATACGTGAGTAAGTAAGTATGTATGGATAAGGGTTCACATATATTTTGCTTCATCCCCGTGCGTATCAATCTCTCCTTTTATATCAATCTATGACTCACTTCAAATTTTGAATTTAAATATTTTCTCTTACAGAATACAAGTACAAATTTATATTCCTTTTCCAGATGTATTGGAAAATGTATCCATTTACTCAAAATTGCTTTGTCTGGACTGGCACGGTCTGGTCTCTGATGACTCTACACATATGCCTGGCATGACCAGGTGCAATTTACTGATCAATATTTAAACGTTCCAACGTAGAGACTGTTAATATATCAAAATTAGTTTTTGTGGCAGAGAAGTTCCTTGGAGTGGAATCTTTCTGCAAAACTTTGAATCATAGACTTATCGCTCTTATCAGTAGTCTTTGTTCCTGTCATGAAGATTGTCCAGGCTATGCAAACTGTTGTCCAGACAACCGCTTTTCTTACCTGAGGCAAACTTGCGTGAATATTATGGTGTATCCATCTAATGGATCCTACCAAATATCCAGAAGAATGGTGGAAGAGAGCCCATATCACGAAAACCATCCATTGAAAGTATGTCGCTCAAAAGTTTCTAGATCTCCGTCTGATGTTTCAGTAACATCCAAGAGGACTGGTGTATCATATGTGCACAGATTGTGTGTTATGTGTTTCCTGGAGGAGGACAATGATCTGGAATAATGGGAACCAGTGCTAGCAAAGTTTCAATCCTCCCTTTCAGAATTTAGGGATGAGCATATGAACACAACAGTTCTAAAACGGCTTTTTTCAAAAGGAGAATGTGTTTTTGCCTATAATGAATCTGTAAAATATGAAAAAATATGTATTCCTTCACTAATGAATGAAAACTATCGAGATGTCATCGGTTCGTGCAATGTGTCGGGTTTGTGGAAGATGTACGACCGTGACATAGCGTGGGCATGCGAACACTTTACTACACTCTTGAACAATTTGCAAACGTTTTCTGCTACATTTGTAACCCAGATGACCTCTCGCAGACTCCTACGGCTGTAATTCATACATGCAATGTGTTACGGAATTATATATATTTTTCCTCTTTATAATGGTATAATTTATTAGTTTATGATCTCTGTTCTTAGTCTAAACAGCTGTCGTCTTATGAGTATACATACGGTAGCTTCAATCGATATTTCACCTGTTTGCTTGTAGTTTTAGTCATGTGACGTATTTTCCGCGCGAAAGAGAGTAATGAACTTTCGACCTAGTTCTTGAACTTTTAGGAGTAAACATGATATTGACTAGGAATTATAGTTTAAGGTCACATTCGAAGAATGAATCAATACAGTGTTTACTGTTTAAAACACTGGTACTCAAACACTTAAGCAGAATCACGCATAACCTAATTCCTGATTGGTTCGGAGAGGGTTGTATTATTTTGAAATACCCTGTTTATTGAAGACGTAGTATGGGTTTTTATTTCGATTCTGCGCATTAATGCTATATATATATTATATAGGAAATAAGTGATTAAATATTCTTTACAGTTACATTTGAAGAGAGAGGTCATTACGAAATTGGTTCAGTTTGTGTGTGGGATATACTAATTTGGAGATTTATTTATTATTAATACAGTACATTTCAGATTTAGTACTGTCTTTAATCTGAACTATTATACAGCTCCGTGGAATTATCGAAAACATTTCTAAAACTTGTGAGATTCCAGATTCACAAGGATTATTTGGATATACTTAAACTTATTAACATATTAGCACAGTGAAGGATATTTCATTCGGAATATTTCGATTAACTTCCGGAACAGTGAACTTTAAAACAATTTAGGACTTTTAAGGATATTCTATACTGTAAGTTATCTTTAATTCTTTCACTTTAATTGTTTGTTGAAATATTTTAATATTTTAGGAAATTTAAGATTTGTATTTTAAATCTTGCAAGCTTGTTTGAGTGTTTTCTTTTGTTACATATCCCCTAGTCGTAACAGTCTGTGTTAGTGTGTGTGTGTGTAAAGACAGAGTTTGTAAAACACCTATCTAACATTAACATGGTCATTAAGTTTAACAACGTCCTAAATGATTTTCTGGCGAATCACCTTATATATATATATATATATATATATATACATATATATATATATATATATATATATATATATATATACATATATATATATATATATATATATATATATATATATAAAAATTGTTACGGAATTATGTATTATTTCCTTTTTAAATAATAGTATAGGTACATGATCTCTGCATAATAGTCTAACAGCTGTCGTCTTGCAGAAAGTACATATACGGTATTTCAATATGACTGAGTACATTGGTCTTGGGAAATATTGTCGCTTGTAACATTAGTATATCACAGGATTTAGCGCGTGAGGGTTGAACTTCTGACCTAGATTCTATGATTCATTTAAGAGTCAATACTTTATTTTCTGGTAAAAACGTCAGTAAACAAGTACTTTAGCGGTATCATGCATTACCTAATTTCTGATTGGTTCGGAGAAGGTTGTTTGCTAGAAGGATTAAATGATTTTTAAGTTGCAATACACTTTCAATTGGTTTTCCTTTTTCTGTTCTGCGCAGTCAGAAGCTATATAATAGGATTTATTGCTGTGTTTCGGCATTCGTTCATAGTTCCTTCAGCCTGAGAGGTCATAAATCAGATTGGTTCATTTTGTGTGCGGATATTCTGCTTCAGTGATATATATAGTAATACAGTGCATTTAGGATTCAGTACTGTGCCTTTAACTTTAATAATTATTCAGCTACGTGGAACTATCGGATAAATTTCTAAAACTTGTGATATTCCATATTCACAAGGACTATTTGGAATTATAACACTTAGATATAACTGATTCTTATTAGTACATCAGGACAGTGAAGGTTTCATTCGGAACCTACATCATTCGGAACATTTGGATTAACTTCCGGATCAGTGAACTTTAGAACAATTTAGGACTTTTAAGAATATTCTATACGGTAAGTTATTTTTAATTCTTTCACTTTGATTGTTTGTTACAATATTTTAATCTTTTAGGAAATTAAATATTTGTATTTAAATCTTGAAAGCTTGTCTGAGTCTTTTCTTGTGTTCCATTACCCCTAGTCATAAAAAATATATATATATATATATATATATATATATATATATATATATATATGTATGTATGTATGTATGTATGTATGTATGTATGTATGTATGTATGTATGTATGTATGTATGTATGTATGTATGTATGTATGTATATGAAATAAGAAAAACAACACAAACGCCGATAAATGTTTGACTAGTTTCACATTTACTGTATGCTTCTTCAGACACAAAATATTTTGAAAGAAACGGATAACGTCCATATATTTATGAACAATTACGTCATCGACATAACCTCATAAATGATATGCATTATCATAAAATATAATGAATAACGGGATCAGATAGATACATGAGTCTCTAATGAAAACTGAATCAGTGAAAATACAATGTAGAGACAAACAGTCATACATACAATCATATATGTTTATAACTGATATATATGTGTAAGTGTGTGTGTGTACTGCTTGTTGTGCCTTTGCACTACAATTAAAATACCTTATTTCAAATCAACAATATGTTGATATAGGATTCAAGGTCATAAATCTGCGCGCGCTAACACGTGATTCACCATTGTGGGTTAAGCTGACCGACTAATTATTTATTTTCCTTGGACTTAACATGACTATGTAAACATGTGACGTTCATTTGTACTTTAATTGCGGAAGCTACTGAACTAGGAATTATATAATACAAAGATTATAAAACCCAAATGAAAACTAATATAATTAAAGATAATAGATAATGGCCTCGTAACAGTACAAACATATCAATTCTTTTAATTAAAATTGTATACAATTTTAATAATACTTTAGTATTAAGGCCAATGGGATACAAAGAATCTACCGACTTAACCCAGCAGGCAACTTTCTTTAAACAGTCGGTTCATCACCTCCATCCCCAAATATCGATTGGCATGAAGAAAAATCACATTAAGAGTGATTATCTTGTATTATAATGTATTGAAAGATTAGACGAGCAATGAGGATCATTACAATTTTTTTATGAAAAGCTAGTGATTATTTATTCTCTTAGAAAACTTGATGTGTTTGTCCAACATACTGCATGTTACATTTTTACAGGTATCAGTAAATTACATCAGTTGATATTCAGTCAGTGTTGTGTGTGTATATATATATATATATATATATATATATATATATATATATATGTATATATAAAATCTAAATCATATTCACACTCATTAAGTGTTGTCATTCCTTTACACTGCATTGTGTACAATCGGACACAAGGATAAAGTAAATACCAAATGATGTAGATTAAATAAAATTCCAGACGTTTCAGATTAAATACAATAAAGACTTGTTTTCTTTTCTCAAGTCCTTTCATTTGAGGAAATTAGTGGCGTGTCAGCTGTATTGAAGTTTATTGTGTGCACTCGAGGGTAATATGCTAAAACCCTTATTCAAAAGTAGCATCCCGTCATTTATTGTAATTTACATCTAACAACTGTATTTCATTTTTCCTGCTTTCACTATAGTTAAATTGTTCATATGTGAAACGAGGTTGCTACTTTGTTAATTACATTCTTGTCACGTATGTTTGTTTAACCTCTTAATTATTCTCATTCGTTTGTACATTCATATTCCTTCGGGTTTTTCGTATTTGTCTCTTGTCTTGTACACTCATTTATTCGTTCATTCATACATTCATTCGTTTTATACTTACTGTTTCACCTCTACTCCTAGGTATGTTTATTCATTTATTTATTTATACATTCATTGTCTATATTCATATTAGTTTAAAGGATGACTGTCGAAATCGCAAATTGAGTTAAATAGATTGTTAATGGAACCTAAGTTAAAATATTTCAGAAAGCAATTAATTGTCAGTAAAAAAAAAATTAAAAGAAATTGATACTTCCTTCGTGGAAAAGAATTGCTAATGAATTTTTCGTGAAAACATCTAGCCAGGGGAATCGAGAATTTCACACAATCTTTGTGGAAAAGTAATTTTGCAATATATGCATCTCTATCTCTCTCTCTCTCTCTCTCTCTCTCTCCTCTCTCTCTCTCTCTCTCTCTCTCTATATGTATATTATATTATGTATATATATATATGTATATATATATATATATATATATATATATATATATATATATATATATATATATATATCCACACAATGAACAATGTTTACCCCTGAACAACCAATTTTTTTTGTCAGTTGACAAAATGACATGATATTTATCTCAGTAGTTTTCTCTTTCTGTGAATGAGAATTGTGTTTCACAACTAAAGATAGTACATTTTTGAGAAGGTGGTCAAGAACCTTTAGAAGACCACAACGGGGCATGACGGATTCGTTCATTTTACATTCTTTAAAGGGATAATTATAATATCACTGTTCTCTGCTGAAGATTACTATTCTGATATAATTATGGTCACTTATTGATGAAGTCTCTAATCTAACTTTCCTAGCGAATATGTTCTACATAAAGTGTTAGTGATAAACCGAAAACAAGTCTTTTCGACTTTTCCCGTACGAGTATTACATATCGTTCATCTTATGATTGGTGGAAGATTTTTTCAAATATTCTTTATATCGTTGACATGAGGTGAAAAAAGCACTTACCTCAGTTCACTGAAACTATATAAACGAAAGCATAAACGACCAGGAAGTGATCAAGTATCATTTTGATCACAAAGTTGCAGGTTATAAAGAATAGAGAAACAACAAAAAAACGATTTTCTTACATATATGAAAAGGACAAGCATATATCGACCCCTGGCAAAGGATCACAAATTACTCTACAAAAAAAGATGAGGAAACCCAGGAGTTAAGGTGGAATGCAAGATGAAGGGAGTAAAAGCCAGTTTTTGACATACGATTTAGACTTGGGGACGGAACGAATGGAAACCTGGCAACGGGAATCTAGTCAAGTAGGTCCCTATCGAAAAGAAAACGGAACCCAGATCAAAAATATCTAAAATAATTTTTTCTTGATCAAAATTCTTCTTGACTTTGACTTTTTGAAAAATACCCATATATACAGAGCGGGGCGGGGGGGGGGACAAACAGATTAAACAAAACTTTAATTTTCCATCTTAGGGAGTCAACTCAAGGGCCTGCTTGTTTATAATAGGTAAACGTCTGAAGGTGTCCACACACACATAAAGATTATAAAGGTCATTTGTTAATTTTAACAATTAAGTACTACACACTGAACCATGCTAACCTCCTATCATATAATCATATAATATGGGTTATATATACACCATACATCACCTTTAAATAATTTTTGTAAAATTATTTTTTAATTTTTCTTTTTTATTATTATGTTAACAGTAATTTGACCCTATACTTTCATTCAAAACTTATTCTCATATGCATAAATTGCGTATTCCTATATGTGTAACATAATTGGAATTTTTCATAAAGGCAAATCAAGATACAATACATAAAGCGTAGACCCTATTCCCAGATGATAACCTTGGAAACACTAATCACCTAACACTTTAACTCATTATCGCGATTAACATAAAGATCGATCAAACGTTTTCATCTACATCAAAATTCCAACGAAAGTTTTACAAAAATAAGATTCCAAAACCGTTTTACAAATTTGTTTTAATAAATCCGCTTATTTTTTTTTATTTTTTTTATATTTTTTTTACAAATACGAAATGCCTAATAGCCACGATTGCATCGAGAATACGAATTACCTGCCTCAGACAACACGTCACGTGCATCAGACAATATATGCAGCTGTATAGACTGAAAGAAGAAGACTGTACGGAGTCATAACAGCTGTATAGACTGTAAGAAGAAGACTGTACGGAGTCATAACAGCTGTATAGACTGTAAGAAGAGACTGTACGGAGTCATAACAGCTGTATACACTGTAAGAAGAAGACTGTACGGAGTCATAACAGCTGTATACACTGTAAGAAGAAGACTGTACGGAGTCATAACAACTTGCTATTGACCTATAAAATTCGACGGATTTTATTCTGCAGTATGACATAGCCTTGTATCAACCGAAAAACTAAAGTCAGCAATTTTGTTTTATTAAATGACTTCTAATTTCTTCACTTTCTTTTGTGATGTTATTAAAACAACACCTCCTGATTTTTCAACCGAATATTAACAATGAACAACAAGAGCTGACATCTGACTTGAAATTAACAGTCATAAAAATAAAACAAGAATTAACAGTAAATGTGCAGAAACAGTTTTGTTCATTTTCTAATATAAATCCTAGTTCCAAGACTATCTTATGAAATGAAAATACAACCACTAGCCGACAGACAAATGAACGAACAGGTAGAAGAAACATCCTGCAATTGTTTCGTGATGCTTGAGTTGCATGTTCTGGAAATAGAACACTGGCAATTTGGGGCTAAGAAAGCCATTTTAATTTTATATCACCCTCGAGTCCGCATATGAACATCACAAGCGGTCTGGAACAATTCAGATAGTATAATATTCATCGGTTGGTAGTAAGTAAGTTTGAGCGAAAGCGTGTATGTAGAGACAGCATATAAAAGTGTCATGGCCTATAAGACAAATGCTCTTTTCTCAGTCATATTATCATTAGAATTACAATAAACAATCAGAATATGTTATATTTCATATTCCAAGCATTGTAACATTTTCCATGTTATTTTAAGAATGACATTTCTCTACCAAACTAGGCTGTTTGCTCGTATTTCAGGTGAATTAATGTTAACTTAAGACGTCAGTCTCGTTTCTGCGAAAACTGATTGACAGGATTTTTTATGAATGTCTGTTCCACATGTAACCCGAGAATCATACCAATCGGCATCGGAAATTAATTTGCTAATATTAAATCTTTACATTTTTTTTAACGATGTGATTTCTCTACTAATCAAGCAGATGGCTTTGTTTTCTTTTCTGTCTGCACTAGTCTTGCTTTAATGATACGTAAATCAATCAGATTTTATTTTCGTTTTATGTGAAATTTCGAAATTTCATATGAATTGGCCCACGCAAACTAATTTGCTAACTCTAATAATGTTAGTTTTGTTGTGATATTTTTCTACAAAATCACGAATTACTGGTATTTCAGACAAAGAATGTGATTTTTAAACTTCAGTTATGAACCACAGTTTGCTTATTTTGACTTTTATCTTTTGTGAGAAGAGATATTAATTTTATTGCATCCACTATACGTATGTAATCAGCTCCCGCAACTGTTTTACGAGACACACGAAAAACGCCAAGAGTGCCTAAAAAGGCTTTATCGTAATAGATTTGTTTTAAACAGATAAGTCAAATTACATTTTTCCACCAATGTTTAAAATTCAAAAAAGCACAATGCAATACCACACCTTTCTAAATAAAGGTAATTTAGTTTTATCCATTGTTTTATGAATAAATCCATTCCTGTATGATTAAACAAAAACAAATTGAATACTTTAAATTGTTGTTTCTATGACCATTTAAATGGGAATCAATTTTCTTTATCTGCTAACACTACGTAACTCAATGTTTATCGTTAAACACGTATTTCTAAACTTTTAAACAATACCAAAATACAAGGGTACAATGTCTGATACATTTGTACGAGTTTTGAGACAGTGATATCTTGATCCAAAGCCACTTGCTTTTGTTGCATGGAAGACACGTGATCAATGTTTGCTTTGAAAGTAAATATATTCGGATGACCAGAATTTTCTATTTCTACTTATGCACATACACACATATATACGTGAGTAAGTAAGTATGTATGGATAAGGGTTCACATATATTTTGCTTCATCCCCGTGCGTATCAATCTCTCCTTTTATATCAATCTATGACTCACTTCAAATTTTGAATTTAATATTTTCTCTTACAGAATACAAGTACAAATTTATATTCCTTTTCCAGATGTATTGGAAAATGTATCCATTTACTCAAAATTGCTTTGTCTGGACTGGGCACGGTCTGGTCTCTGATGACTCTACACACATATGCCTGGCATGACCAGGTGCAATTTACTGATCAATATTTAAACGTTCCAACGTAGAGACTGTTAATATATCAAATTAGTTTTTGTGGCAGAGAAGTTCCTTGGAGTGGAATCTTTCTGCAAAACTTTGAATCATAGACTTATCGCTTCTTATCAGTAGTCTTTGTTCCTGTCATGAAGATTGTCCAGGCTATGCAAACTGTTGTCCAGACAACCGCTTTTCTTACCTGAGGCAAACTTGCGTGAATATTATGGTGTATCCATCTAATGGATCCTACCAAATATCCAGAAGAATGGTGGAAGAGAGCCCATATCACGAAAACCATCCATTGAAAGTATGTCGCTCAAAAGTTTCTAGATCTCCGTCTGGTGTTTCAGTAACATCCAAGAGGACTGGTGTATCATATGTGCACAGATTGTGTGTTATGTGTTTCCTGGAGGAGGACAATGATCTGGAATAATGGGAACCAGTGCTAGCAAAGTTTCAATCCTCCCTTTCAGAATTTAGGGATGAGCATATGAACACAACAGTTCTAAAACGGCTTTTTTCAAAAGGAGAATGTGTTTTTGCCTATAATGAATCTGTAAAATATGAAAAAATATGTATTCCTTCACTAATGAATGAAAACTATCGAGATGTCATCGGTTCGTGCAATGTGTCGGGTTTGTGGAAGATGTACGACCGTGACATAGCGTGGGCATGCGAACACTTTACTACACTCTTGAACAATTTTGCAAACGTTTTCTGCTACATTTGTAACCCAGATGACCTCTCGCAGACTCCTACGGCTGTAATTCATACATGCAATGTGTTACGGAATTATATATATTTTTCCTCTTTATAATGGTATAATTTATTAGTTTATGATCTCTGTTCTTAGTCTAAACAGCTGTCGTCTTATGAGTATACATACGGTAGCTTCAATCGATATTCACACTGTTTGCTTGTAGTTTTAGTCATGTGACGTATTTTCCGCGCGAAAGAGAGTAATGAACTTTCGACCTAGTTCTTGAACTTTTAGGAGTAAACATGATATTGACTAGGAATTATAGTTTAAGGTCACATTCGAAGAATGAATCAATACAGTGTTTACTGTTTAAAACACTGGTACTCAAACACTTAAGCAGAATCACGCATAACCTAATTCCTGATTGGTTCGGAGAGGGTTGTATTATTTTGAAATACCCTGTTTATTGAAGACGTAGTATGGGTTTTTATTTCGATTCTGCGCATTAATGCTATATATATATTATATAGGAAATAAGTGATTAAATATTCTTTACAGTTACATTTGAAGAGAGAGGTCATTACGAAATTGGTTCAGTTTGTGTGTGGGATATACTAATTTGGAGATTTATTTATTATTAATACAGTACATTTCAGATTTAGTACTGTCTTTAATCTGAACTATTATACAGCTCCGTGGAATTATCGAAAACATTTCTAAAACTTGTGAGATTCCAGATTCACAAGGATTATTTGGATATACTTAAACTTATTAACATATTAGCACAGTGAAGGATATTTCATTCGGAATATTTCGATTAACTTCCGGAACAGTGAACTTTAAAACAATTTAGGACTTTTAAGGATATTCTATACTGTAAGTTATCTTTAATTCTTTCACTTTAATTGTTTGTTGAAATATTTTAATATTTTAGGAAATTTAAGATTTGTATTTTAAATCTTGCAAGCTTGTTTGAGTGTTTTCTTTTGTTACATATCCCCTAGTCGTAACAGTCTGTGTTAGTGTGTGTGTGTGTAAAGACAGAGTTTGTAAAACACCTATCTAACATTAACATGGTCATTAAGTTTAACAACGTCCTAAATGATTTTCTGGCGAATCACCTTATATATATATATATATATAATATATATATATATATATATATATATATATATATATATATATATATATATATATATATAAATTGTTACGGAATTATGTATTATTTCCTTTTTAAATAATAGTATAGGTACATGATCTCTGCATAATAGTCTAACAGCTGTCGTCTTGCAGAAAGTACATATACGGTATTTCAATATGACTGAGTACATTGGTCTTGGGAAATATTGTCGCTTGTAACATTAGTATATCACAGGATTTAGCGCGTGAGGGTTGAACTTCTGACCTAGATTCTATGATTCATTTAAGAGTCAATACTTTATTTTCTGGTAAAAACGTCAGTAAACAAGTACTTTAGCGGTATCATGCATTACCTAATTTCTGATTGGTTCGGAGAAGGTTGTTTGCTAGAAGGATTAAATGATTTTTAAGTTGCAATACACTTTCAATTGGTTTTCCTTTTTCTGTTCTGCGCAGTCAGAAGCTATATAATAGGATTTATTGCTGTGTTTCGGCATTCGTTCATAGTTCCTTCAGCCTGAGAGGTCATAAATCAGATTGGTTCATTTTGTGTGCGGGTATTCTGCTTCAGTGATATATATAGTAATACAGTGCATTTAGGATTCAGTACTGTGCCTTAAACTTTAATAATTATTCAGCTACGTGGAACTATCGGATAAATTTCTAAAACTTGTGATATTCCATATTCACAAGGACTATTTGGAATTATAACACTTAGATATAACTGATTCTTATTAGTACATCAGGACAGTGAAGGTTTCATTCGGAACCTACATCATTCGGAACATTTGGATTAACTTCCGGATCAGTGAACTTTAGAACAATTTAGGACTTTTAAGAATATTCTATACGGTAAGTTATTTTTAATTCTTTCACTTTGATTGTTTGTTACAATATTTTAATCTTTTAGGAAATTAAATATTTGTATTTAAATCTTGAAAGCTTGTCTGAGTCTTTTCTTGTGTTCCATTACCCCTAGTCATAAAAAAAATATATATATATATATATATATATATATATATATATGTATGTATGTATGTATGTATGTATGTATGTATGTATGTATGTATGTATGTATGTATGTATGTATGTATGTATGTATGTATGTATGTATGTATGTATGTATGTATGTATATGAAATAAGAAAAACAACACAAACGCCGATAAATGTTTGACTAGTTTCACATTTACTGTATGCTTCTTCAGACACAAAATATTTTGAAAGAAACGGATAACGTCCATATATTTATGAACAATTACGTCATCGACATAACCTCATAAATGATATGCATTATCATAAAATATAATGAATAACGGGATCAGATAGATACATGAGTCTCTAATGAAAACTGAATCAGTGAAAATACAATGTAGAGACAAACAGTCATACATACAATCATATATGTTTATAACTGATATATATGTGTAAGTGTGTGTGTGTACTGCTTGTTGTGCCTTTGCACTACAATTAAAATACCTTATTTCAAATCAACAATATGTTGATATAGGATTCAAGGTCATAAATCTGCGCGCGCTAACACGTGATTCACCATTGTGGGTTAAGCTGACCGACATAATTATTTATTTTCCTTGGACTTAACATGACTCATGTAAACATGTTGACGTTCATTTGTACTTTAATTGCGGAAGCTACTGAACTAAGGAATTATAATACAATGATTATAAACCCAAATGAAAACTATTATAATTTAAAGATAATAGATAATGCCGTAACAGTACAACATATCAATTCTTTTATTAAAATTGTATACAATTTTATATAATACTTTAGTATTAAGGCCAATGGGATACAAAGAATCTAACCGATTAACCCAGCAACTTTCTTTAATCAGTCGGTTCATCACTCCATCCCCAATATCGATTGGCATGAAAGAAAAATCACATTAAGAGTGATTATTTGTATTATAATGTATTGAAAGATTAGACGAGAACTGAGGATCATTACAATTTTTTTATGAAAGCTGTGATTATTTATTCTCTTAGAAACTTGATGTGTTTGTCCAACATACTGCATGTTACATTTTTACAGGTATCAGTAAATTACATCAGTTGATATTCAGTCAGTGTTGTGTGTGTATATATATATATATATATATATATATATATATATATATATATATATATATATATATATATATATATATGTATATATAAAATCCAAATCATATTCACACTCATTAAGTGTTGTCATTCCTTTACACTGCATTGTGTACAATAGGACACACGGATAAAGTAAATACCAAATGTTGTAGATTAAATAAAATTCCAGACGTTTCAGATTAAATACAATAAAGACTTGTTTTCTTTTCTCAAGTCCTTTCATTTGAGGAAATTAGTGGCGTGTCAGCTGTATTGAAAGTTTATTGTGTGCACTCGAGGGTAATATGCTAAACCCTTATTCAAAAGTAGCATCCGTCATTATTGTAATTTACATCTAACAACTGTATTTCATTTTTCCTGCTTTCACTATAGTTAAATTGTTCATATGTGAAACGAGGTGCTACTTTGTTAATTACATTCTTGTCACGTATGTTTGTTTAACCTCTTAATTATTCTCATTCGTTTGTACATTCATATTCTTCGGGATTTTCGTATTTGTCTCTTGTCTTGTACACTCATTTATTCGTTCATTCATACATTCATTCGTTCTTATACTTACTGTTTCACTCTACTCCTAGGTATGTTTATTCATTTATTTATTTCTACATTCCTTGTCTATATTCATATTAGTTTAAAGGATGACTGTCGAAATCGCAAATTGAGTTAAATAGATTGTTAATGGCAACCTAAGTTAAAATATTTCAGAAACCAATTAATTGTCAGTAAAAAAAAAATATTAAAAGAAATTGATACTTCCTTCGTGGAAAAAGAATTGCTAATGAATATTTCGTGAAAACATATGCCCAGGGAATCCGAGAATTTCACACAATCTTTGTGAAAAGTAATTTTGCATATATGCATCTCTATCTCTCTCTCTCTCTCTCTCTCTCTCTCTCTCTCTCTCTCTCTCTCTCTCTCTCATATGTATATATATATATGTATATATATATATGTATATATATATATATATATATATATATATATATATATATATATATATATATATATATATATCCACACAATGAACAATGTTTACCCTGAACAACCAATTTTTTTGTCAGTTGACAAAATGACATGATATTTATCTCAGTAGTTTTCTCTTTCTGTGAATGAGAATTGTGTTTCACAACTAAAGATAGTACATTTTTGAGAAGGTGGTCAAGAACCTTTAGAAGACCACAAACGGGGCATGACGGATTCGTTCATTTTACATTCTTTAAAGGGATAATTATAATATTCACTGTTCTCTGTGAAGATTACTATTCTGATATAATTATGGTCACTTTATTGATGAAGTCTCTAATCTAACTTTCCTAGCGAATATGTTCTACATAAAGTGTTAGTGATAAACCGAAAACAAGTCTTTTCGACTTTTCCGTACGAGTATTCATATCGTTCATCTTATGATTGGTGGAAGATTTTTTCAAATATTCTTTATATCGTTGACATGAGGTGAAAAAGCACTTACCTCAGTTCACTGAAACTATATAAACGAAAGCATAAACGACCAGAAGTGATCAAGTATCATTTTGATCACAAAGTTGCAGGTTATAAAGAATAGAGAAACAACAAAAAAGCGATTTTCTTACATATATGAAAAGGACAAGCATATATCGACCCCTGGCAAGGATCACAAATTACTCTACAAAAAAAGATGAGGAAACCAGGAGTTAAGGTGGAATGCAAGATGAAGGGAGTAAAAGCCAGTTTTGACATAAGATTTAGACTTGGGGACGGAACGAATGGAAACCTGGCAACGGGAATCTAGTCAAGTAGGTCCCTATCGAAAAGAAAACGGAACCCAGATCAAAAATATCTAAAATAATTTTTCTTGATCAAAATTCTTCTTGACTTTGACTTTTTGAAAAATACCCATATATACAGAGCGGGGCGGGGGGGGGGGACAAACAGATTAAACAAAACTTTAATTTTCCATCTTAGGGAGTCAACTCAAGGGCCTGCTTGTTTATAATAGGTAAACGTCTGAAGGTGTCCACACACACATAAAGATTATAAAGGTCATTTGTTAATTTTAACAATTAAGTACTACACACTGAACCATGCTAACCTCCTATCATATAATCATATAATATGGGTTATATATACACCATACATCACCTTTAAATAATTTTTGTAAAATTATTTTTTAATTTTTCTTTTTTATTATTATGTTAACAGTAATTTGACCCTATACTTTCATTCAAAACTTATTCTCATATGCATAAATTGCGTATTCCTATATGTGTAACATAATTGGAATTTTTCATAAAGGCAAATCAAGATACAATACATAAAGCGTAGACCCTATTCCCAGATGATAACCTTGGAAACACTAATCACCTAACACTTTAACTCATTATCGCATTAACATAAAGATCGATCAAACGTTTTCATCTACATCAAAATTCCAACGAAAGTTTACAAAAATAAGATTCCAAAACCGTTTTACAAATTTGTTTTAATAAATCCGCTTATTTTTTTTTATTTTTTTTATATTTTTTTTACAAAATACGAAATGCCTAATAGCCACGATTGCATCGAGAAATACGAATTACCTGCCTCAGACAACACGTCACGTGCATCAGACAATATATGCAGCTGTATAGACTGAAAGAAGAAGACTGTACGGAGTCATAACAGCTGTATAGACTGTAAGAAGAAGACTGTACGGAGTCATAACAGCTGTATAGACTGTAAGAAGAAGACTGTACGGAGTCATAACAGCTGTATACACTGTAAGAAGAAGACTGTACGGAGTCATAACAGCTGTATACACTGTAAGAAGAAGACTGTACGGAGTCATAACAACTTGCTATTGACCTATAAAATTCGACGGATTTTATTCTGCAGTATGACATAGCCTTGTATCAACCGAAAACTAAAGTCAGCAATTTTGTTTTATTAAATGACTTCTAATTTCTTCACTTTCTTTTGTGATGTTATTAAAACAACACTCCTTGATTTTTCAACCGAATATTAACAATGAACAACAAGAGCTGACATCTGACTTGAAATTAACAGTCATAAAAATAAAACAAGAATTAACAGTAAATGTGCAGAAACAGTTTTGTTCATTTTCTAATATAAATCCTAGTTCCAAGACTATCTTATGAAATGAAAATACAACCACTAGCCGACAGACAAATGAACGAACAGGTAGAAGAAACATCCTGCAATTGTTTCGTGATGCTTGAGTTGCATGTTCTGGAAATAGAACACTGGCAATTTGGGGCTAAGAAAGCCATTTTAATTTTATATCACCCTCGAGTCCGCATATGAACATCACAAGCGGTCTGGAACAATTCAGATAGTATAATATTCATCGGTTGGTAGTAAGTAAGTTTGAGCGAAAGCGTGTATGTAGAGACAGCATATAAAAGTGTCATGGCCTATAAGACAAATGCTCTTTTCTCAGTCATATTATCATTAGAATTACAATAAACAATCAGAATATGTTATATTTCATATTCCAAGCATTGTAACATTTTCCATGTTATTTTAAGAATGACATTTCTCTACCAAACTAGGCTGTTTGCTCGTATTTCAGGTGAATTAATGTTAACTTAAGACGTCAGTCTCGTTTCTGCGAAAACTGATTGACAGGATTTTTTATGAATGTCTGTTCCACATGTAACCCGAGAATCATACCAATCGGCATCGGAAATAATTTGCTAATATTAAATCTTTACATTTTTTTTAACGATGTGATTTCTCTACTAATCAAGCAGATGGCTTTGTTTTCTTTTCTGTCTGCACTAGTCTTGCTTTAATGATACGTAAATCAATCAGATTTTATTTTCGTTTTATGTGAAATTTCGAAATTTCATATGAATCGGCCCACGCAAACTAATTTGCTAACTCTAATAATGTTAGTTTTGTTGTGATATTTTTCTACAAAATCACGAATTACTGGTATTTCAGACAAAGAATGTGATTTTTAAACTTCAGTTATGAACCACAGTTTGCTTATTTTGACTTTTATCTTTTGTGAGAAGAGATATTAATTTTATTGCATCCACTAATACGTATGTAATCAGCTCCCGCAACTGTTTTACGAGACACACGAAAAACGCCAAGAGTGCCTAAAAAGGCTTTATCGTAATAGATTTGTTTTAAACAGATAAGTCAAATTACATTTTCCACCAATGTTTAAAATTCAAAAAAGCACAATGCAATACCACACCTTTCTAAATAAAGGTAATTTAGTTTTATCCATTGTTTTATGAATAAATCCATTCCTGTATGATTAAACAAAAACAAAATTGAATACTTTAAATTGTTGTTTCTATGACCATTTAAATGGGAATCAATTTTCTTTATCTGCTAACACTACGTAACTCAATGTTTATCGTTAAACACGTATTTCTAAACTTTAAACAATACCAAAATACAAGGGTACAATGTCTGATACATTTGTACGAGTTTTGAGACAGTGATATCTTGATCCAAAGCCACTTGCTTTTGTTGCATGGAAGACACGTGATCAATGTTTGCTTTGAAAGTAAATATATTCGGATGACCAGAATTTTCTATTTCTACTTATGCACATACACACATATATACGTGAGTAAGTAAGTATGTATGGATAAGGGTTCACATATATTTTGCTTCATCCCCGTGCGTATCAATCTCTCCTTTTATATCAATCTATGACTCACTTCAAATTTTGAATTTAAATATTTTCTCTTACAGAATACAAGTACAAATTTATATTCCTTTTCCAGATGTATTGGAAAATGTATCCATTTACTCAAAATTGCTTTGTCTGGACTGGCACGGTCTGGTCTCTGATGACTCTACACATATGCCTGGCATGACCAGGTGCAATTTACTGATCAATATTTAAACGTTCCAACGTAGAGACTGTTAATATATCAAAATTAGTTTTTGTGGCAGAGAAGTTCCTTGGAGTGGAATCTTTCTGCAAAACTTTGAATCATAGACTTATCGCTCTTATCAGTAGTCTTTGTTCCTGTCATGAAGATTGTCCAGGCTATGCAAACTGTTGTCCAGACAACCGCTTTTTCTTACCTGAGGCAAACTTGCGTGAATATTATGGTGTATCCATCTAATGGATCCTACCAAATATCCAGAAGAATGGTGGAAGAGAGCCCATATCACGAAAACCATCCATTGAAAGTATGTCGCTCAAAAGTTTCTAGATCTCCGTCTGGTGTTTCAGTAACATCCAAGAGGACTGGTGTATCATATGTGCACAGATTGTGTGTTATGTGTTTCCTGGAGGAGGACAATGATCTGGAATAATGGGAACCAGTGCTAGCAAAGTTTCAATCCTCCCTTTCAGAATTTAGGGATGAGCATATGAACACAACAGTTCTAAAACGGCTTTTTTCAAAAGGAGAATGTGTTTTTGCCTATAATGAATCTGTAAAATATGAAAAAATATGTATTCCTTCACTAATGAATGAAAACTATCGAGATGTCATCGGTTCGTGCAATGTGTCGGGTTTGTGGAAGATGTACGACCGTGACATAGCGTGGGCATGCGAACACTTTACTACACTCTTGAACAATTTGCAAACGTTTTCTGCTACATTTGTAACCCAGATGACCTCTCGCAGACTCCTACGGCTGTAATTCATACATGCAATGTGTTACGGAATTATATATATTTTTCCTCTTTATAATGGTATAATTTATTAGTTTATGATCTCTGTTCTTAGTCTAAACAGCTGTCGTCTTATGAGTATACATACGGTAGCTTCAATCGATATTTCACCTGTTTGCTTGTAGTTTTAGTCATGTGACGTATTTTCCGCGCGAAAGAGAGTAATGAACTTTCGACCTAGTTCTTGAACTTTTAGGAGTAAACATGATATTGACTAGGAATTATAGTTTAAGGTCACATTCGAAGAATGAATCAATACAGTGTTTACTGTTTAAAACACTGGTACTCAAACACTTAAGCAGAATCACGCATAACCTAATTCCTGATTGGTTCGGAGAGGGTTGTATTATTTTGAAATACCCTGTTTATTGAAGACGTAGTATGGGTTTTTATTTCGATTCTGCGCATTAATGCTATATATATATTATATAGGAAATAAGTGATTAAATATTCTTTACAGTTACATTTGAAGAGAGAGGTCATTACGAAATTGGTTCAGTTTGTGTGTGGGATATACTAATTTGGAGATTTATTTATTATTAATACAGTACATTTCAGATTTAGTACTGTCTTTAATCTGAACTATTATACAGCTCCGTGGAATTATCGAAAACATTTCTAAAACTTGTGAGATTCCAGATTCACAAGGATTATTTGGATATACTTAAACTTATTAACATATTAGCACAGTGAAGGATATTTCATTCGGAATATTTCGATTAACTTCCGGAACAGTGAACTTTAAAACAATTTAGGACTTTTAAGGATATTCTATACTGTAAGTTATCTTTAATTCTTTCACTTTAATTGTTTGTTGAAATATTTTAATATTTTAGGAAATTTAAGATTTGTATTTTAAATCTTGCAAGCTTGTTTGAGTGTTTTCTTTTGTTACATATCCCCTAGTCGTAACAGTCTGTGTTAGTGTGTGTGTGTGTAAAGACAGAGTTTGTAAAACACCTATCTAACATTAACATGGTCATTAAGTTTAACAACGTCCTAAATGATTTTCTGGCGAATCACCTTATATATATATATATATATATATATATATATATATATATATATATATATATATATATATATATATATATATATATATATATATAAATATAAAAATTGTTACGGAATTATGTATTATTTCCTTTTTAAATAATAGTATAGGTACATGATCTCTGCATAATAGTCTAACAGCTGTCGTCTTGCAGAAAGTACATATACGGTATTTCAATATGACTGAGTACATTGGTCTTGGGAAATATTGTCGCTTGTAACATTAGTATATCACAGGATTTAGCGCGTGAGGGTTGAACTTCTGACCTTGATTCTATGATTCATTTAAGAGTCAATACTTTATTTTCTGGTAAAAACGTCAGTAAACAAGTACTTTAGCGGTATCATGCATTACCTAATTTCTGATTGGTTCGGAGAAGGTTGTTTGCTAGAAGGATTAAATGATTTTTAAGTTGCAATACACTTTCAATTGGTTTTCCTTTTTCTGTTCTGCGCAGTCAGAAGCTATATAATAGGATTTATTGCTGTGTTTCGGCATTCGTTCATAGTTCCTTCAGCCTGAGAGGTCATAAATCAGATTGGTTCATTTTGTGTGCGGGTATTCTGCTTCAGTGATATATATAGTAATACAGTGCATTTAGGATTCAGTACTGTGCCTTAAACTTTAATAATTATTCAGCTACGTGGAACTATCGGATAAATTTCTAAAACTTGTGATATTCCATATTCACAAGGACTATTTGGAATTATAACACTTAGATATAACTGATTCTTATTAGTACATCAGGACAGTGAAGGTTTCATTCGGAACCTACATCATTCGGAACATTTGGATTAACTTCCGGATCAGTGAACTTTAGAACAATTTAGGACTTTTAAGAATATTCTATACGGTAAGTTATTTTTAATTCTTTCACTTTGATTGTTTGTTACAATATTTTAATCTTTTAGGAAATTAAATATTTGTATTTAAATCTTGAAAGCTTGTCTGAGTCTTTTCTTGTGTTCCATTACCCCTAGTCATAAAAAAAAAATATATATATATATATATGTATGTATGTATGTATGTATGTATGTATGTATGTATGTATGTATGTATGTATGTATGTATGTATGTATGTATGTATGTATGTATGTATGTATGTATGTATATGAAATAAGAAAAACAACACAAACGCCGATAAATGTTTGACTAGTTTCACATTTACTGTATGCTTCTTCAGACACAAAATATTTTGAAAGAAACGGATAACGTCCATATATTTATGAACAATTACGTCATCGACATAACCTCATAAATGATATGCATTATCATAAAATATAATGAATAACGGGATCAGATAGATACATGAGTCTCTAATGAAAACTGAATCAGTGAAAATACAATGTAGAGACAAACAGTCATACATACAATCATATATGTTTATAACTGATATATATGTGTAAGTGTGTGTGTGTACTGCTTGTTGTGCCTTTGCACTACAATTAAAATACCTTATTTCAAATCAACAATATGTTGATATAGGATTCAAGGTCATAAATCTGCGCGCGCTAACACGTGATTCACCATTGTGGGTTAAGCTGACCGACATAATTATTTATTTTCCTTGGACTTAACATGACTCATGTAAACATGTTGACGTTCATTTGTACTTTAATTGCGGAAGCTACTGAACTAAGGAATTATAATACAATGATTATAAACCCAAATGAAAACTATTATAATTTAAAGATAATAGATAATGCCGTAACAGTACAACATATCAATTCTTTTATTAAAATTGTATACAATTTTATATAATACTTTAGTATTAAGGCCAATGGGATACAAAGAATCTAACCGATTAACCCAGCAACTTTCTTTAATCAGTCGGTTCATCACTCCATCCCCAATATCGATTGGCATGAAAGAAAAATCACATTAAGAGTGATTATTTGTATTATAATGTATTGAAAGATTAGACGAGAACTGAGGATCATTACAATTTTTTTATGAAAGCTGTGATTATTTATTCTCTTAGAAACTTGATGTGTTTGTCCAACATACTGCATGTTACATTTTTACAGGTATCAGTAAATTACATCAGTTGATATTCAGTCAGTGTTGTGTGTGTATATATATATATATATATATATATATATATATATATATATATATATATATATATATATATATATATATATATGTATATATAAAATCTAAATCATATTCACACTCATTAAGTGTTGTCATTCCTTTACACTGCATTGTGTACAATCGGACACAAGGATAAAGTAAATACCAAATGATGTAGATTAAATAAAATTCCAGACGTTTCAGATTAAATACAATAAAGACTTGTTTTCTTTTCTCAAGTCCTTTCATTTGAGGAAATTAGTGGCGTGTCAGCTGTATTGAAAGTTTATTGTGTGCACTCGAGGGTAATATGCTAAACCCTTATTCAAAAGTAGCATCCGTCATTATTGTAATTTACATCTAACAACTGTATTTCATTTTTCCTGCTTTCACTATAGTTAAATTGTTCATATGTGAAACGAGGTGCTACTTTGTTAATTACATTCTTGTCACGTATGTTTGTTTAACCTCTTAATTATTCTCATTCGTTTGTACATTCATATTCTTCGGGATTTTCGTATTTGTCTCTTGTCTTGTACACTCATTTATTCGTTCATTCATACATTCATTCGTTCTTATACTTACTGTTTCACTCTACTCCTAGGTATGTTTATTCATTTATTTATTTCTACATTCCTTGTCTATATTCATATTAGTTTAAAGGATGACTGTCGAAATCGCAAATTGAGTTAAATAGATTGTTAATGGCAACCTAAGTTAAAATATTTCAGAAACCAATTAATTGTCAGTAAAAAAAAAATATTAAAAGAAATTGATACTTCCTTCGTGGAAAAAGAATTGCTAATGAATTTTTCGTGAAAACATATGCCCAGGGAATCCGAGAATTTCACACAATCTTTGTGAAAAGTAATTTTGCATATATGCATCTCTCTCTCTCTCTCTCTCTCTCTCTCTCTCTCTCTCTCTCTCTCTCTCTCTCTCTCTCTCTCTCTCTATGTATATATATATATATGTATATATATATGTATATATATATATATATATATATATATATATATATATATATATCCACACAATGAACAATGTTTACCCTGAACAACCAATTTTTTTGTCAGTTGACAAAATGACATGATATTTATCTCAGTAGTTTTCTCTTTCTGTGAATGAGAATTGTGTTTCACAACTAAAGATAGTACATTTTTGAGAAGGTGGTCAAGAACCTTTAGAAGACCACAAACGGGGCATGACGGATTCGTTCATTTTACATTCTTTAAAGGGATAATTATAATATTCACTGTTCTCTGTGAAGATTACTATTCTGATATAATTATGGTCACTTTATTGATGAAGTCTTTAATCTAACTTTCCTAGCGAATATGTTCTACATAAAGTGTTAGTGATAAACCGAAAACAAGTCTTTTCGACTTTTCCGTACGAGTATTCATATCGTTCATCTTATGATTGGTGGAAGATTTTTTCAAATATTCTTTATATCGTTGACATGAGGTGAAAAAGCACTTACCTCAGTTCACTGAAACTATATAAACGAAAGCATAAACGACCAGAAGTGATCAAGTATCATTTTGATCACAAAGTTGCAGGTTATAAAGAATAGAGAAACAACAAAAAAACGATTTTCTTACATATATGAAAAGGACAAGCATATATCGACCCCTGGCAAGGATCACAAATTACTCTACAAAAAAAGATGAGGAAACCAGGAGTTAAGGTGGAATGCAAGATGAAGGGAGTAAAAGCCAGTTTTGACATAAGATTTAGACTTGGGGACGGAACGAATGGAAACCTGGCAACGGGAATCTAGTCAAGTAGGTCCCTATCGAAAAGAAAAGGGAACCCAGATCAAAAATATCTAAAATAATTTTTTCTTGATCAAAATTCTTCTTGACTTTGACTTTTTGAGAAATACCCATATATACAGAGCGGGGCGGGGGGGGGGACAAACAGATTAAACAAAACTTTAATTTTCCATCTTAGGGAGTCAACTCAAGGGCCTGCTTGTTTATAATAGGTAAACGTCTGAAGGTGTCCACACACACATAAAGATTATAAAGGTCATTTGTTAATTTTAACAATTAAGTACTACACACTGAACCATGCTAACCTCCTATCATATAATCATATAATATGGGTTATATATACACCATACATCACCTTTAAATAATTTTTGTAAAATTATTTTTTAATTTTTCTATTTTATTATTATGTTAACAGTAATTTGATCCTATACTTTCATTCAAAACTTATTCTCATATGCATAAATTGCGTATTCCTATATGTGTAACATAATTGGAATTTTTCATAAAGGCAAATCAAGATACAATACATAAAGCGTAGACCCTATTCCCAGATGATAACCTTGGAAACACTAATCACCTAACACTTTAACTCATTATCGCATTAACATAAAGATCGATCAAACGTTTTCATCTACATCAAAATTCCAACGAAAGTTTACAAAAATAAGATTCCAAAACCGTTTTACAAATTTGTTTTAATAAATCCGCTTATTTTTTTTTATTTTTTTTATATTTTTTTTACAAAATACGAAATGCCTAATAGCCACGATTGCATCGAGAAATACGAATTACCTGCCTCAGACAACACGTCACGTGCATCAGACAATATATGCAGCTGTATAGACTGAAAGAAGAAGACTGTACGGAGTCATAACAGCTGTATAGACTGTAAGAAGAAGACTGTACGGAGTCATAACAGCTGTATAGACTGTAAGAAGAAGACTGTACGGAGTCATAACAGCTGTATACACTGTAAGAAGAAGACTGTACGGAGTCATAACAGCTGTATACACTGTAAGAAGAAGACTGTACGGAGTCATAACAACTTGCTATTGACCTATAAAATTCGACGGATTTTATTCTGCAGTATGACATAGCCTTGTATCAACCGAAAACTAAAGTCAGCAATTTTGTTTTATTAAATGACTTCTAATTTCTTCACTTTCTTTTGTGATGTTATTAAAACAACACTCCTTGATTTTTCAACCGAATATTAACAATGAACAACAAGAGCTGACATCTGACTTGAAATTAACAGTCATAAAAATAAAACAAGAATTAACAGTAAATGTGCAGAAACAGTTTTGTTCATTTTCTAATATAAATCCTAGTTCCAAGACTATCTTATGAAATGAAAATACAACCACTAGCCGACAGACAAATGAACGAACAGGTAGAAGAAACATCCTGCAATTGTTTCGTGATGCTTGAGTTGCATGTTCTGGAAATAGAACACTGGCAATTTGGGGCTAAGAAAGCCATTTTAATTTTATATCACCCTCGAGTCCGCATATGAACATCACAAGCGGTCTGGAACAATTCAGATAGTATAATATTCATCGGTTGGTAGTAAGTAAGTTTGAGCGAAAGCGTGTATGTAGAGACAGCATATAAAAGTGTCATGGCCTATAAGACAAATGCTCTTTTCTCAGTCATATTATCATTAGAATTACAATAAACAATCAGAATATGTTATATTTCATATTCCAAGCATTGTAACATTTTCCATGTTATTTTAAGAATGACATTTCTCTACCAAACTAGGCTGTTTGCTCGTATTTCAGGTGAATTAATGTTAACTTAAGACGTCAGTCTCGTTTCTGCGAAAACTGATTGACAGGATTTTTTATGAATGTCTGTTCCACATGTAACCCGAGAATCATACCAATCGGCATCGGAAATAATTTGCTAATATTAAATCTTTACATTTTTTTTAACGATGTGATTTCTCTACTAATCAAGCAGATGGCTTTGTTTTCTTTTCTGTCTGCACTAGTCTTGCTTTAATGATACGTAAATCAATCAGATTTTATTTTCGTTTTATGTGAAATTTCGAAATTTCATATGAATCGGCCCACGCAAACTAATTTGCTAACTCTAATAATGTTAGTTTTGTTGTGATATTTTTCTACAAAATCACGAATTACTGGTATTTCAGACAAAGAATGTGATTTTTAAACTTCAGTTATGAACCACAGTTTGCTTATTTTGACTTTTATCTTTTGTGAGAAGAGATATTAATTTTATTGCATCCACTAATACGTATGTAATCAGCTCCCGCAACTGTTTTACGAGACACACGAAAAACGCCAAGAGTGCCTAAAAAGGCTTTATCGTAATAGATTTGTTTTAAACAGATAAGTCAAATTACATTTTCCACCAATGTTTAAAATTCAAAAAAGCACAATGCAATACCACACCTTTCTAAATAAAGGTAATTTAGTTTTATCCATTGTTTTATGAATAAATCCATTCCTGTATGATTAAACAAAAACAAAATTGAATACTTTAAATTGTTGTTTCTATGACCATTTAAATGGGAATCAATTTTCTTTATCTGCTAACACTACGTAACTCAATGTTTATCGTTAAACACGTATTTCTAAACTTTAAACAATACCAAAATACAAGGGTACAATGTCTGATACATTTGTACGAGTTTTGAGACAGTGATATCTTGATCCAAAGCCACTTGCTTTTGTTGCATGGAAGACACGTGATCAATGTTTGCTTTGAAAGTAAATATATTCGGATGACCAGAATTTTCTATTTCTACTTATGCACATACACACATATATACGTGAGTAAGTAAGTATGTATGGATAAGGGTTCACATATATTTTGCTTCATCCCCGTGCGTATCAATCTCTCCTTTTATATCAATCTATGACTCACTTCAAATTTTGAATTTAAATATTTTCTCTTACAGAATACAAGTACAAATTTATATTCCTTTTCCAGATGTATTGGAAAATGTATCCATTTACTCAAAATTGCTTTGTCTGGACTGGCACGGTCTGGTCTCTGATGACTCTACACATATGCCTGGCATGACCAGGTGCAATTTACTGATCAATATTTAAACGTTCCAACGTAGAGACTGTTAATATATCAAAATTAGTTTTTGTGGCAGAGAAGTTCCTTGGAGTGGAATCTTTCTGCAAAACTTTGAATCATAGACTTATCGCTCTTATCAGTAGTCTTTGTTCCTGTCATGAAGATTGTCCAGGCTATGCAAACTGTTGTCCAGACAACCGCTTTTCTTACCTGAGGCAAACTTGCGTGAATATTATGGTGTATCCATCTAATGGATCCTACCAAATATCCAGAAGAATGGAAGAGAGCCCATATCACGAAAACCATCCATTGAAAGTATGTCGCTCAAAAGTTTCTAGATCTCCGTCTGATGTTTCAGTAACATCCAAGAGGACTGGTGTATCATATGTGCACAGATTGTGTGTTATGTGTTTCCTGGAGGAGGACAATGATCTGGAATAATGGGAACCAGTGCTAGCAAAGTTTCAATCCTCCCTTTCAGAATTTAGGGATGAGCATATGAACACAACAGTTCTAAAACGGCTTTTTTCAAAAGGAAAATGTGTTTTTGCCTATAATGAATCTGTAAAATATGAAAAAATATGTATTCCTTCACTAATGAATGAAAACTATCGAGATGTCATCGGTTCGTGCAATGTGTCGGGTTTGTGGAAGATGTACGACCGTGACATAGCGTGGGCATGCGAACACTTTACTACACTCTTGAACAATTTGCAAACGTTTTCTGCTACATTTGTAACCCAGATGACCTCTCGCAGACTCCTACGGCTGTAATTCATACATGCAATGTGTTACGGAATTATATATATTTTTCCTCTTTATAATGGTATAATTTATTAGTTTATGATCTCTGTTCTTAGTCTAAACAGCTGTCGTCTTATGAGTATACATACGGTAGCTTCAATCGATATTTCACCTGTTTCCTTGTAGTTTTAGTCATGTGACGTATTTTCCGCGCGAAAGAGAGTAATGAACTTTCGACCTAGTTCTTGAACTTTTAGGAGTAAACATGATATTGACTAGGAATTATAGTTTAAGGTCACATTCGAAGAATGAATCAATACAGTGTTTACTGTTTAAAACACTGGTACTCAAACACTTAAGCAGAATCACGCATAACCTAATTCCTGATTGGTTCGGAGAGGGTTGTATTATTTTGAAATACCCTGTTTATTGAAGACGTAGTATGGGTTTTTATTTCGATTCTGCGCATTAATGCTATATATATATTATATAGGAAATAAGTGATTAAATATTCTTTACAGTTACATTTGAAGAGAGAGGTCATTACGAAATTGGTTCAGTTTGTGTGTGGAATATACTAATTTGGAGATTTATTTATTATTAATACAGTACATTTCAGATTTAGTACTGTCTTTAATCTGAACTATTATACAGCTCCGTGGAATTATCGAAAACATTTCTAAAACTTGTGAGATTCCAGATTCACAAGGATTATTTGGATATACTTAAACTTATTAACATATTAGCACAGTGAAGGATATTTCATTCGGAATATTTCGATTAACTTCCGGAACAGTTAACTTAAAAACAATTTAGGACTTTTAAGGATATTCTATACTGTAAGTTATTTTTAATTCTTTCACTTTAATTGTTTGTTGAAATATTTTAATAATTTAGGAAATCAAAGATTTGTATTTTAAATCTTGCAAGCTTGTTTTATTCTTTTCTTTTGTTACATAACCCCTAGTTATAACAAATGTCACAAGATACTGGAAAGGAAATGATATGACAACTAACTACAAGTGTCTAACTTACGACGATGAACCTAGATTTCACCCCTTTAAAAATATATTTTGCTACCTGTGTAATGTTAGGACCAATGATTTCACTTATAAAGGAAGCGGGTATGACTTCGCAC
The DNA here is from genome assembly GCA_029931535.1 of Margaritifera margaritifera. Taxonomy (NCBI): domain Eukaryota; kingdom Metazoa; phylum Mollusca; class Bivalvia; order Unionida; family Margaritiferidae; genus Margaritifera; species Margaritifera margaritifera. Next base: position 896,451 of record JAQPZY010001306.1, on the reverse strand, counting down.
CGATTAACTTTGATTCGATAAGAGTATTTGCAACACACACCTACAGTCAAGACACGAAACAATTTAGCATAGATATATATTTAGATTCGTTAGGGAAACCATTAATGAACGATGGTCGGCAAATGAAAGAATTAAATAAACTCACAAGCGTATGCAATACAATTTGTATAAGAAGTATTAACAGAGAATTGCCTGATTTCAAAACTTGTAACATTTGCCATTGTAGTACTTACAAACTTTGTCCAAAAAATATCAAAGGAAGTAAAATATTAAAATATACATCAGATACATTTAAATCTAATAACAACGAAGAAACTTTCTATATGGTAATTGGAGAATGTTCATGCACAAATATTTCTAGGGAGTTGAAGCCTAAGTGCGAAGAGCCGAATGAAGCTAGTATTCTTGAGAACATACCGGGCATTTTGCAAAGTGACATCATAAGAATAATTACTGTAGCAATGCAACGTATACGGAGTTCCCAGACTCCTAAACACTCTTATAGTCCGTAATGTTTATATAAAGCTAGATTAAGTCTATCTTTCGAGAATTTAATAAATATTTCCGTCATTAATTCGTAGCAAAATACAGTATGTGAATACCGCGTGTAACCTGAATCTCTTTTAAATAGAACGCTCAGTTACGCAAAACCTATCTATATGTAACCACATGGGTTTATTGGAATCGGATGAGGATGCCTATGATATACTGAACGCACGTGAACAAGATTTAGCTTACAAAGTTCAAAAACTCGGTTTAAGAACCCTACCAATATTGAATGAGAAAACACGATCATTTAAGAATATTTACTGTTACGTTTACAACCCTAATCAATCGGTTTCGGTGCATACGAAATGCAATATTTCGGGACAATGGACAACATATGATATCCAGACCGGGTATGACTGCAACAATAATCAGAGGGAACAGAAATGGGGCCCATTCACAAAACTTTCATTCCTTTAAGTGAAATCATAGAGAAGACACTGAAAAACAATTTCTACTGTTAGAGATGTGATTAGCACCATTGTTCATGACTCATATAGACATACATTCAAAATATCTCCAAGTACCATCATAGTCTTGGTAGGAATTGGTGGTGATCAGACGAATTCCTGCCATGTCTACAGAGAAGAGAATTTGGTGAGTTCCTTAAGATTTTTTTAATTCTAAATATTGGTCTATCTATTATGTATTTCATAATGAGATATTGACATATATCAGTGGGAGAAAAATGATATCTCCACAGTGGCGATATCACTTATGGAACTACTTTCTTTTCACGTTTAGGAAATATATCTGCTCTTATGTATGTTATTCAAGTTTGTATTTCCAAATTTAGGCCTATTTAATTTTTCTTTTTCGTCTGCTCTCTCTCTCTCTCTCCCTCTCTCTCTCTCTCTCTCTCTCTCTCTCTCTCTCTCTCTCTCTCTCTCTCAGGACAAACAGATCCTAAAATGTGTGAAGACTATAGACCCATTATATACATTTATTTAATCAATAAGGAGGCGACATAAATATGCATAAAAAAGAACTCCAAAGAAAAAAAGTAGGCTTCAAGTATTAAGTTAAATTTAGTAATAAAAGTGTTTAATAGCGATTGTTGTAAACTTCAAGGCAATCAAACAATAGAGAAACTGGGCATTAACTAGTGTTGATTGGAAACCGAAATTAAGTGACAATCGAAATTGGGGTGCAGAGTCTCTTACCAAACTAGACTGCAAGCTTGCCTAGCCCAAAAATTCACGTTTTAATGCTAAAATAAACAAAATAAAAATCTCCACTCCAGAAACATAGATATCCTCTATATCTTTAGTGTTTTGGAAACAAATAATCATTTTAGTACAAGTTCCCTAGTAAACATTGCTATCAATATAATGTACGTTTGATGTCAAAATATCTACATAGAAAAATATGGTTTGATAACTATAAATTTCATGAATGTAACCTTTATTATTTAAATGTCATCTTGTAAAAACAGCGACAATAATTAATCTGTCGTTTTTAAGAGAACAATGAAATATTCAGTTAAATTTTTCATTCATTCAGAGAGAGAGAGAGAGATCTGTAGGTTAAAGTTGCATTCCTAATTCCTAAAACAACATCAAATTATATCCTACATACTTGTACTCTATGGTAACGGTGGCAAAAGTAAGAGAAATATGGAAAAAGAGTAATGCAGGACATATATCTATTCAGTAATCAGCTATTTTAGATAATAATAATAATAATAATAATAATAATAATAATAAAGATAATAATAATAATGATAATAGTGTAACACCTATCATAAATCCTGGAAATATAATTCAGTATATAGGTTTATCTGATTTATCAGTTTACTCATTTAGAATTATAGTGTGCTTTTTTTTTTTTTTTTTTTTTTTTTTTGTTTTTTTTTTTTGTACGTGTGATTTTAATATTTATAATACAAATGTAATTCAATTATGATCCTTCAGCATTTCATTGACATTGAAATATTAAAAGTCAGCTAGTCTATGAATATCTATATTTGTATAGGTAGCCGACAAACGGATGAAAATATATACTGTAAAGTCATAGGAATGTAAGTATAAGAAGACAGATTCAATCATGTAATTATCAATTTCCTAATAGTTCACAAAAACACTATAAAGTGGATTAATTCAGCAGCATATACATGTGTAACTCATCGCATATAATACATTTTTATTACAAGAACAAACCAAAACTATGAAGCATACTTGTCTTGAGAAAACAATAAGACAAGAAGAGAAAAATGCACGTTTTTTAAATAACTGGATTTTCAGTGATTGCTAGATTTTAACTACTTGCAATAACAGTTTATGGCCGTGTACAGAAACTGAAACGAAAAAATGATCATAGGCCCGAATGGCTAGAATAAATAAGATTAAACCCATTCAATTTGTCTCATTGATTATAGACGCATTGATTAAATTGACATTCAAACTGAACCCGACTCGCAACTTTCAAAACAAGAGGTTCATTAACAATTGTAGAGTCATAAGTATTACATAAATGTGCGTAAATATTAAGAGGTTCATTAACAATTGTAGAGTCATAAGTATTACATAAATGTGCGTAAATATTAAGAGGTTCATTAACAATTGTAGAGTCATAAGTATTACATAAATGTGCGTAAATATTAAGAGGTTCATTAACAATTGTAGAGTCATAAGTATTACATAAATGTGCATAAATATTAAGAGGTTCATTAACAATTGTAGAGTCATAAGTATTACATAAATATGCGTACATATTAATCGTATTAAGAGCTCTTTATAACATTATTATCTTGAACGATAAAGTCTGGAAAAAGAAATTATATTGGAGTATTTCTTCTTGGTTAAAAAAAACGTTCCTGTACGTCTAAAGAGTAGCAACATGACAGGGCCAATCCTAATGTTTTCCCTTGCACATGGTGTTCAGGAGCCGGTATGGAACCAGTAGCTAGACACTCATACACCTATTGTGTCACCAATAAAGATTTATTTGGGATGCATTATTCTCACATAAACGGATCGCATCTGAATTCAAACATCAAGTAGTTTTTACTTGCTGCTTATGTACCAGGTTTTCCGTTTTTTAAAACTTTTTTGGGGGTATTTTGGATTCAATTGTATGTACCTAATTAGTACTTGATGACGTAAGAAGAACGCTGTGCCAACGTTTTCCAAAGAACGAGGGGATATTTAAAGCGCATTAAAGCCTTTCCTTCATGCTCCGGCAAGCGTTTGCACGCATCAAACCGTGTATTTTCCGTATCCTATCATCCTGAGATACATAAGTCTTCCGGATTTGAGATCCTTTCCTTCATCTGTCGGTGCGTTCGTCTCAGGTCAGTTGTTTCTGGTCAGTTGCCAAGTAAGTGTGTGATGCTATCATAATACGGTAAAGACACTTTGTAATGACAACATGATGTTTAAACGACTCCACACGTTTGAGATTAAGAGGATGAAATACATAAATATGTTACTTTTTCTTTTCTCTTTAAAGAATAAGTTGGTGACAAAAATAGCATATGTAGATGGTTTGCAAACGCATGAGGAAATCCTAGTCTCCGAAGTAAGCGGAAGCTGCATTCTCTCAAAAAGTCCACTATTTTCTCGGGTGGTACATCATCATTCAGTTTTATCACCGAGTTCACATCAAAATACTTCGGTCTCACAAAGTGGAAGTTGACACACTCGACAAGAATGTATTCCACTTGTAGTGGACACTGGCATATTATGCACTCTGCTCGAGGTTCACCCTATAAGAGGTATGCATGAGTCATGTATGTCTGATTTGTTTTGTACGAGGGATTAACAGTCTCCAATATTGGGTTTGATGTTCTGAAGTTTATTTGTGGAGTTGTCATTCCATATATTTCGCCAAGTATGAAGTACATGCTGATTTATGTACTATTTGAAGTCATTATATGGAATCTTCCATTCGGAAACAGGTGACTGCAGGGCGTCTTTGGCTGCTTTATCTATCCTATCATTACCCTTTTTACAAATGTGACTACAACAGTACAGAATATTTTCTTTCCAGAATGTATAAGCAAATCATGTTTCTGTAAGATCTAGGATACTAATTGGTTGTCAGATTTAAGGTATAGCAAGGCTCTCTGTGTGGAAAGGGAATCGGAAAGGATGATGAACTTTGTTTTTGGAGGGTTTTGATGTAGTTCAAGGATCTGAGTATGACTGTAATGTCTGCGGTAAAACTGAAGTTGTATCCGGTAACCGGCTTGAGATGGTGCCATGGGGTGTTCCTATGCAGCTTTCGAACCGTCTGTATAGAGGATCGTATGGTTACGATATATGGCTCTGATTTAATTGAATTTACCCTGAAAAAGGGGAGAATTTTTGAATTGGCAAAGATAAAATATCATTTTGGGAGGTGTTGATAAGCAAGGTAGTGATTTTGAAACAGAGAATTTTCCTGCATTTCCAACAATGTTTTTGCTGTTACTAAGTGAGAACAAATTTATATACCAAAAGGTGGGTTGAATTTTGGTTTCTGATCGTACAAGGTTTGGTATTTGGGCCAAAAGACTCCATCATATGCGGGATTAGATGGACTGGAAGATAGTTTGGTAGTATATTGAAGAGCCAATTTCGTCTGTCTGAGATATAGTGCTGGTTCGTTTGCCTCGGCATAGAGGCTTTCTGAAGGGGAAGTTTTAAATGCACCCAGACAAAGTCTAAATTCCTGACTGTGTATCGGATCAAGCATCTGGAGGTGAGATTTACAGTCTGATCCGTACACAACTGAGCCATGGTCAAGTTTAGATTTTACTAATGATTTGCATAAATGTAGCAAGACCTTCCGATCTTCTCCCCAATCTATGCTTGCCACAACTCTTATTAAATCCAATGTTTTTAGACATTTGTCCATGAAGTATCTAATATGTGGCAGGAAAGTTAGTTTACTGTCGAAAATAAGCCCTACAAATGTGGGCTCCTTTAAAACAGGAATAAAACAACCGTTACGATTGAGCTTTGAGACATCATGAAATCGATATAATCGGTAGAAGTGCATACAAACAGTTTTGAGATTGTATAAATTTGAACACATTTTATTCTGCACATTTCTGGACCCTAGTTAAACTTATCGATATTTGACGTTCAAAGGTATGCATAGTCTTTGATCTATAGCAGATCAGAAAGTTGATGTTGAATCGGGTGACTGATAATATGATGCCCTGAGGTACAACCATTACCTGAGGATAGCTTTCAAAAACTCTGAAATTTCTATATTTCAAACAAGTGGAGATCAAGTTGGTAGGCGGCCCGTTAGATGTAGATTGAATAGGTCATTCGTCATGCCGTACTTCCATGTAGTGTCATAAGCTTTCACCACTTCTAACAAGATTTTATATTTTTTATATTTTTTTAATTTAAATTTTAATGTCAGGATTTTAGTAATTCCCTTTAACACCACTTGATACATGTTTTGGGAATTAAGTATGATTGTTGAGAAGTCCTGCCTCCAAGTTTACACAGGTTATATATATATATATATATATATATATATATATATATATATATATATATATATATATATATATATATATATATCATACAAACTCTCTCTCTCTCTCTCTCTCTCTCTCACACACACATACACACACACACTGTTAGACACAAAGAAGAATATAGATGTGTATTAACACGCATCAATACAAATTTGGTGTTACTCAGATTGGAAAATGTTACATAAAAACACAAAACTTAATAGTAGATACATGTTTGACTGTAGTATTCTATCAGCTGTTAAAGTTTACTTTTACTTATCTGTGTATCATACAGCTTTAAAAGGGCTTTTACTTATCTGTGTATCATACAGCTTTAAAAGGGCTTTTACTTATCTGTGTATCATACAGCTTTGCTAAATATGTTTCCAGTATAAAACACAACTTTTGTAGCTTGTAAAACTTGTTGGATTGAGTGACCTATAAATGAGATATTTTGGTTTGAGTGACCTATAAATTAGATATTTTGCAATCAAAACGAAAAATTAATTAGATCACCAAACTTTTCATTTCCAAGAAAAACATCTCTTTTTGAAATCATAATATTTGGTATATAATTTCTAATCCATGCAATAAAGGATTTCTAAAAAATCTTCAATAACTGGAGAATCATAAAATAAGTGCTCAGTATTTTCAGCTTCTTGTTTACAAAAGTACATGTATCGTCATAAATGATTTTTATTCTTCAAAACGTTATTTGTTTTTACAAAAATTCTGTGCACGAATTTAAACTGAAAGACAATTAAATTTGTATCTTTGTTGCTAAAATTAAAGATTTTGTTCAGGTTTGATCACTTATTTGGGACCTTATTGTCGTTTATTTGTGGTCACCCCTCGGACTCTTAGCTATGGACCATATTTTATTTGTGGTCACCCCTCGGACTCTTAGCTATGTTAAGCTAAGAGGCCTGTGAGGCAACCCCCTTTTGGCCGAAAATTTTTAAAAGGATTTTATATCTGTATGTTTTCCCCCATAGTCTGTTGTTGTGGGTCTTCATAAAAATTCAAAAAGAATTTTAAAGAAATTTTATTTATCTGTTTTTGATTAGGGTTGATCTTTGTTTTTAATAGTTGCGTACTTGTTCAGGTTCCTGTTTCCGGGTACCCGTTCGTTCCGCTTCGAACTAGAGTTGTGTTTATAGTGGCTAGTACTTCCCTCCTTAGGTATTACACCTTTGGCTGGTTTCCTTGCCATATTTGATACCAGTTATTTTATAGTGATCCTTGCCAGGAATCTATTGTCCAGTGTGTGCTATTGGTGTATATATGGTATTGTGTTTTGTATTTGCTATAAACCTTTTATGCTTTTGTTTGGACTGGCTATATGTTTATTGTCAAGACCATGATTCTTGTTTTCAATAAATTTATTTATTTTATTCTTTACCAAATCATTATATACATATTTTAAATCCATACTTACTAAGAGTAAACAAATTTTAATTTGCATTCATAAGAGTACTTCCCTTGTCAGTATAATTTGTAACATTTCTTATCCAGTGACCAGATATTTTTAAAATAATTGAGAAATATTCAATAAAATTATCAGTGAGAGCCTTTCGACGTAGTGCTTCAAAATTTAATAATGATCATTGATTATCAAAAAGATGCTTGACACATGTTATTTTATTTGACCGCCATCTTGTATAGGAATGACAGTTATTAATATTAATAAAATTTAGAATATTCTCTGACATGTATTCTTCCACTGATGACGGTCCCTTTCTCAGTGTTGCTAAGTCACGGATAGCATATTGCCAAAATCTATTACTAATACATTTACTTGTTTTTGATAATTTTGCCTCCCCTAATTTTAATATCTGGATGCCTCCAAATGTTCCAAAAATGTGTTTGTAACCATATTCTGCCAAGTCTTTCTTCATTTGCAATAATGAGTTTAATTCAAGTGATCTTCGTGTATTGAATAAGAGAATGAACATGAATCATGTCTAGGCCACCATCTGTTGATGAAGCTATGAATGTATCCCATTTTATCATTTTGGTTTTACCACTCAAAATAAATTTTAAAAATATTTTGCTCCATGTATTTTTTGTACATATAATGGAGGATTACACAATGCCTAGAATAAATTAATACATTTTGGAAAAATATATGATTTGATCAAAGTTATTTTTCCAAAAGGAAACGGATTTTCTCCACATTCAACAACCCAGCAGTTTTTTTTAACTTCTTTTTAACTTCGTTCCATAATTTAACTCTAAAATATCATCAAAGTTCAAAGAAAAATCCATTCCTAAAAGCCAAAAGGAAGAAGTAGACCAAATGATTTCAACGTATGTGCATTTCTTTTTTATCCTTAAAAATTTGTTCCTTCCTACCCAAATCGCTTTTTATTTTTATGCATTACAATGTAAACCAGAGACTGACGCAAAATCCCTAAGAGTTGCTATGGTAGACCTAACAGACAGCGGGGAGCTATTGTTACGGAATTATGTATCATTTTTCTTTTAATAATGGTATAGTTTATTAGTGTGTGCTCTCTGTTCTTAGTCTAACAGCTGTCGTCTTGTGAATATACATACGGAAATTGGATCGATATTTCACTGAGTACATTGGACTTGAAATTGTCGCTTGTAGCATTAGTATATCACGTGGTAGCGCGTGAGATTTGAACTTCTGACCTAGATTATATGATTCTTCAGTGTCAATACGTTATTGACTGTTTATAAACGATAGTACACTGACTGGTTCGAAGAGGGTTGGAATATTTCGAAATGTCCAGTTGTCTATCAAAGACGTAATGGGTTTTATTTTGATTCTGCGTAGTGGCAGACTATTTATAGGATTATTAGCATTATTCTGGCATTCTTCATAGTTACACTGGATTGAGAGGTCATAAACGAATTTGGTTCTTTCTGTGTGTGGATATTCTACTTTAGAGATCTATTTATTTTAATACAGTGCATTCTGGATTAGTACTGTTTCTTCAACCTTAATAATTATGCAGCTCCGTGGAATTATCGGAAACATTTCTAGAACTTGTAATATTCTATATTCGCAAGGACTATTTGGAATTTATAACACTTGGATATATTTGATTCCTATTAGCACATTAGTACAGTGAAGGTTACTTCATTCGGAACATACTTCATTCGGAATATTTGGATTAATTTCCGGATCAGTGAACTTTAGAACAATTTAGGACTTTTAGGGATATTCTATACTGTAAGTTATTTTAATTCTTTCACTTTGATTGTTTGTTGAAATATTTTAATAATTTAGGAAATTAAATATTTTTATTTAAATCTTGAAAGCTTGTTTGAGCCTTTTCTTTTGTTACATTACCCCTAGTCGTAACACTATCCAATTGTAAAAGGCGTCATCAGCGTACTGACCAGTTTAAATTCTCTGTCATTATGAAAATACCGGTAATATTTCTGTTCTTCTTGGTGTTAATCGAGAGAAGTTCTATTCATGCAATAAATAAATATGGAGCTAGTCGGTCTCCATTATTACACCCTCTTTCTAAATGAAAGAAACGAGACATGTAGCCATTGTCGATGACACTGTTTTTGGATTTGTTGCACAATACTTTAAACCACTGACAAATAGAGAGGCCACTTTTGGTAGCTCATTTCGAACGAATAGTTACTGACAATTACAAACGTAGAAAAGGCCCATACATCGACAGTTCGAAAATATGTAATATTAGATGTCATTGTTTGACTTGAACCAGGAAGCCGCATTACTAATTGTGGAATGATACTTACAGATTTTAATGTAAATTGTGCAAATTTAATATATTATGATTTGATGTATCTCCGGTTTTGTCCCTGCCGTCGCAAAGTATTTTGAAATATATAAATTGTTTAGAATGTGATACCTGGTTTTTTTCAAATTGTTTTTGAGAGGGGGGGATTTCATATTGGTACTGGCAACATTATTCATGTAAAGAAATGTATTTTTCTTATGTGTGTAATAACTGAGTAAAGCTATTTATTTTGCACAATACTGTGGACATTGTGCAATTTTTCAATGTTATGTAACAAACTAGGTAATATTTGTCAACATAAATTTACTGAGAATGTTTGTGGAATAAAAGTCTTGAGAGATATTTCTTTTATTCAGCTTGATTTTTCCAATACAGTGTATATGATATGAGGTATATGGCATTTATTCACCATATCAGTGCTAGCCTGGCTTAATTATTATGGCAACTGAGATTGTCTAATTATAGTTGGGTTGAGCTACCCGTCTGGAGTGATGAGGGGAGGTGTGTCTGTAACTAGTCAATCAAAATCAAATAAACATATGACATTATGAACATATTTCATACATATTTAAAGAACAATGTTTACACTTAGTATAGCGTAAAAGAGATGATAAAGATTGGCGCTGCCATTCAGTATCAGCACACAATAGGAGGAAAGCTGCAGGGAACTAAAACGCATGTCAAAGCGGCACTTGTACATCAGGACCCACCCAAGACAGGTAAAAGAGGGTTTCAAACTGAGAAACTGACAAAATACATTAGGCTTAAGGCAGAAACATTTGAGGATGTAGTAGAAAATGTTGGGGAGAGACAGACAGAGAGAGAAATTGTGAGACTTCAGACAACCCGGTCTGCTACCACAATAGGATTGAAACTAATGAGACGTCGATCATGCAGTCAGAATTCAAAATATTAGGCATCAGAATTCAAAAGAAGGAGATATATTAGGCATTAGGATTCAAAAGAAGGAGACATATTAGGCATCAGAATTCAAAAGAAGGAGATATATTAGGCATTAGAATTCAAAAGAAGGAGATATATTAGGCATTAGAATTCAAAAGAAGGAGACATATTAGGCATCAGAATTCAAAAGAAGGAGACATATTAGGCATCAGAATTCAAAAGAAGGAGACATATTAGGCATCATAATTCAAAAGAAGGAGATATATTAGGCATCAGAATTCAAAAGAAGAAGATATATTAGGCATCATAATTCAAAAGAAGGAGACATATTAGGCATTAGAATTCAAAAGAAGGAGACATATTATGCATCAGAATTCAAAAGAAGGATATATATTAGGCATCAGAATTCAAAAGAAGGAGATATATTAGGCATTAGAATTCAAAAGAAGGAGACATATTAGGCATCAGAATTCAAAAGAATGAGACATATTAGGCATCAGAATTCAAAAGAAGGAGATATATTAGGCATTAGAATTCAAAAGAAGGAGATATATTAGGCATCAGAATTCAAAAGAAGGAGACATATTAGGCATTAGAATTCAAAAGAAGGAGACATATTATGCATCAGAATTCAAAAGAAGGATATATATTAGGCATCAGAATTCAAAAGAAGGAGATATATTAGGCATTAGAATTCAAAAGAAGGAGACATATTAGGCATCAGAATTCAAAAGAATGAGACATATTAGGCATCAGAATTCAAAAGAAGGAGATATATTAGGCATTAGAATTCAAAAGAAGGAGATATATTAGGCATCAGAATTCAAAAGAAGGAGACATATTAGGCATTAGAATTCAAAAGAAGGAGACATATTAGGCATTAGAATTCAAAAGAAGGAGACATATTAGGCATCAGAATAACATACAGATTGTTGCAACCTAGTAAGATGCGTTATTTGGTTAATTTTGCTTTATATGATCACTATCCTGGAAGCTTTGAATTCTACTTGAAATCTGGGAAAAACGATGTTTGGCATGGAAGTAGAGGCTTAAATGCAACATTTGTGGATTAAAATCTGAATTATATAACTCGCACGATGAAATAAAATAGTGCAGAACAGTCATAAACTGCTACAATCAACAGATCTGTCACATGAAGTGAAAAAGACAACAGACTTTCAATTCATGGTATGAGAGAAATATTACTATATATCAATGTGCTAGTTCTCTTAACCTCAGGCATGCAAAAGGAAGCTAATAAGAGTGGCGAAATAATTACCACTTTGAATAAGAAAGATAAAACATATCGACTGCATTTAAAGATATTCTTCAGAAATTTCACTACCCAGGTACACTCCTATCAGTTTGGAGAAGGTTAGCGGATTCAACACATCACTGTGGGACCACAGTGAGATGACACATTTTCAACAGCCAACTCAAGCAACATACACTATGTAGGACAATTTGACAAAAAGAGGATAATTCACTTGGAGACTGCTGATAAGCTATGTAGCAAAAAGCATGGGAAATGTACATTAGCACGTGTGTTAATCAAAACGTATTAAATATTAAGTATTTAAGCATGAAGTAAATGTATATCAATTTTTCAGCATAATGATATATATATATATATATATATATATATATATATATATATATATATATATATATATATATATGCACACACACACAGACTTCCATGTATATGTTCACAAACACATGTAGATGAGCAGTTAAATTTGGTGTAGTCCAATTAAGAGTTAGTATATTCACTGATATAAGAGTTAGTATATTCACTGATATAAGAGTTAGTATATTCACTGATATAAGAGTTAGTATATTCACTGATATAAGAGTTAGTATATTCACTGATATAAGAGTTAGTATATTCACTGATATAAGAGTTAGTATATTCACTGATATAAGAGTTAGTATATTCACTGATATAAGAGTTAGTATATTCACTGATATAAGAGTTAGTATATTCACTGATATAAGTTACTTATCTATGTGTCGTGCCAAAGTGACAGTCGAATTAGCATGGGTTGGTTTAACGAGTACAGACCGTATATGCATTAGTAAATAAGGGTCTTATCGGGGTGTCTGTACAAGTTGTACTGAATTAGGAGGTCAAGGTACTGAGTCCATACCCAATTGTCCCACTTATTACTGAGATACTACTTGAAATGATGTCTTTATGCTTTGGCCCCACAGTGACGTATTACAAATTACATGTCTGATCAAAGTCTGTAGAAATATACTTATCATCCTCGTTTCACATACATTCCTATTAAACCTAGATTCCCTAATATTTTTATCAATGCGCATGTGTTATTATTTATCGAATTTGTCAAGGTTATAACAGATTTTAGCAGACAAGAATAGTGTTATTGAGATTGTTCTGTTCTCTTTCTTTGGTTTAGACCTTTTGATTAGTCTGGATAGTGTTGTTTCCAAGTTCCAAGTGTGTCACTGTTTGTGTCACTGACCGCAAATGATGACATGACTATGGCTAGGGATAACAGATGCACCTCCTCCCCTCCCCCACCCCCATGTTAGAGTTTATATACATAAGGAAAAGTTGACTGGACAATATCTTTCACGTGTACTCGTCGTTGTGAAAAGTGGACGTTTCCAACACTAAGAGCTGTGAGGAAGTAGGAACCTTCTACGTGTAATTCATTATGAAGAAGTGCATCTGTGAATCTGAATGTTCACGTTATTATTACAATACAGTAACATTTCTCCCACAGTAGAGCCGTGTATAGCAATGATGCGGAAATGCGACAAATATCACGATACATACGATAAATAGCGTGTCATAGCACACACACACACACACAGAGATATATATATATATATATATATATATATATATATATATATATATATATAAGAACAACTTACGATGAGTGCGATTTGTCTTAACAACTTATAACTATCCCATTATATGCTCTCCAGTCATTTGAATGAAGTATGTAAAGACATCGACATATTTACCGCATGTGATATAGTTGTAGACATATGTACCACATGTGATATAGTTGTAACGTCATAGAAATATGTATCGCATGTGCTATAGTTGTAAAGTCATAGACATATGTATCGCATATGCTATAGTTGTTAAGTCATAGACATATGTACCACATGTGCTATAGTTGTCTCTGGCACAGTGTATAACAATGACATAAATTATATGCAAATGAAACACTTGCGAGGGTGAAACATTTACAATATTATATTAATTATTTCATTAAGCTCTCCAGTGAGTATCGCTCTCCGGGGATGGCAATAACATCCATCACCCGAAAGATCGATATAAACAATATGTATAGATGTATCGTTACAACTCTATAGTATTCGCTTACCCTCCTGTTTGTTTATAACCCACCCACCCCTGCACAAAACTTAATCGTCTAATTCATCAATTTATAATTTCTAACCTGATTGTCATCAGGGGGTCCCTAACAATATCGACTTCTGAGCGTTTCATACCAAACGGGAGTTTGTTTGCTAACACGGTGCCATCTTTGTGTGTGCCAGTCTATTTTTGTCAGACAACAGATGTGATGTAGTTCGCCGTCTTCGATAAGCTCTGAATAATTCCTTAAATTTCCGTAACTTTAGGAGTTACATCTCTTAGAGTACATGTATGTAAGCGTTACACTTTTTATTTTGTTCAATTCTTTTCAGAAATATTAAAACTAGACATTGCAAATATTGGATGCAGACGACAGCTTTTCCTGATAATGGACTGTTCTAGAAACCAGAAAAGGACTGTCAGCTAGAATCTTCCGAATGAATGACTGTATCCTAGAATGTGTTGATGTGCCATAGTCTTTAATGTCCTGATATACCAGTAGTCTTTAATGTCCTGATGTGGCAAAATGAAGTACTCCAAAATATCTTTGAATAAGTTCACATAAATCTCAAAATCATCAATTCAAAATCCAGAATCCAAAAGTCTATGAGCACTTTTATAATCCAATGAATATTTTAAATCATTCCTCTCTCCGAATTCGGAATTATTTTTCACAACTATAATGGCTCTGTAAAGACTAATGTTAAGGTCGAAACTGAAAAACTGTCCACTAAAAACGTTTTTTGTGCTTAAATCAGACCTAGTTCGCTAAAAATATAATTAGTACTATTGCTGGAGATGTTATCATCATCATCATCATCATCATCAGATGACACTGCCCGAATAACAGAAACAATGTTATCAGATGATGAAGTATTATTGGCCGACATTGCTTTAATCTTGTGGTTGCCATAAGCTAATGTGATAATGCCATCTTCCAGCATCTATCTCATGTCATCAAATCCAGAAATTCCCACCTTGTTTAGTGGAACAGTATTTAGCACGTGGTTTTCATATCTGATCATGCCCATTTTAGCATAATGTTTCTCACCTGATAATGCAATGACATAATCATCTTGCTCAATGGAATTTTTGACTACATTTTTCTTTAATCCCTCGGCACGTTTTTCAGAACTTTTGATTAAATTGGGCATGTACATCGAATTTATTATTTCTCTTCCTATTTCTACCATATGCTCATGTTTGAATTTTCCTATTTCTACCATATGCTCATGTTTTCGTATTTCTACCATATGCTCATGTTTGAATTGTCCTATTTCTACCATATGCCCGTGTTTGAATTTTCCTATTTCTAATATATGCTCATGTTTTCGTATTTCTATCACATGCTCATGTTTGAATTTTAGTATTTATACCATACGCTCATGTTTGAATTTTCCTACACTTTTTCTTTGTTTACGTCATGATTTTCACTATCTTGTAAATTAACAATAGCTACCCAAAGCGTTCCAGAATCATCAAAATAATTTTCTATATTACTGACGCTGCTTTTCACAGCATTTATTTATTTAGGTAATTTATCTTTAGAATAGACTCAGCGAAACGTAGGTATATATGTTAATGCCTTTTCCATGTCTTTGTTAGTGACAGACCAGGTATTATCTTCTTCGCTGCGTTCCAGGGTATTGTAATCCTCGTGCGTTTTTTTTTTTTTTTGTTTTTTTTTTTTTTTTTTAATTTTTATTTTCTCATATCTTTGCCAAAAAGTCCACCTAACAGTTTAAGTAAAAATGTTCCACCTGCACCAGCTGCTAACAAAGATCGAAATGGCAAAACTCCATCTTGTTTCTTAAGTTGTGATTGTGACATGTCAACAAACATTCCTTTTCCACTTGCTATATATTTTTTAATTTTTCATGCTATCGCGTAGTTAACATCATCTTGTTATTTCCAGGTTAAAGTTGTTTAACTGATAGTCTTATTGCTAATGAACATCCTTTAGCTGCAGATGAAGCAATTTTTTTACGTTCAGCTTCAGATAAAGCTAAAACTCGCTTGTTGATACGGTATATTTATTTCAGATGATTAGACAAAAACTTATTCTGCTGACTGACATCTGCTAACCGATACAACTTTTATCATAATGACATCATCATCATTATCATCATCATATTGTCTGATATTTTGCTAACTGTCATCATTATCATCATCATCATCATCATCATCACGTTGCCTGATATTTTTAACTGTCATCGTGTTGATGATATCTAACTTAAGCAAATACATAGTTTTTACGTCTAGTCCTGCGTAGTCCATTGCCACTAGTAACTTTTTGCGCAGCACCTGATATTGCTCCACTAGCAGCTGCTAATCCAAGTGAACCAAGTGCAGATACTATTGTTAGCCCATAAGCAGTTAATAGTGGAATAAGTGCTGGAAAAAAACCCACCTTGTTTCATCAGTTGTTTTACTGATAATGTCATTTAAACACTTTTAACAAGAATTTTAGCCATGGCCATTAATACATGATGCGTTCCAGTTACCATTAAAACGTGTTGACCACAAAGTTGATTTGGCTTCAATTTAATTTTAACAGATGTTCGTTTCTTACGTGCACTTTTAATAAATTTTTGCTGCGATGGTGTCAATGTCAGCTGAAATGTAACTCATTTTTCTATATGATAGTATTGGATTAACTCTCACGTGACATCTAAGTTAATTGCCATGTAACATGTAACAATTTAAGTTAAATGTTATGTATCTGCAATAAATATCACGTGACAATATGATAAATGCTACGTGACAAATATTTCCATGCCTGTAAATATGGTTCTTAAACAACAACTGACATTTTCCCACTAAGCACGTATAATGTCATAAATCTATCAGCAGTAATAACTGCGTAGACATGATAATTTGCAGCTACTGCTGGTACAATGGTCCATCTCACTTCCACATCAGCCATAGAGTCTTTAGTGCGTTCCAGATGTTTAGAAACATCAAAATGATAAATGGTATACGAGTTTGCAAATTGATCTAATGATATTTGCGTTCCATTATCTACGTTCTGATATTTTTGAATAGCTTCTTGTAACATCAGAAAAACTATTGCAAAGTCTTTATTGACAGCTGCAAAATTGCATTCAAGTTCACGCTCAGGATATTGTCTGTTATTAACTCTCACAGCAATACGTGTCAGTCCAATATTATACAAAAATGTTACTATTTGTTGTCTGATCAACATCACGAGTTGCAGTTTGAAAAGGTATAAAAATATGTCTTGGTAATTCAGTGCCAGGCAATGTAGCAATTCTCCATGTAGCAGAAAGTTGAACTGGTAAATAGGCGGCACTTTTATGCACACACATTTAGTCAAAATAAAGTTTTTTTGCTAAATCGTGATAACAGTGTATCCAGTTCTAGTGCATGATAAATAGAAGGTGTAAATTTTGGCATCCACAATGACAGTTTTGTCAACACAAACTGACCGTCATCAGGATCTGGTGAACGATGCATATAAGTTGCAGGATCAGATCTTTCCAGAATCAGTGTACGTTTCACTCCTCTAAACACTGTATCAGTATCGCGGCAAAAGCCAAAAATAGAACTGAGTGGCTGCATCATACAAATTTCATCACGTAAACCACGTGGCTGTAGCCTCCTTGTGAATCATATGATCCTTCAGCTACAGAACAGTTACTGACATTGATGCTCTTGCAAACGCTATTCAATATGCGAAATCAAATTTTTTAAAAATCAAGAATTTACTGCGATATCAGATAATGTTAATTTTGTTGCGCCACCACAAGCTGATGTTGATATACGAAAAAAGTTAGAGGATAAAAAGTTTGATACTAGTTTCTTTAATGATTTTTTACAAGTAAATCCGTCTTTATACAAACTTGTCAATGTGAAACTGGTTGCACTTGAGCAGTACAAAATATTATATATGATGGCAAATATCCTGAATTACAATCATAGTCGTCATCAACTAGATAACGAATCATGTGATGAGCTTATAGCGTATTATTGTTATTATAACAAGCGTGCTTACTGTTTTAAATATTCCCATAAACATTACAAGCGTTTACTGTTTTTTTCAATCAGCTGTTCCAATATTGATTACTGCTGCTGGTATAGCTTTTACTGGAGCATTTTTAAATATGTTTTACTCATTATATCCGGTGCTGGTATTGCTGTACAAGCTTGTTGTAGGAAAATAGAACCTAAGCTACAGAATAAAATGGTCATGTGCAAGTATGCTTATATTACTTACACAAAACTTTTAAATCAATTTAGAATTTTGAATCGTAGATAATATCGTAACAGAATTAAGTCCTATGTGCATAGCAAAAGACGAAGAAAAAAATATGAAAAACAACATGAACAGCTTGCAAAAAGACAAGGCGTATATACAGTAGAATGTTAACAATTTGAAGAACCAGAAACAATTTATTAAATTTGTGTATAATGTTCATCAAGTCTATGGTCATTGGATATAATGTTCATCAAGTCTATGGTCATTGGGTATAATGTTCATCAAGTCTATGGTCATTGTGTATAATGTTCATCAAGTCTACGGTCATTGTGTATAATGTTCATCAAGTCTATGGTCATTGTGTATAATGTTCATCAAGTCTATGGTCATTGTGTATAATGTTCATCAAGTCTATGGTCATTGTGTATAATGTTCATCAAGTCTATGGTCGATAAATTCATGCAATGACTTTTTAGGGACTAGTTTATTACATTCCTCACCAAGAAAACGTCTAGATTTTTCTAATGCTGTATAAAATTCAGAATCTTCTAAATATTCTTTTGAAATCTGATAAATAGATTTTAACGCTTCCTTAACAAATCTGTAAGCAGAATTAAGATACTTGATATCTTGAACCATCCAACCAACATCCTCAATTCCCCATCCTACGGGAAATCTTACTTTAGCTTGATATGCTCTCTCATAGGCTGACATTATTTCTCTCGAGTAGTAAGCAAACAGGATTGTTATTTAGTATAGTTATATTTCTCTAATAAAAAACAAATATGATAAATTGTATCTAAACTTGCTTGTACGATCATGTTCATCTTATTTTATCATAGGTAAAAGTTATTTATCTATTTGAAAAACATTTTGTCGCTACTTTCATAAAGTTTATTCTTATCACGCTACCATTACCATGACATCAGTCTTGGTATTCATTTTATATAATTCCTCAAGAACTGTAGATTATATTTAATGTGTAGAATGTTAGATTGGAACAAATACAAGCTGTGAAAGCTCCTGACACAATGTATTCAAATGGATAAATAAGGGCACTAAAAAAAGTGAGCTAGAATCCGCTAATTCCTATACTGCTGGGTTCCAAAACGTAAATCCATGTTTAATTACCTTTATCGATCTCATTTGAACATCTCTGGTCACTCTTTTAATATTTTTCGACTAGCGGTTTGGCGATTTCAACTCATTTTGCACAAACCAGTCTGAGCTTCAAACGATTCTTCATTATACTAAAAGCAACTGATGAATTAATGCCCGTCTGAAATGAATTAATCCCCGTCTGAATAGAAATATGTTCCACTGTGTATCAAGCATCTTCATCATTTGTCCCCTTCATAGCAGCCACTTCCCGCTCACCAATCGCAGGCAACGGTCTTCCAGAACGTGGGTCATCTTCCATGCATTTGCGACCATCTTTAAAACGATTAAACCACCTCCGAATCGTAGGATTCAACAGAGAATTATATCCATAAACTTAATCCAAATCGACCTTGATATCAGTTGGAGAGTACCCTACGAGCACCGGGATTTTACAGTATGCTCTTTGCTCAGTAGCGGAAATGTTTTCCTTTTCCGACATCTTTAGGTCACTGTCATTTACCGATGTTACGTCACACGCACATATCCGCTGGTGTCCGACGCGCTGCACATGCTGCTACATACATTTTTATAGAACGTTATTTTGTCGATCGATCGGCTTTAAATTTATTTACATTTTCAAACACAAAAGTTGTAACAAAATATTCAGAATTTTTCAAATAACACTCGTTAACTCCATAGATTGCAAAATATCACTCCCTCGAACAGTTGCATATTCTTTAAAAAAAAATTCTCAGTAGTTGTTATTATGTTATACATAAAAACACGGTTGCGAACATTTGCTTAAAAGATACCTTTAAAGTTTTTTGTCTATTCCGTAAGACCTAGTCTTGTTTTTGATCCCAAAAACTAACATGTATTATGTAACATTGTACAAGTCACTCACGCCAGTAAACAGCTGATGGTCTTGCTACATTATGCATTCGTCATTGGTAAAGGAGGTGCTAAATAAAGATTGATACAAATGGTGATTGAAATGATAAAAATAGTTTGTTTCATAAAACCACATGTCATATCCAAGTATATCAAGAACAATAATGTGTAACCTTTGTGCAGAGGGTAGATACTTTTTCCAATGACAGCGCGCACACACACACATACACATACATACACACACATACACATACACACACACACACACACACACACCGCCCCATCTTAAAGAATATGAATCAGGGCAACCATTTTGTATTAAATTCACAGGTGATCGAAAGCAACAACTATGATTCTTAAGTTAAAATCCCATAATCTTTCTCTATTAACTGGCCAATATTTCATGACAAACATTTTACCAAAAAAAAAATGTAGACGCCCATATTTCTGCCTAGGGTTTCACCGAGACACCGCCTTTATACTTACACCAATAAGAAAAACGTTGATGCCGCCTATCCACTTTAAATGTCAATCATCTCCATCCGAATGTCTTCCATAGATTTGTATGTATGGCACAATCTAATTTTCCATTTGCTATATCATTCATCTAAGTACACCTCTTATGTTGGAATACTTGTTGAGAGATTTGTTAATATCCAAATATGATGCATACCCTTTTCTGCTGTTTGGGTAGGTGCTATGTTTGCAAACGTCGGGCACTTTAGTTTTAATGAGAATATCGTCTCTATAGGGTGATGCAATTTGACATCAGATGAAGGACACGCAATACATCGAGATTACCTAGATACTTTGACGAAGGATCACTCAGATTTCAAACAGGTAAGTTAAAATAGTACTTTCTCACCGATATTCTAAAGATTAAGTTAACTACGTATGTATGTATGGGTGGATGAAGGGGCGATGATTGGAATATCCTTTGACCATTCATCTGAAAAAAAGACAAATAATTCACAAAGCTTAGCAAATACAAAAATAAGAAGAATGGAACATGAAAGAAATATAGCAACAGCTTCTGTAATACAATTCTTAGAAACAGTGCTTTTTTATAGGTGATATAACTTACGTTATTTCCCTATATGATGATGATATGTCACTTGTTCTTGATGGTTCAGAGAAATCTCTAATGTCTGCTTTATATCTTTTATATGTTCCAATTTTTCTGGCCTTAGTATAAATATTAAAAAAACAAAAGTAGTTTGAAGCGGAAGTAGAACTGATAGTATTATGAAATATTGTCCAGAATATATACTTAATTGGGGATGTACTGAGTTTATTGTCTTATGTGTAAAGTTTTCAACTAACTTGGAAAAAATTACAACTCTTAAATATCCATCTAAAATTTGAGAAATTAAGAACCTGCTAATTTTGTGGAATAAAAGGTTTTTAACTCCATTTGGAAATATAACGGTGATAAAAAGTTTAGCTATCTCCAAATTTAATCATCTTTTATTGGTATTACCAAATCCATCTACGCAATTTCTTAGTAAACTAAATACACCCTTTAACAAAGATTTCGTGGCATGAGACAACGGACAAGATCAAACGAAATATAGCTGAGAAGGATTGTCATGAGGGGGAATTAAATATGATTAATATATTTCATTTTGTGAATGATTTTGGAACTTACATGACTTAGAAAAATGTTGTTTGATGAGTCTAAATTGAAAAGACGGTTAACATTTTTAGTATCAAATATTGCTAATTTATTTTCATTTGGAATAGATTTTATTAACTCAATCAAAATGATCTCAATCGTTTTTAATAGAGGTTTTTGAAGCGTTTTTTAGAACTATCGAGATCATTCAAAATGGTCACGACTGAACAATTTTTAGAAACACAGATATGGTTTATTCTTTATATTACAATAGATATAAAAGTGTGTATTACAAACCACGTCTCAGTAAGGCATTTGATTGGGTAATGATTTTCTTAATGACAATTTTTCCTGGATAATCTTTTATAGTTTAAAAAAAAGGTTTTCTATTGATATTAATTTCATAGATTTTCAAAGCATACAGCTATAAAGTCATGCAATAATAAATTCAGAATAAATTATTACTCTAATTTACAATAAACTTTTATAAATATTGTTGTGTACACTATTATTTAAGAAAGGATGTAGAGGAGTATTGGCATAATAAGAAATTCAGATTTGTATTACTGATCATGGTTAACCCCTTCTGGATCCCATGACTTTCCCCCGTTGCAAACGCCCATGCATCCGCGATTGCAAAGCGATGAATTGTGTCAAATTGTGCCTTCGTTTCAGATTTCGGTTACTGATCAGGGATAACCTAGATTACCAATCAAGGTTCCCAACACGTAAACGCAAGACCACCACGAGAAGTATCACACGTGCATCAGCGATCGCCTGTGTGAGCCCCGTCGCAGTGATCCAAGCCGCGCCACCCGAACATTTCCGAAATCGCTATTGCCTCCCGTGAACGATCACCGCATCCGCGAGAACCGAAGGTTTCAACGAAAGGTTGGATTATTCGATTTTTACTGCATGCAAATCAAATCACTGTTTCTGTTCTACCCCGCTGTTCCGTATTTGTGCCCGGAGTCGTCGAAAGTTTTCCATTTCGGTCAGCACGGCCTCGAACTCGGCTGTGGTAATCATTTTATCTTCGATAGCCACCCAGTAAAGCTTGGCAATTGTACTGAGACTGTGCCGCCGCGAGAATATCAGAATAGCCACATATTAGTTTATGCAAACGTAACGAAATTATTTTTCCAGTGCCACCGGCCACACCAGTTGCTATCGATATAGCTCCGACAACTAATCCGATTGGCTTGCCTATATTAGTTGCCGTAGTCGCAATTTCTGCCACATCTAGACCAACGGTTGTTGCATCGGCGAGTCCACATATTTCATTCGCGACAACACACACGCGTTTATACTTTGCGAGTACAACGGTCTTTTTCTTGGGGAGGGGGTGATTTCATCTCGCAGTTGTTGTTCTGCTGAAATTATTTTCTCGCGCCGGTAGCCTTGAGTGTCTATCACAATTCTTCTATTAATATTATAATCGCGTAGTATAATTGCTCTACAGGCTGGCCTTGTTTGGGTGCAACATGCACTTCTAACTAATTACCTTTCTTCGCTGATACAACTGCCATGCAATACTGGAAAAAAATCTTCCTGGGGAACATTCATGCCCCCGGGGATTGTGCGTTCCAGGGGCGTGCTACCACGTTCACCTAGAACTACGCCGATTGCGCCCTCGCTTTGTGCCGCAAATGCTTGTTCTCGTGTTTGGAGGAAAACCGTTACACGGGCAAGTGCGTCCTTGTTGAATATCAGTCGAGGATTTTCTTTTGCTGCTCAAGTCAATGCTGGTTCGACATACCTTTCGGAAATTTAATCGGCGTTGATTTGTCGGTGAATATTACTTCATAGTTGTAGAAACAGTCTCTGGATGTTTTCACGCCCGACGGTGGCGCAGTTGGTATAGATTCCAGCGACCGGGCGTTTTCGCGTGCTAATGCTATGATTCCAAGCTGACCTCAAGTGTGTATTATTACGTCAGGGTGATTCGATTTCTATTTGGCCCTCAAGTAGATTATATTTGATTGTATACGAGGGTCTCTTAACACCGTTCTCGAGCAGATATTCGTCGAGTGGAACAAAATCCCCATCGATGTTGACATGCCCACCCACCAAAAACACGTGTCTTAGAACGCTGATGCCTTGTTGGGTATGTATTTGCGATGAAAACTGTCCCTGAATGGCGCTTTGTATCGAGTCTGTGGTGAGTGCAAGAAACAATAACGTTGACGCGGCTCCAGACTCCATCAACGACAAGAAACACGCTTCTGTGGCCAATAATGGGGTTATCACAAGCATACACAATATCACTTCCGACAACACAATTTGACCATCAGCGACACCACAGTCACGTGAATCCAAGGTTGCAATTCGAGTTGATGCCGGTAAGTATGGCTTGTACATCTGTGTCTGCAACACCTGCATTATTTCGAGGTCGCCTACGTACATACTGCACATGATCTGCATGATCGGCTGCATCCTTGACAAGCATCATAGTTGGACCAGCAGATCTCGCATAATTGTCACTGTATTTGGCGTGTCCCAATATCGTCGTGGCAACGTTGACGTTGTTCAAACATGCTTCGATTTCCTTTCCGTCAATGAGATTTCGTGCGCTGTTGAATATCGCCATGATACCGTTGTTGACAAATCCAACCTTGGCAGTGGCGTCGTAATTATTATCGTTGTTGGCAAGGACAAATTTTCCCTTGATTTCCAAGAAGGCCTCACACGGGAGAAAATATCTAGATGTGTCCTCTACTTGTAACTCTATTTGTCCTCGTTCATTAGGAACCCTTCTGTACGAATAATTCTGGTAATCTCGGACACATCGATCTAGCAACACAGGCGCGTTCATGTCCAACGCGGGATTGGATACTTTCTTGAATCGAGCCTTCGTTTATACATTATCGGTCTCGTCTAATACCTTTTTTGTAACCGTACTCCGCTCCACATTGCCAGATTTGCAACCAACGAATCATTATTGGTTTGCGCCAACTCAGCTAAATGTCGTTGAGCAGCTTCATTGACAATTTTTATTACCGGGGCTGGCATTTGTTGCTGTCGTCGAGTGAAACTGAACTCTCCGAGTCACTATTCTTCGTAGTCGATCTCGAATTGATTAAACAGCTTGCGATCCCAGATTTTTCAACCGATCCACAGCAACGCTTTTGCTGCTATCAACGACTCGCATTGCCACTTATTTAACGATCGGTGCAGCGCGCGAGTCCAGGTCCGCGAGAACCTTTGGCGCTCGTGTGAACAATCCACAGACGACATCACCGAGGCCATTTCAATGATATGTCGCGTAAACCGGGTTTCTTCCGTTAATAACACGTCTGGGTGTTGCACGTACGCGTATGACGTCATTGTATACATTAAATACCAGGTCCATCTATAATGTTCAGTTGTATCCTCATAGTCTCCCCGCGAAGGTCCTACGCGTGCATGTCCTGGTCCACGAGGGAAAAATGTACGTGCGTCAGTCGGGGATTGTTGCATGGAAGATACACGGACACCATTGGTGTAATCGAGAGCAGATGCCCCTGGGGCGCATTCGGGGAGAATCGGAACAATATGTAACTCTGCGACGCTAAACCTGAAAGGCATCACAGGACGAGGTAATCCTGACAATGTCTGGCGCGATATTTGTAACTGGTACCCGTCGGGTCCACCACGCAGAATTCGTTCGCGTTCGGGTCAACCAAGAACCGTTCTCACTGACGACTGTGCGATGTAAACTGCGTACTGTGAATATTCAATCGAGATGGCAGAGCTGAGTGTGGGCTCGTGAACACGTATGTAGATTTTAGAGTCTTTCTTGGTCACCAGCGAAATCCTCCGTCAGATCTCATCATTGATCGATTCAATATCGCACGCGCCCGTGGGAAGTCTAACAACGTTCCAGGTTGCGCCCGAGTCCGTCTAGAACACGAAGGAGTTAGTCGCGTCGGGGACACTAAACGGCGTCGATCAACTGTGATAAACACGCAACGACGCCAGTACGATCTTGAGTGTGCGGCCTTCCCCTACGGTAATTGGCGTCAAGAAAA
Organism: Margaritifera margaritifera; assembly: GCA_029931535.1. Taxonomy (NCBI): domain Eukaryota; kingdom Metazoa; phylum Mollusca; class Bivalvia; order Unionida; family Margaritiferidae; genus Margaritifera; species Margaritifera margaritifera. The sequence goes on along the minus strand of JAQPZY010001306.1, from coordinate 870,598 downwards.
CCGCGTGTAATTCTGGCTTCATTGACGAGCTTGTAATCATTTGGATGACGCTCGGGGTTGTATTTGCAACAACACGCTGCATCGCCGCATTGATTTTGCGTAAGACGGGACGCGTCTCAGAACTCATCATCAATGTTATATACATCATTGATCTCTTCAATGCGTTTGTGCGTTAACGCACAAAACGTCTTTAAGTCGATAATATCGTCGATGAACAACAGCTGAGAAATTGACGCGGCCTCATCTACGATTTCTGGCGCGTTATTGCCAGCGCGAACTTACTGCACGAGTGTTTCCAACCGATCCACAAGTTCGTGGACCTGTTGCTGGTCAAACGTGCGGGAAACCGGTCCACCAAGAAAATTCTCCAATAACAGGTGGTTGTTCTTGTCCTTCAGATTGTTCTTGCACCCTTGTTTGCGCCACCTGGCAATTTTTTTCTTACAACATGGGTCTAGGTTCTTTGGGTTGACGTTCATTTGGACTTTCGTATGGGTGTTCGGGTTCAAGTGGAGGTTCGTATGTGGGTTCGAGTGTATAAAAAAACTCCTATGGGAATGCAGGGATCCAGGGTGTACGTTTCTATGATTCAGGTGGACGGGTCGGAATATTTTCTTGTTTCATGCATTTTCTTATATATTCTTTCAACATTTCATCGGCTTTTTCCTGGCCTCGAAAAACAAATTCATCATGCGTGCGATAAAAAAGATTCTACTCATCACCGTTGGCTTTTGATTTTCCAGTAACCTCCCCAAAAACATATTTGGACCATTCATCGTCTAACTATGCCTTATTTCTCTTCGCTGGCATTTTCGACACGAATTGTTCCCCGCTGAGGGGTCTGCCGAGAGCAGCAGCCATAGGATTTTCAAGGATCCACTTACGAGATTCTTCAGTAAAGAATTTACACTTTTTGTTTTCCTCTCCGACTTGTACATGGGTGGTTGTTGTTGTGGAAGATGCATCATTGCTTATCTGACGTCTTCGTGCGTGACTTCGACGGCGCCTCTGGTTTCATCCAGTTTTGCTTGGAGTCTCTCAATCGTCTATGGCTAGCGTTCAATGGTCGCCGCGGTTTCTCTCTTGATTTTCTTTTATCCTTGACGCAATTGGCTGCCTTGACAATCGGACCAGGTTGTGTTTCTGTTCCCATCATCTTTGCCACTTGTTTCGCTGTTTCAATCCGTCGTAACTGACACATATCTTTGCAACATTCGAGGACATCTATGTAGTCGCGGAGAAGTTCCAGTCGATCGGGGACATCTTTGCTGCGTCGCTCAACACCCTGTGCTATAACATGGCTGGCGAAAAGCGGAGCTTTTTCAACTCTTTTGTCAATAGGTTTCTGTTTTTTCACTATCGTATATATTTATCGTGGTCGTTAAATTGTTTCACACGTTCGCGTCCAAACCCTCACGATAGTTGTGCGGTCCACCAGTCAAGTCAATCGAAAGGAAACTATACGGGTCCCGGGTGACCTTCGCGAACAAATTCCGAAACTCATCACACGAGTAATTGACGGCATACCAGGCCTAATGAATGACTGCAAGACCTACGCGTCAACCCTATGAAATATCATTAATATGCTGTAGTTGTCCCGGCTTACTTTGGGCACGTAAGTATATCGTTGGGTCACATAGATCTCGTCTGCGTTAATGTGCCGGCCCCAAAAGAATATTCTCGCGGGGTTGTCTTGATGGTCAAGCATCACATCGTCGTACACAACGAGATTATTGTTTTCGGGTCAATGTGGTCAATGGGAGAGGATTCATCAATAGTGGAAAACAACTGGATGATGGACGACGAAGTCATCTTCGGCAATCAAACGCTTCCGTGAAATCTCTGAGTACGTCATAATATGGCAGATCGTCCTCGAATGGCGCAATCACATACAACCGATCCCCCTTTATCCATCGCAGAATCAGATTCAGCAACAGTTGAGTTTTCCCGGATCCGGTACGTCATAATATGGCAGATCGTCCTCGAATGGCGCAATCACATACAACCGATCCCCCTTTATCCATCGCAGAATCAGATTCAGCAACAGTTGAGTTTTCCCGGATCCGGCAGGACCGATGATCAGCACACGAACCGAGTTGGGAAACATAGAACTGTGTGTGAGTCGCCGGAGTTCACCGACGCATAGAAGTGAATGACGGTGAAATCTTTGATATTTCTCTTTCCCTCGCGTGCCATGTTGAATGTCAATTGTTGTGCTAAACATCAACATGCCTTCATATTGTGTGCGATGCCGCATCAAAATTCGTACGACAAATCAAACTCGGGTTGCAAATCATTATGGCGGAGCCGCAATCGCTGGAACTTGTTCCCGGTGTGGAAAAAAAAGTTTACGTTCGTCGGACCTTCCAGGTCCATCGACAAAAGCCGTTGTGGACGCGAACGCGTCTCACGCACAATGTCCACAAACAACTTGGCGATAATATCGCTGCTGCGTTAACAAAACTACCCAGGGTACTCTTGAGTAAATATCCTGGTGGAAAACATACCCTTGGATACATTTACTGGGGTCTGTAACACGGCTGGATCCGACAGGATTCTAATAGCCGGCGAAAGCCTGGATAACAACCTGTAAACCGCGTCGATGCTGCATTTTACAAGCATGATCTCGTGTATAAAACATCAAACGATATCTCTGGGCGTCAAAAAACCGACGTGGATCACATCAATGACTTAAATACGATATCATTACCGGTTGTCGGAGAAAGAATCGCCAGATGGATTGTCAAAGGAGTCATTAAGGCCAAGATTGCACATGGAGGTAAAACCTCAATATAACAAACATGGACGCAAAACTGTCATCGATATAATGCAGTCCCCGCGGTTACTGGAAGGGCGAAGATGTCATTGGAAAGTTAGCGAGCGCAGCAAAAGTTACCCATAGCGTCGTCAGAGCGTGACTGGCCAAACAAGCGTTGTGGAAGATTTATTTATCTGCCCCGATAAAAAAAATTCCCGTGTATGGTTTGGTGTTTCAACACCCAACGAAGTTCACCAGGCTGATATCTTGTTTCTCCCACATGATCGGGTACGCAGCGTGCAAGCGGATGTCTTCGGACGTGATAGACTACGTACGTACAAATATGCACTAAATACAAGGAAGCCGAGCCACAGACGTCCAAGGATTCAACAAGTGTCGCAGAGGTATTAAAATGCATCTACGCACATGGGCGGCTAACATGGCATAACTTCTGCAGCTGAACCCGGGCAAAGATTTTCTTGGAGCTGTTGTAGCGTTGTCAGCGAAACACCATGTGCGGGTTCGTCGTGGACATGTCGGAGTTCATTGTGATCAGTAAATTGTGGAAAAATGTTTTCCGGCATCAGTACGCGCAGGAATTGTTGATTATGATCGGTCTCGGTGGTTGGGTTGGTAAGGCGGCTTCGCTCAGTCATAGCAACGTTGAGCAACGAAATTACACGCACGACCTGGTTGAGACCCACTGACGCAATTCGGCAGAAAACTGTAACCCTGAGAATCTACGCCTCCTCAGAGACCCGCATCCACCCGCGTTAGACTTAGGCAAGAACAATCTGCCCCGGAGGAGTTAGAAGATGGATAACGTCGTGCTACTGACCCGGTATGGTCCGTCGATGCATTTACGATCTCGGACCGATTTGATATTCCGTGGCAACCATTGCGCTACAATCTAGCGCCAACAGGAACATAATCCCTGCCATCACCAAGTAGGGCATTTGTGCGAGAGAAATTACAAGTCATTCCCGCAAATATAGAATAACTGCTAAGGTCTATTTTTGGATCTGTGCGTGTCCGTATGCGTAAGTCGTAATTCAATCAGGGAAAATCCAACGCTTGGTATCCAGCAGGGACAAACTTACCTTGATAGAACTATATACACCCATGCGATGTTTCTTCGACCGAATAAGATTTGCCGTGTGCATGAATTCACGTCGTTGCTCAAGACACTCCACGTACATGTTGTGCTTGAGATCTTTTGCGACCACAACCCGTGGAACTAATTTGGCTTTCTTGATGGTTTTGCCAGGGCCTTATACTCTAATAGTTCATATCACAATCGAGTACATTTTTGTGCGCAGTTCCACGAATACCTCAATGGGCTTGCCGCGCACTCGTCCTTGATTTTTCCCACAACTTTCTTGTTGACGTTGCTGAGCAACGTACGGTCCTTCCGATGGTGACAAACTCGTTGATAAGCGATGTCGGGCCAATGTCCGCATAGATGTCAATAGGTGGTGATGTGCATTAGCAACAAGTCCGTATCCGTGTAAGATGCTGTTGCCGTACCGCGGCTTGATTGAGGTGTAGTAGAACTCGTACATGAGCAGCTTTGACAGATCCAACACTGACGCGCCAACATAGATGGGTTTCGTCAATTTTAGCTTGGCTTTTTTGCTGTGTACGGCATTGAGTCCACCATCTAATGTTTTACGTGACTCGAATGCCAGGTTGGCAATCAACCTGTGAAGTTTTCTTTGATCGCTGTCCCGGACGGGGTCGACGCGAATTCTTTTTTCGCAGATTTTCCATGGTTTTCCCAAATACTGCATTGTTCATCAGCTTGAAGAAGTCCTTTGCAAATTCGTTCTTAGCGGCCGTTCGCACATCCGTATTCATACGAATGTAAGAGCATATCCACGCGCGCTGGCGAAATCGCATCATCCGATGGATTCGCGACACACGCAGTCCCAACCGCATATACCACTGCAGGTTTCGTACGTGGACAACATATTTTAGCTTTGGGCGCAGATTCGGAACCAGCTTGGTGCATTCGACGAACTTGCTTCCGAAATCCTCAACGAGGGCAAGCTGGTACGGCGACAACCACTAGTGGAGAACCGACAACGCTTCCGTGGCCAGTGGATAATAGTTTTGGGCGTGGCGAAGTACGTCTGGGTATTCCAAGTCGACTTCGAAGAAGTATCCATGGTCGCTGTTGTTGAAGTACTAGAGTATGTGTTTGTGAACATCCAGGTATGCGGGATCCACCCGCGTAAACTCGCCTGCAGGCATCAGCTACATCATGGCCGATTCGTACATATTGTTACGGCACAGATACATGATGTAACTGTTTGGGAGGGCGGGATCATATCCATTCACGCATGGGTTGTTCGTGGGAGCGTAACGGTAACGAATCATGAAAATCCCTCCTCTGATACTACGTTTGATAAACAAATGTTGGTCAATGTCAGTGACCAGTTCCAATTCGATCTTGGTTTTCGACAGCAATGCGTCCCAAACCATTCCTGGTGATGAGAAGTAATGCGAGTTGTCGAGCTTGTAAGAGGGCGCTCTACAGAGAGTGACAGGTGTAAGATGAAGTTGTTTGCATTTGCAACATGCACAATGGAGAGAATGTTGGTATACCTCTATGCTACTTTCATTTACTGTGGCTGAAATTTCTTTGCATATTGTACTTATGGAAATTGGACATGAAGTAAGCACACAGCAGACAGAAATAGCCGCTCCAAAGTTCTCGAAAAATCAGCCTGAATTAGTCAAAAGTACACTATTTCCAGCAGTTATTAAAATAGGGAAACGAATTTTGCCAGAGTAGGTTGTACGAGCCTCTGAAAGTACAATGAATGAATTATAAAATATATGAAAAGTCAAACTAGTTATCGGCTTTTTTTTATTTACCTTTGAAGTCCAGTAAGTGAAAATGACCAAGCCGAGCTAGCAGTTTTTTGAGAGGTGCCCATCTTAGGTAAGATCAAGATGTATACTCTATAACCCAAATTGCACCCATCAATCATACACCAAAATAAAGGGAATTAAAAGTTCTTTTAATAATACCTAAGATATACAAGGTCTTTGTTAAATAGCCAGGACAACCAGTGAGGAAAACCTGGGTAATTCTTTTTCTTTAAAAATCTAACCCTATGCAAATTACGAAACTGTGGAGCGCCACCTAAACGCGCACGGCTGTATCGTGAAAAACCTCAAAGACATCCGCGAACAGCAACGCATTCGTACGCAAATACTACAGGTCGTGGTTGTCACTGAGAATTCGACAACCAAACGCGGACCAGACGTTGTTCGCGTGCACGTAGTCGTCGGCACAAATATCAGCTAGGAATAGAAGGCCTCGATCGGTGGCAACTGAGTTTCAGAAAACTTCTCCCAATCGCTGATGGCCTCGTAGGGATAAATTCCTTTGCTCCTGCGTAACTTGAACGTTTCCGGTACAGCGCCACCGTATCGATGAATAATCATAAAGCAGTCGTCGCCACCCGCTGCAAAGTTGTTGACGAGTTTATCCAGGCGGGAATTGAGAACCTGATGCGACTCAGTGATCTGCAGCTGGACCAGCTGAAACGTCATATATTTCTCCGTGTTGTTGGGAATGCCACTTCTTGCCGCGTTCGATGCCGTTGCGATTTCTTGCATGATTACGTGATCATCATACCCACGCAGGTTATGAAGCACAACCGGAATTCTTATTTTGTTGGGGTAAATTTGCAGCTGCAGATTTCATGCGTTGTGTGCGGCTCCTCTGTACGCGTCAGTGGTATGGCAGTGCTTCGCTTCCGGAGCCGTCGGTGCCAAAGGGACCATCACAGATACAACAATCAGTCGCCGCGGAAAACTCGCGCATGTCATCGTTGGTTGTAATCATGTCTGCGGGCGAGGAAAGCTGTCGGATCCATTTCACTGTAACTTCAATCAATTTAATAAACGCCTCAACCGAGTCCTTGCTACGGTACAAGATTGGCGGCTCACTTGCTTCGTCACATCTGCCAACAGTGTAGCGAAACCCGCATGGGACTTGTTCAGCAACTTGTGTCGTATTTAACGGAAACGTAGGGGTTGACGCTTCCTCGAAAAAAGTTTAGGCATTCAAAGTCCGCACAAATAACATATGGGACTTTCGTATTCCGTAGCACCGCGGTGAATTTCAGAATGTTCTTGCCAGATCCCGGCATAATCGTATACAGAGGCTTCTCGCTGACTTCCACGCAGTTAAAGCAATGGTGGTCAAGCATTTGTTGGGTGCTAAATACATACATGCATCGTCGACAAGGAAACTTTCTCCGTTTATCCTTGCACTGCCGGTACACCATTCAGGAAAAAACTTTAATCTACACCGTGTTGTTCATGTCAGAGCCGTCGGCGTTTTCCATGCTGCTCAACAGCAACAAATCAATAATATTGGCCCGTACACGAACGAATCTTTGCTTTGTCGAATCGGCTAAAGGCCACTGTTCCAAGTAAACACATTAACGGCGATATCAGGGTTGAGTCGTTCAAACTTACCGATGTCAGTAACCTGTACAGGTAGTTCTATGTCGCCAAATTCAAATTTATCCATGTGCTGTTGGTATTTTCGAGGCTAATCAGTATAGTCACACGCAGGATGTAGCGTGGATAAGATCGCCCATGCAAAACACCGGTTGTCGTTATTTTTCACATTTATTATTGCTCGCCGTGGAATACAAGCTGGCGTTGGAATATAACTCTACATGCAGAAAGGCTTGTACAAGAAAACAACAAGATGAAGATCCGTGTATGCAGAAAGAGTCCATCCTGAACCTTCTCGGGTGTACTTGTCATGTTTTCCGACCTTTGTCGATTACGTCATTGACGGCATCAATTTCCCCCTCGGTTTAAGATTACAAGGGAACCGCTGGGAAAATGCGCTGTTGTGCTTTAAACGCGTCGCTGGAACCTTCAATTCTCGCGGCGGGAAGAGGTATAGTCAAGTCCGCACGAAGAGTAATGTTCACCTTAAACTCGGGAAGCTTCGCTTCTTTTGAGGTGTCTGCTTTCTGCAATGCTGATATGATTTCCGGACGCATGTTTGAAAGAAGCCTGACATGGTCGCTGCTTGGTTTCTATTCTTTTGGAACATATCCCCGATACACTTCGAAATACTGAGAGTGCATGTGCAGCTTAAACTCTCGAATTTGGACTCGTTGATGAGCATGTGCGGCCGTTTCTGCGGCAATAGCTGCGATACGGCGGCGGCTGTTTTACTCACGAGTGACTACATGTGCGATTTCGGCCGCCTGGCAGATGAAGGAATTTTGATATTCAAATGCGCTACCTTTGCACGAAGCTGCCTCACGGTCGGACGCAGCTCATCCGGAGGATGTCCTAATAGTGTAAGTATATCTGCCTTTCTTGCACTTCTTGGCAGCATTATTCCATTGTCTCGCACGAATTGCTTGAGCTGATTCACGGTATATTTCATTGACTTTATTGTTTTTTCCTCGAGTGCATCGTTGGCTTTTTCCTCGACGGCATCGTTGGTTTTTTCATTATTTTTTTCCTTATTTGTGTTGGAAAATCTTCGCCGCCGCTCGCGATTATACTCAGCTACAGATCCGTATGGTCTGCAGAGGTGATTACCCGATTTGACAACGATGCTGCATTTAAACGTGGTCCAGCACCGGTTCCAACACGTAACGCGAGCATGTGAGATTTACGATTTTCGTAATGGCGTGTTCTGTCGCAAAGTTCACGTTTTCCAAGACAAACGCCCTTGCATCTATTGTGTCTAAATACGATCAGACTTCCTGTAGATATATATACACGAGGATTGTATTGTTTAATAAAAATACTATTAATTTATCCGCTCAATTCATGGAGTGTTTAACCTCATGCGGCGCTTTATCAGATTCTGCTACACCGGATAGTATTCAATCGTTCAACACGTAAAACACGTTGAACCCATGATGGTCATGTCAAAAGGCAGGGTAACGACCATAAGCAAGCTTTTTTGCCACGCAGTAGTTTCCGCAGTTTAGCATCAAATAGCTCTTCCTGCGCAAATATAATTTTCTTTCAGCGGGTATTTGGCGAAATCACTGCACACTTGCCATCACGATAATGCATTACACCAATCCGTAAATGGTATTCCATTGCACGTTGACATCCACGAATTTCAAATGTGTTGTGGTACTTGTCTTCGAACTTGAAATTCCCTACAATTACCGTGCCTTCTCTGAATATTGACTCTGGTTTCTGTGCCTTTGCACTGAAATAATTTTTCACAGAAACTCCGGCATTTCCTCACACTGCGTATCATTTCCTGATATTCTTTGTCAATGCAAATGAATGCATTTTCGTGCATACGTGTGTCATTGGTGTCTGCATATATTATATGATAAAGGCATCTCTCTAATTCATTTGCCCTTGACATTGATCTCTGATCTCTTCGCTGGGCATTTCGCTGTCTTCGCTGGGCATTTTGCTGTCTTCAAGGTTGTTAACGGCTGAACTCACTCGCACCGGCGACTCAGTTAACATCAGCGACTCTACGATTTTTGCACGACATCATACACTGACATTTCAAGCTTTTTGTTATATTCTTCGCCGAGTTTTCGTCGTGCTCCGTCCAACGCGATCAATAACTCGATTAATTTATCAAGATGCTCCGGATACGTATTTGAAAAATCATGCAGTAGGTTATGGGCCTCTTTGTCAAATCAATATGATGTATTTAGGCTAAACATCGATTTAATCTTTTCTGTGCCGTTACAAACGCACCATTGGACAGGCAATTTAATCCCCTCATTAGCTACAGGAGCGAATTCCTTCAAAATACTATATGTGTCAAACAGTGGAGCTTGCAAGGGTATTATATATATATATATATATATATATATATATATATATATATATATATATATATATATAATATCCTACTGCAATTTTCTAATAGTGAATCACTTATGTGTTGTCGGCCTGTATCGATCTGTTGGTAAATGCAGCTTTCTGTCTGTAAAAGCTCGCAGTACTGCAGCTAAAACTGGCTGATACAATATTGAACTGCTGTAGAATATCTAAAGGCAAAATACTGTTAGCCACACTATTCTAAGGCCGTCAAAAATTTGTCTGACAAGTAAACATGTCGCGGAAGGCGCGGATGCGGTGATCGTTCACGGGAGGCAATCGTGGGATTTTTGGTTGGGAAACCTTCGGGCCGCGCGTGCTCAGATCACTCGGGCGATCGCAGATGCACGCGTGTCAATTCTCGTGGCCTTCATGCGTTTATGTGTTGGGAACTTTGATCGGTAATTGCGGTTAATCCTGATCAGTAACCGAAATCTGAAACGCTCCACGCGTGCGCGTTGACGCGCGGTCCCAGACGCGCGTTTGTCTCCCACGGGGATTCATTGCTTTGCAATCGCGCATGTATGGACTTTTGCAAGTCATGGGGTCTAGAAGGGGTTAAATCTGATCAGTAACAAAAATCTGAACTCTTATTATGATACTACTAGAAATATATATTGTTACGACTCTATGGTCTAAAAATAATATGTTACAGAAAGAAAGTGAAACCAACAATGTATGAAAAATCAACAATAATTTATTTCTCTGTAATTAAAATGAAAATTTAAAAGGGCACTTATAATATGTGAATTAAATTCTAAATAATCCTAAATGTCCTAATCACAAGTCCGAAGTTATAGAATGTTCCGAATGAATGAATGTTTCAAATGAATTCCAATATTCTTAAATGTCCTGATGTACCAAAATAATGTAATCCAGAATGTATTTGATTAAGTTCGTATAAATCCCAAAGTCATATATTAATCCAAAAGCCTAAAAGTCCATGAGCACTCTAGTAATTCCAATGAATATTTTAAACAATTCCTCTCCAATTATATCTGATTTCAACAATACAACTGTAATTCCTTACTGACTGATCTTTATAACATGAATTTTTTAGAACAGGAATGAGATTATTTATCAACAGTCTGGATATATATAAACATGCCTACATGACTTATGTCACAACAGAATATGAGTAACTCTAATGGAAAAATAGTGGCCTGTGTGACTTTGGTCACAACAAGACATGGAAAACTACAGTCTAGTTGCGAAATGCTATGTAAACAACTGGACAAAAGATAAGTATGTATTTTCAAATAACCATACAATTTACAATCATTGAGAAAAGTTAGGTATATAAACATCATACATAACAATATGAAACATTGATTGGAAGTAATGAAATACGAATTTCTAGAAGGAAATGGACTTTTGAATTAGGTGAGTTAAAAAATAAAGACTGGCAGCAATATGTCTTGCTACCACATAAAACTACAAAATGTCCAAACCTTGGATGGTTACAGTTTAAATTATTGAAAATATTACATAGAATTTTGGCTACTGGTGTATTTCTCAAAACAAATTAGAATTATTTCAAACAAACTCTTTTCGTTATGTGTATTGCATGCAAGACTATTTATATCGGGAGGGAGGGTGTCTAATAACAAAGATTTTTTTTAATGATACCTTCCAATGGATAAAAAGTAAGTGTAGTCACAGAAATAATTCGGAATTCAAATAAATAAATATTATCTTTGGAATTACAGACATAACTGAGACAGATGATGTAATTAACTTAATATTTTTATATGCAAACAGTGTAATATTTGGGGAGGAGGGGTAAAAGATACAGGACAAATTTGTCTCTCCTCAGAATCATTCTTACTTTGAATTTTAATGTGGAAAAATGTAGTGCTTATAAGAACTGTAAATGGGAAAAGTTTGACAAAAAGTGGTTATTGTACAAATAGTTAGTAGAGTCACAGAGTAGCTAATGTAGACTACCCCTTAGAAAAGATGGAATCTGATGCAAATTGTTAGGGATACTTTAGTGGTGTATTTTGTGAATGATCACATATGCATGTTCAAATATTTGCTTTGCTGAAATATCAATATTTTCTATATACATGTATATATTTCTATGTTAACTTTAAAAAATATGGATATAAACAATGTATCCTTTTCTTTCATATTCTTCTTTCTTTCTTTCCTTATCTTTTATCTTTCACCTTACAGTGACACAAAATAATTGTCGAGAACTGCCTACATTATTTGTAACAGTGACACAAAATAATTGTCGAGAACTGCCTACATTATTTGTAACAGTGACACAAAATAATTGTCCAGAACTGCCTACATTATTTGTCTTATTGAAAAGTGGTCGAACTACTGATACATATTTATTGCATTACATGTATCTGTCGTATTCTTTATATAAAAATAAACTTATTGAAAGAAAATGAAACAATTAAAGTGATTTTTTCCAAATTAATGGAAAAATGTACTTTTTCTTTATTCAAATGAAAATTTTTAAGATCATACATTCTTCTCCAGGCAATGTAAATGACGAATATAACAATCATTCCGACGCATGTGCGATTTTAATGCGCTTTCTGATTGGTCAAACGTCAACACTTCGTCAGTAAAACAACGATATATGACATATTAAACTTTAACACTACTGTGGCGTCATGACTCTCCGGGGATAGTGCCACAGCGTATAACATTTTCGGCTATTTTTCAACAAGTTGTTCCCATATTGTGTTAAAAGGGGAATACCAACCCTGTGCTTGATAATTTGAGGATGTTAGTGGTGGTTCATTGTTACAAATATCCGCTGTAGCGGCTCCACAGACGCGTCGCAGATAAAACTCAATTTGCGATAGAAAAGCCACCATCCACGTCCATGGAATACTGTCATCCTCTTTTTCGATAACTCAAATCTAAACACCCTCGATAGTCATTTTCTAAAGTAGCGTAAAATCATGTCCAAAAATTAAAGTTTGTGACACATTTTTAAACTATATATAGCGAAATTGCTGTTCCTTACAAGAAAGATGCTTCAAATATAAAGGTACTTTTTTTGCATTTTCCAGATGTCAGAGTCATGTCTGTCGGCAAGAACTTCCGTAGTAGACATAGTCTTGTTGGTTTTCTACTGTCTTTGCGATTATTGCAGACAGTATTGTCGGATACTCAATGGCCACCGTTTCAAAACCACGAAGGACAAGCTGTAAATATATCAAAACTAATTTCTGTTGCTAAAAGTGTTCTTGGCGTGGAATCTTTCTGCAACACATCCAGTGAAGGAACCTCTAGCCAGCTCACGCGTATTTGCAGCTGTTCTGAACAATGCGTACATATTAGCACGTGTTGCCCGGACAACCCGTATTCATACATTAAACAATCATGCTTAAATATCGCAATATTTCCACATGTAGGATTGTACCAGCCAACCGGAAGAATGGTGGATGAATGTCCCTATCAAGAAAACCATCCATTACCAATATGTCGCGCAGAGAAATCTAGATCTACATTTGACGTACCTGTTACATCAAAAAGGACTGGATTATCATATGTGCACAGATTGTGTGCCTTGTGCTCCCTGGAGAAGGACAATGATCTGGAATCATGGGGACCAGTAGTAGCTAAGTGTGAATCCCCCAATTCAGAAATTACAGATGGCCACAAGGACACGGCAGTTGTAAAACAGCTTTTAGCAAACGGGGAATGTATTCTTGTATATAATGGACCTGAATGGAATGACAGGATGTGCATTCCGTCGATAGAAAACGGAAACTATGAAGATATCGTTGGTTCCTGCAATGTTTCGGGTCTTTGGGAGAGGTACGACCCTGACATAGTCTGGGCATGTGAACATTATACTACACCATTCGAGCAATTCGCAAATGTTTTCTGCTACATTTGTAACCCAGATCTCGTCTCGCATACTTCTGGGCCTATAATTGATACATGTAATGTCACTGGATACTGGAAAGCAAATGATGTGACAATTGAACAAAGATGTCTGTATTATGCCAACGAATCGAGATTTTATCCATTTAAAAACGTGTTTTGCTACATGTGTAATATTTGGGACAGTAAGTTTATTAATTATAACTCCGCACATGAATTACCACTAATTCAACCCGATTCAATGAGAGTATTTGCATCGGAAACATACAGCCAAGAAAGAAATGAATTCGTTACAAAAATAAGTTTTGGTTATAAATATGTAACAGCAGATTACCTTAACAATAAAGCTGTAGACGAATTTAGATATGAATGTGAACAAGGTTGCTTAAGAAATTCTAACAATGACGCAAACAATTTTATAGTATGCACAGCTTGCCAGTGTAATACAAGGAAGATTTGTGAAAGCAATCCGGAAGGAAAACAGTTATTATATTGTGTACCAGATACATTCGGGTCTAGTTATTATCAGCAGAACTTTTATTTAGTACTTGGAGTCTGTTTATTTGCAAACATTTCCAATGACCTGAAACAAAAATGTGAAAATCCGGATAAAGACAATATTATCGAGAATGTACCTGGCATTTTGTTCAATGACATCATGTTCAGAAATCTTTATTGCAGCAAGTGCAATGGATATAGTCATACAATTATTTTAGATATTCACATATTCTGCAGTGTTTACATAGATGCCAGATTAACTCTATCTCTCGAGCGTTTAATAAAACTTTCGGTCCATAATTCCTGCAAAATACAATACGTAAATAACAAGTGCAACAATTTGCAGAAAGTGATGACGCCTTCGTCCACACATGCTATATCCGCGTGTAATACAACGGGCTTTTGGGACTGTGAAGACGAAGCGCTTGACATTTTGTATGGATGCGAACAAGATCTGTTGGCTGTGGCAGAAAAACTTGGGATCAGATCTCTCAAAATTTTAGATAAGCCATTCGAAGAATTCAAAAATATTTACTGTTACGTATGTAACCCTAACAAATCGTATCCATTATACACTAAATGTAACATGTCGACACAATGGGAAAGATATGATGTCCAAATGGAGTATGACTGCGAAAATGGGCGGAGGGATTCAAAATGGGGTCCTTTCAAAAACTTTCACTGCTTTAAATGCAATCAAAAAGGAAACATATTGCAAGAGGTTTCTATTATTAGAGATGTGATTAGCATCCTTTTTCATCAATCATATAGATATGTCTTTAGAATATCACCCACCACTCTTGGTGAGCTGGCCAGAAACAATGCAGATCCCATGGGTTGCCACCAAAAGTCAGAAGAAACCACGGTGAGTTCTCCGCATATCACTTAGTCCACAAATACATCGTTTTAATAACATGCTTCCATTCACCTTTTGATAGGGAGTACCATATTTTATCAATTTATTTTCTAAACTTCATTGGAATTTTTAAATTTTAACACGAGATTCATCGAATTTATATCTGAGTTACCAAACAAGGAAGTCCTAAACTAGAGGGTTATATTATTTGTAGAAACGATCAGAAGGCAAATAATGTATGCCGAGCAGAAAACGGTAAATCGTAGACAATGTAGGTCTCATTCTCGCAGAAGGAACGAGACTATTATGGCCCTGCCGCCATATTATGTTTTTAATGGTTCCGCTCTACGGTTTTGCACTTTGCATAGGGTTTGATTTTTAAAGAAAAGAATTTTCCAGGTTTTTTCCTCACTGGTTATCCTGTTTATTTACAACAGACATTGTATATCTTGGGTATTGTAAATAACATTGAATTCCCTTTATTTTGGTGTATGATTGATGGGTGTAATTTCGGTTATAGAGTATACAGTTTGGTCTTACTTCAGATGTGCACTTCTGAAAAGACTGCTCGCTCGGCTTGGTCATTTTCATTTCCTTGACTTCAAAGGTAAATTGGGGAAAAAACGAGCCCAAAACGTTTTTTACTTTTTATATATTTTATAATTCATTCATTGCACTTTCAGAAGCTGGTATTGTCTAATCTGGCAACATTCATTTTTCCTATTTTAATAACTACTAAAATTAGTAAAACATTACTAAAATTACTTTGTACTAGTTCAGGCTCATTTATCAGCTGTCTGCTTTAGAGAGTGCATAGTTTCCATAATTACCACATGTACAGAAATTTCAACCACAGTACTGGAAAGTAGCATTGAGGTATACCAACATTCTTTCCATTGTGCATTTTGCCAGTGCAGACACCTTTTACCGGTGCACCTCTCACAAATACATAATAACTGTAGAGCGCTACCAAAAAGGAATTCCTCATAAATGTAGTCCAGCAAGATTTACACACCTTGGATACTTCTCTTAAAAAAATGGAAATAACTTTCTTATTTAGAAGCAAATCTAGGTTGTTTTTAAACTTAAGACTTGATCAAAAAGAGATCTTGCAATACAATTAAACGTCATCAAATCGTCACAAACATATCGGAATAACCAATCTGAGACGAGAAAAGTAAGGATTAGACTTCAACAATATTTTTCCGTCATATCGGTGGTTTATGTCGTTAAGATGACACTTTTGATATGTTCAGGAGATAATACCACTTCAGATGAGGTGGGGGCCGGGCGCAACGGTTAAGGCATACAAATATAAGTGGCTGATCTTGGTGTATTCGTAGATAACAATCTAAATTGGTCTATTCACATTAAACATGTTTCAAAAAAGATTAATTCTTATCTATGGCTACTTAGGAAAATCAGAACATTCATTCCTTTTCAGTATAATGTCACCTTTTATAAAAGTTATGTTCAGCCATATTTGGACTATTGTAATGTAATTTGGGGTAATACCTCTAATTAAAACATAACAAAACTGTTAAGACTCCAAAAAAGGGCATGTCATTTAATTCTGGATCAATATATAGACAATTTCCAGGACGCAATGAATAATATAAAAATTTTACCAATACATGAAAGAATATTTTTAGAAAGACCAAATTTATGTATAAAGTGTCCAGAAAAACCATTCCTGTCTACCTAAGCAATATCTTTCGCCAAAGAGATGCTGATGGCACTCCAAATTCAAGATCTGTTAGAAGTAAAAATTACATTATACCAAGATCAAAGAAGGAATTGTTTAAAAAGAGTTTTCAATATACTGGTCCGTTGGTATGGAACAACATTCCCAATGACATCAGACAGGCTTCTAGCATTTCTTCTTTTCATAATCGATGTCTCAAATGGATGAAATCTTAAGACCATCGAACAGTTCTAATAATATAAATACCTCCTGCTTTTCTCTGCTTATACATCATTTTCACAGATGCATTTTTAAATACAGTATGATATTTTATATATGTTTATGTGTTGACTGATGCTTGTGCATATGCTCTGGGTTTGAAATTGTGATTTTCAGAATAACTTAATTCTTTAGTGTCAAGCCAAATGTATCATATTGTGCTGTATATACTGTATATATTGTACATAACAGCTAGAAGGCCTCGAGGTAGATTAGTTCCTGTAACTAATTGAGTTACCTTATATAAATAAAGTCATTATTATTATTATTATTATTATTATTATTATTATTATTATTATTATTATTATTATTATAACATTTGACACTCATGAACAATTGGTGGTATTTCACGAGTGATTCCAAAATTGAACACATCACGTCTGCTATGCAGCTGTCAATTGTGCATTGTAAATAACGCTTAATAACACTAGTCGGTCAAATCAAAAGTATAACGGCACAAAGTAATAATAAGAAATGCAATTCATAAATACCATAAAATATTGTATTTAGAAATAACTTTTATTGTAAACGTGAGGCCACTTTTCTGAAAAATGTCTCACCGGTATTTCTCATACTTTTTTTGGTATATTACTGAAAATAATTCACTAGTGAAGTATTAGTCGCATGACGACTGTTATAACTCCTTCGGGAACTACTTAATATGTAGGAGTTAATTTACGCACGCAGTCTGCATCAATAGTATATTTTGGCGTATGACCATTCGGAACATCCTAGTCTTTTTTCTAGAATGCGACGGGAAGAGCCGAGGATGTTCCGATTGGCGTATGCCTTGCTCGCGTGGTTAAAATATATCGACGTTTCGATCATTGTGACGTCATGATTCAGTCATTTCTATTACTACCACGGTTGGCTCCGTGAATTCATTCGCAAGGAACCAATTTATAAAATTATGATATACCTGGACTGTGAATTCCTATGCAAATGCATTGCGTGCGATCATCGAGTAAATGTTGAACTAATTGGACGTCGTCAGGCACGCACATAACTCAGTACGTTTGTTGCATAGAAACCTAATACGTTCGACGTAGTTAAGAAACTGCTTTTAAATGTGCTTTAAAATTAACAACTACGTCAAATGCAGGCGGTATGAAATCGCTCGTTGACAATGCGGATAAGCTAATGGCCTGGCCATCAAATTTAACCTCTGAAGACATTAAAATGGTTTGGGATCAGTTCTTTTTAGACACCAAAGAAAGAAACAAAAACAAGATATTCCCTGCGAATTGAGTCAGCTATGTCAACAATGTTACAAATATGACCATAAGCAAGGATGTTCGTGAGTACCGTTGCAACGTTTACAAGTGTAAACGGCTTAGTTTAGTTAGTTGTGTGTTAACGGTTACAAAATTGGTAAATATGTAAACAAATATACACGTGACTTCTGTGACGCAGAAACTATCCGTTCCAATTAAATTATATATTTACACATCTCTGCTTAACATGACTTTTTAGTAGGATATGTCTGTTAATTCCTTTCTTAAAGTGTGGTTTCACATGGAATGTGGCATCACTAGGAGAAAGTCGAAGTTGACGAGAATTGATAGTAGCGCACGTAACACATCAGTTGATTTACTGATAATGCTGATACAATTTTATTTAAATTATAGTATTTACCTGGATAACATGTTTGTTAACATAAACTTTGATTAGTCACTTGTTATTCTTAATTTTAAAAACACCAACAAACAACAACAAAAAAACACCGTTTGAAGTTTGTAAGCCACCGTATGGTTTCTAATTCATTGTATATACCATAAAAGCATCCCATGTGCATGTCCCCACCGTCAGCCCGGATGCTTTTATTATCGAGTTTTTCATCATGTTCATGTATGTAGCACCAGGAAACAATATTATGACGATTCTGCCTTAAATAAAATGGACCAACAGAAAAAGGGTCTAAGAAGCAAAAATTCACCTCTTTCACCTTTAGACCAGAATAAATTGTTTACTTCAGGACAAGTAGACCACTCCACCCCCACCCCTGAACCATACAGTTTACACTTTATAACTACTTCAGGACAAATAGACAACTCCACCCCCACCCCTGAGCCATACAGTTTACACTTTATAACTACTTCAGAAAGATCTTTGGATTTAGAGACAGAGATGCGGCCATTAAAATGAAATATGGAGACATAATACTGTATGAGACTGCTACAAGCGAAAATTACATCGAGTATCGATAGGGTGATTCTAAAATACTGGATGGTTAATGTAGAGATGATCTCAGAGAAACTAAGCCTAGATTATCTGCGCCAAATGGCGTAGGGAACAATGGATACCCATTTATGTAGAATACTGTAAAAATAGCCTCATGAAATAAAATAAATTTTTAAAAAATTAAAAAAACACGAATCTCCCTTCTTTCTAACTCCAGCTGATAATCAGAGATTTAATCCGTACATGCAGGACTGGTATTATACAACGCCAAGCCCCCCACCCCATCCCCACCCCCCAAAAAACAAATAAAAAACAAACAAATAAAAAACAAACAAAACAAAAGCAAAACAAAAAAACATATGGTCAACTGCTTAAAGGTGCTGCAGTGAAAGCATGAATCGAAGGTCACAAAACAAACCACTCTGTGAGAAAAAGCATCACTATGTACCCTGACTATAGCTTGCATGCCTACCCATAAAATTCAACAAGTCACTGGCCATATAAAAAAAAATCCGCCTCAGTCATCCACTGTCTTAAAAGTTTTGACCAGAATGAAGAGAGAAACGTGATTCATGAACTGTGTTCCTCCACCGAGACACATTTCTGCACGTCTACATTAAATGCGAGGGACGCCTCCATTTAAGACAACTTACACTCTCCTGCTGACGAATGCAACTAAAGGGAGACAATCCAGAATGAGTTCCAGATCAGAGATTCCAGTGAATTTTGTTGACATCGTTTCAATGGTGCTGTTATCAATAATTGGAATTTCAGTTTCAGTATAATTCATAAATAAGTAAACTACTTACCTTGGATGATTCAAACTACATAAGTGTTAGGTATATCCCTTTTGTTTCATGTATACACTCATCAAGAATCACAATGTGGTGTTTAGCAATTGCTGGAGTGCACTGTACACATCCACGTACACTGAGGACAGCACGGCAATTATTTGCTTGTCAGTGTGTATTTTTGTTATATTTTAAATGACATGAAGTGCCCATCATTCAATGTTAAATTGTTTTAAATATCTTTATCACATTAAGAATCAATTTAATATGAAGAAACTCGTGCAAGAACTACTACACTATACTTACTGTTAAGAGTTCATTCACTGCCGAGGTCTCATTCATAAATTCTCACCCGTCTGACGTTACAATATGCAAAAGCTAAAGACGCCACTCAGTGTATTTATACGTGTTATGCTCGAAGATTTGTAAGATATTTTCTATTAGAAAACGCCATTTGTTTTAAGCATCTATATCAACAATCGTATCTTTTTCTTCATGACATAACTTTTACATAGACCTATAAAAAACATATAGTTGAAAAGAATATAGTTAAGCATTATGTAACGTTGGTAAAACAAAATAGTTCATATTAGAGCAATCATTAACTAACTGATCAAAGTGTGAAGGTGATTTCCTAAATACTTGAAAGAAAAAAAACTCCCTCTGTAAGTTGAATTTTGCAGCTAGTTAGCTCTGCTGAGGCAAAATGTTCATAAAGACAATAATTTTTGTGATTATTTTGAATGCATTATGTAGATGTATACAGAGCCAGACTCATCTTATAACTAAACGACTGAAACATGATCATCATTTGTTTCTCCACCTGATAAGATATACACGTAACATAAAACAACTTGAATATGATCATCATTCACTTTTCCACCTGATAAGATATACACGTAGCATAAAACAACTGGAATATGAACATCATTAAGTTTTCCACCTGATAATAATATATTGTTACACGCAAGGGGTCTCATTCCGAGCGAATCAAACACCTGCGTGAGCGTGGCTTCATAGTCCATGTTTTCCCCCATTTCCAAGGACCCCAAGACAACAGTCGTTGTCAATTGAACGGTTCTTGAACGCGCGATTAATACAAAATAATTTTCATTTAATCACCTAAAGACCACACATCACGAAACTCTAATTTCACACTTGCATGGTTTTCTCTTCTTTCACATTTGTATGACTTATTAGTAAGCCTTTTGAAGCCGAAATATTAGTACCTCACGCCATGCAATACAAAACACGGCCCAAACGCCGAAATATCTCAAACTACTAAACATGTATAGCTAAAATATCCAGAGAATTCCCTATGTTAAGAAATTAGGGTCCATTTTACGAAACTAATAAATGCTGTCATAAGGTCTCGTGAATACTGTACATGAGGACGTCTGCTCCTAGAAATTGGCTAATTAATCGGACTGAGAAATATCTTCCCAACACCGACTCCCCATAATCAATAAATAATCACTAAAACCTAACAAAGCTATAAATGGAGAAGTAAATACAAATAGCACATACCCTCGGTTTATTAATATATATATATATATATATATATATATATATATATATATATATATATATATATATATATATATATATATATATATTATATATATATATATATATATATATATATATATATATATATATATATATATATATATATATATACACACACACACACACACCTAACACAAAACGACTGAAATATGATCATCGTTCGCTTTTGCGCCTGATAAGATATACACGCAGCGTAAATCGACTTCAATATGATGATTGTTCACTTTTCCACCTGACAAGACATACATATAACATAATATGACTGGAATATGAACATAATTCACTTTCGTTTTTCTACCTGACAAGATATATACTAACATAAAAGATGTAGCAAGATTTAAAGCCCTTGAAGTCCAATTATATTGGTTAATGAAAGGACTGTGTAACGTCGTATATGTTTTATTGTTTAAATATAACGTGTTTTTTTTCTGATAACATTACTATATGCATATCTAAATATCTAATTATCTGTATAAAGTATATTTCCCCTTCAGATGTGTTACTCATAGACTTTGATTATACTGTTTAATTTGCGCATACTACATGGCCGTAGGGCTACATTTATTCTGAATAAATGCTTACTTGTTTACTTACGTGCTATAAATTATTAATTTCCAGCAAACCTTATGATATCTTCAAAATTTTCTGCTTATTCCTCTTCTTCTATATCTCTTTCTTCTTCTTCTACTCAATGTGAATGTAATCATTATCATCATCATCATCATCTTTATTTCCTTCCGTAGAAGATTGCATGATATAACAATAAATCATCTGAATACAATCAATAAATAAGTACCAAAATAAAGAAGTGAATACAAAACAAATAAACACGAGTTAATAAAATAAAAAAAATTAAAAAAAAAAAAATTTAAGCAAACTGTGAATCCGGGGCGCCGTAGAACCAACATCAATTACTTCGTGCATACAATAATGTAAAGAGATCTATAGTGTAAATATCATAACATTGTTCGTCTATGATATAAAATAGAATACTAGAATACAAATTCTTACAGTATATCCATCATTAAAGTGTTCCTCAGCTGCATAAGTTGCAAGTTTAAGTACCTTATTTGCAGAAGATAGCTGCACACTGCATGACAAAGTATGCTGCATACAGGGCGAATAACTTGGAGTTTTCTTTGTCGATTACACCTGCTGGTAACCTTTTACCTAGAAGATATTGCAGTAGCAGCTCATCTTCTGCATTAAATAACGTAATATGCAGGCTGAGTGGAAATTTATCAATAAGGAAATCACAGAAAGAGTTTCTTAAATTCGACAATTAAAAATTTTAAATACGTACAGTTTTCTACTGAGAGTTTGTTTAGATTTTTTCTATGTAATTTTGGCCGACAGAATTTTTTATTCTTTATTTTTTTTTTATATTAACAATATCTAGTATGAAATGTAGAATGAATACAAATAAGATATGCTCGTCAATTGTAGAAAGTAACAAAATATAATTATGATCCATTTTGTCTGAATTTCAAGGTTAGTTTGCCTGTCACACAAAACCGCAAAAGCGGCTGAAATCTGCAATCTGAAATATAAAAAAAGAAATCAGCAGGTTTAATCAGAGTTGTTATATTTAACATTTTAAATATATGTTAATCTACATTAAAGAGATTAACAAATAACAGGATAATAAAATGTCAACCCATCCTATATTGTTACCTTGACAAGTTTTTATGATGGCTGTGACTTTCTTTTAGTCATTCTGAGGCTTGCCCAATTAATATCCCCCATAAAAAATTATTTATCGCAGCCACAGTGAAATGTTTGAATCGATGAGGGATCAATCATGTCCAGTCATTTAAAGAAATTAGTGCTTAGTTCCCAATTGTCAATGACCCCCTTTTCGATAGTATGTCGTCCATATAAAACACTCTGGCCAATATGTTTTTATAGTCAATAATATTGGAGGTTTTATTCATATGGGCAAGTAAAAGGACGTCATACAAATATCGTAAACCTGCCATCAATTGGATATCACGGTACACAATCGGACGATGTACCTTTGATTTTAAATTTTATAGCCATAAATCCTCCAAATCAACCAACTCCAAAAATACAAATAGTAGCGTAGTATAAATTGAAGTAATTTTGCCATCATGAGTGTCACTGGTGACAAAGTACATTTTTCCTATGATATTTTTTGTAATTAAAAAAGAAACTTTCTTGGATGCAATAAATCATGCATGATATACACTGATGGAATGGTCTTCCTCAACACTGGCAAGGAACTAGTCAAAAGCACTAGGGTCGATGAATGGATCATATCTCTTCTTTTAATTGTCTTAAAAGATGAACAATCTCAACAAACCACTCACTGTATAAAATCAAACTGCAATATTAAGCATTGTTCTGGCTGTTACATAAGTACGTTTATGAAGGCTGGATTATGGTTATTGTTAAGCCAAAATGGAAGCCTTATTTCGACAGATATGTATGTATGTATGTATGTATCTATGCATGTATGTATGTATGTATGTATGTATGTATGTATGTATGTATGTATGTATGTATGTATGTATGTATGTATGTATGTATGTATGTATGTATGTATGTATGTATGTATGCATTAGCGTTTAACAACACGTCAGCACACTAATGGCTATATAATGCCAATCAAAAGTAAAATTTCAAAAATGTAAACAAACAACAACTGTACGAAAAACGTTATGAAGATTAACCCTTCCAAAGAGCTGTAAACATTATTGGCCAATAATTAAACTATTCATGTCTGACCGGTTACATTCTTGGCTATACATTCCGCCATCTCCATCATGAATTGGGTTGGTACACCATTTGGCGAAGGAATCCGTACAGGTTGGTCATGGATATTTTGTGTATTAAAACTGTATCCGTACAGGTTGGTCATGGATATTTTGTGTATTAAAACTGTATCCGTACAGGTTGGTTATGGATATTTTGTGTATTAAAACTGTATCCGTACAGGTTGGTCATGGATATTTTGTGTATTAAAACTGTATCCGTACAGGTTGGTCATGGATATTTTGTATATTAAATCTGTATCCGTATGGAACAACGTATGTATGATAATTAAGTCTCAAAAAGGAATCAGATTTCCAAAAATTGCCATTTTTTTTCAGCATTTCCATTCCATATTTGTTATGCTGGGATGGTTAAAATGTTTCGACTATAAGAAATAGAGCAATACGAGGATACAACTGATTGTAAATTTTGTACTTATGTACCCAGAAGTTCTTATAAGTTCCTGAGTTTATTTTAACGTTGAATGCTGGATTATTTAGCGCTCAGGCTGTAATTACTTAATCAATATGTTATCCATTGTAGATGGCATGTGACAGACTGTAATTACGTAATCAATATGTTATCCATTGTAGATGGCATGTGAAGATACGTATTGTCCCAAGGGAAAGATACTGATAAACGGCTCGTGTGACTATCCAACAGAGTCTTCAGGGGCGATCAATCTTTATGGAGTCTACTACAGTGTCACTCTGTCCGATGTTAGAATGGAGACAGTAAGCGCAATAAATCAAGCTTCATTATCTATCTCTGAGGTACACAATGCTACGTTGACTTCCATTTGGGACGTGCACAAAGCTGTTTTCCAAAAACTGAACGAAAGATGGGCAAGTTTTAATGCCTCAATACAAATTGAAGTATTCGAATCATGGATCAATGCATCTTGCATGGAGCCAACACCTGTTTATTTCTCATATATGCAAGAAATAAAAATGCTGATTTATTCAGAGCTATTGGTAACGTCTCTAAGAATGAAAACGAAAACATTTGAGACAATTCTTCTCGAAAATAAAACCTTTCACATCCTTTTTGATCAGAAGAGTTTCGAAATGAATGTGGTAAAAGATTATTCGTTATTCTTTCTCCATAACAGCAGCAAAGGTATATTTGATCAAGGCTGCTTTCAAAGGGATGAAATGCCATACTCACTTGGAATAGAAAATCCAGTGATTATTTCTGACTTGCTCGTATGTACTCACAAAGAAATTCACGGTGGGTTCACGTTGAATACGCTAAATAACTCACTCTATATCCCAGCGGCAAAAATTAGTCTACACCAGTTTCAGTTCTTGTACATAAATGAATCAGTAGTGCGAGTTTGTAGTCACACATACAATTATATTTTTAATTTGGTGGCCAATTTAAAATATGCTAATGTGTTAGGAAGAGTGTATGCCTTTTTCAGCTTTGCGTGTACTTCTGTGTCGATGTTGTGTCTACTTATTTCTTTGGTAACGTATTGCATTCACTCTGAAATGCGATCAAGACCAGGAAAATATATGATCTGTCTCATTATATCGCTTCTTGTTGCCCAGGGTACTCTTCAATTTGGATTAAAGCAAACTGGGAATAGGCATGTATGCATAGCTTTTGGTATTGCTATCCACTTTTCTTGGCTGTGGTCATTTTTTACGTTCTGTGTCTGCACCTGGAATGTGTATCAGACTTTTAGCAGCGACCTGGCCACCATGAATCGGTTATCCCAGAGCAAAGACCTACCCGTCTGGTCCGTGATTTTCATGATTTGTACTCCTTTCCTTGTAGTCGCCAGCACAGTTACCTATCATATGCTTTGGTCTGATTTTCAATCTTTCGGCTATGGCGGCGATACTTGCTTCGTCTCTGACATCATAACAATAATAGTTTCGTTCATCGCACCTGCCTCTGTCATATTTCTTGTCAATTTTATCATGTACTCTATATCACTTTACAATATTATGAGCTCAGCGCACATTCGTGCCAACAGAGAAAAGAGGCGCGAATTTTTCGTTTACGTCAGACTCTGCACTCTTACTGGAATTACGTGGCCTTTGCAGATGGTCGATGCAGCGTTGGATCTGACTCCTTTCTCGTTTATTGCGACGTTTGTAAATGCATTACAAGGATTTTTCATCTTTCTTTCCTTTATTTGTAACCAAAGAGTAATTTCACTTTACAAGAAAATGTTAAATATTGTAATAGCAGATAATTTACACCCACGCAGGTGAAGTACATATATCACTATTTCGGGACCTACTGGTCTTTTCCTCAAAGACAAACTCTCACGAAATACATCAACACAACAATTAACATAGAAAGAAAGAAAGAAAGAAGAAGAAGAAAAAACCTGAAAGTAAAAACATCCTACATTATATTACTTGTGTCTTCAAATATATACAACAATAAATTTATATATTTACAAGTAGACTATAATTATCAGTGTGTAACGTTCGATATGTCTTGATTAATTGATCAAATTGTAAAGAATGGCTTAGAATAAAGAAAATCATTTTAGGCCTCGCGTTACATTTTTACGCCATCTATAGTGAATTTGGAGTAGTCCTTCTGTAAATTGTATCCCTGATGTGCTATGGTTATCATGTTCAGTTCTCTATGTAAACATTTATGTGCAGCTTTTAGATGATGATGATGATGATGATGATGATGATGATGATGATGATGATAATAATGATTATAATGCTACTACTACAAATAATAATAATAAGAAGAAGAAGAATAAACACCAGTAATAGTAACAACGATAATTATTAATGTGTGTGAAAATGCCCATTTTGATTCCTCCTGGCTCAAGCCGTTGGGTTTGAATATTCTAATTGGCGGATGACTTCAGTTTTGCTTTGACATGAATGTCTCTTAGATTTTTTGGGTCTTTTTTAACATAAAGGAGGTAGCGTTAAAATATTAAGTTAATTTTGCATGGAGAAATAATATTATTTTACAGGTCTGAGAATTACAATTTGCCTAAATTATCACGCATCCCCTTAAGTATAAGAAATATATTTCTTTTATGAATGGGAGATATTAAAGTTTATCGATTACGAAAATGTATGAAAGAACGATAATAAGCTATCAAACGGAATGATTACCTAAACATTTGAAATAGAGACAGTTTTAAATGATTAAAGAAGAATATTATTTTCCAATATATGAGCGCTACAACACAAAGAGAGTTGTGCTCGAGTCTCTATGCCGTCGACGTCGCTATAGTTTTGTTTCTTAGGGGACCCCATCTGTAACGCTTTAGTTTATTTGCATCCCTTCCCTAATCAAAAGCCAGACAGTTATGATCTCTCTAGTTCCCTGCACATGACATGCACCATTAAACATAAACTTCCGTCGATTGTATTTCTAATCCAGTTATATATTCCTTTGGTTTCATGCACGCTAGTAGTTTCTGCTTTATTTAGATCACGTGGCCGTAAGACCAAGTAAACGTATGGAATGGCTCTGCGTACGTTGTGTGTCTTCCATCGTGCCTTCGTCAACAATTGCTTCTTACCACCCTGGAGGCCATAATTTTAATCCAATTTTGATGAAACTTGTAATATGGGCTTATATCATCAAAATCTCCGACTAGTTCGATAAAGAGTGAGACCCACGCACACTAATGAGGTGATCTTGCATCTGATTGTCTGAGCTTGTTACCACTCAGGAGGCCATATTTCTTATCCGATTATGATTAAACTTGAAATATCGGTTTATATCATCAAGCTCTCTGCGCGAGATCCATGCATGTTAATGAGATGATCTTACGTTTGATTGGATAAGTTTTCTACCATTCTAGAGACTGTATTTCTGATCGGATTTATTAAACATGGTAAATATACTTAAGTCATCGAGATCTCGAATGTGTACAACTATGAACAAGATCCACACATATTAAAGAGGTGATCTTACGTCTAATTGGCTGAGCTTCTAAATACTTTATACACTCTATTTCAGATCAGACATTTATCAATCTTGATGATTAGTCTTATATCAGAAGAAGTTGGATGAGTTTGATTATCAGCTAGATCTACGCATAGTCATGAGGTATTTTGGTATGTGATTGACTGAACTTGTTAACACTCAGTAGACCAATTTAGACTCGATTTTGTTCCAATTTGCCACATAATTTTATATCATCACTGTCTTAGATTATATACTAAGTGGTATAAGCGTATATTAGCGAGATGATCATGCATCTGATTGGCTGAGCTTGTTATCTCTATAGATGATCATGCATCTGATCGGATGAGCTTGTTATCTCTATAGATACAGTAATTTCAATAAAACGAGGTAAATTTGTTTAAATCATCAAGATTTTTGGATTAATTCACTTAAACCGCAAATAAACAGTAACGAATTCGAGGTGTGAGTAGGGGATCTGGAAAGGAAAAATAACGCAAATAAAGAGAAGATGTACGTAGCATACGGTAGTAAACGCACCGAGTGTAGAAGCTTTTCTCTGAAAACTGAAGAAAACAAAACAGGTACAGCTGAGATTAGGTAAATAGGACACTGAATAACCGATTGAATGCACATTTTATTACTTTTGTTTTACATGCCTACGCTTTCACGGTTTCCCAAATATTCGAAAAATGTTGGCATTGTCGGTCAAAACCTATCTGTCCTGGCACTTAATACTCTGACTGTTTAGCAAAAGAAACAAAATTTCAGGTTTCACTGCAGTAATAAAGTGAAGATACTCTAATAAAACTCCACATTCACTAAATTTGAATAATCTTCACTCTTTTGGTAAGAAAAATATACCTATACTGAGTAAACAAAAAGCTCACTGGCATGGGAATGTATCTATGCCATAGACAAAGTTCATTGGCATGGGAATGTACCTATGCCACAGACAAAGCTCACTGGCATGGGAATGTACCTATGCCATGTCTATGTTGTTGAGGACGGAACAGAAATTCATCTCTTTTGCCACCCAACCAATTGGCAACGAAAGGACACATCTATTGAAGATATTGAGAAAAAGCGTCAAAATTACTGAAAGTGTAACTCACATGCCAGAGGTCTTCGCATTTTCAAGTATCAAAACTGCATTTAGAAATAATTGGTACTGTTAATATAGAACTAATTCCAAAAGATATATAACGTTTATCGATTCTGAGCATGTCAAAAACGATGCACCGCATGTTACTGGATCGGTAGGTAGATATAACGTCCGCTACATGCTAGTAGATCCGCTGGTTGATATAATGTTCACCACATGCTACTGGATCGGTAGGTTGGTATAATATTTACCGCATGCTATTGGATCCGCTGGTTGATATCATGTTCACCACATGCTAATTGATCCGCAGGTTGATATAATGTTCACCATATGCGACTGATTTCACAGGTTGGTATAATGTTCCTCACATGCTACTGGATCGGCTGTTATAATGTTCACCACATGCTACTGGATCCGCTGGTTGATATAGTTTACCACATGCTACTGGATCCGCTGGTTGATATAATGTTTCCCACATGCTACTTTATCCCTAGGTGGGCACAATGTTCACTACATGCAACTGTATCCGGAGGTTGCTATAATGTTCACCACATGCCACTGGATCCATAGGTTAATATAACGTTCACTACATGCTACTGGATCAGTAGGTTGGTATAATGTTCACCACATGCTACTGGATCCGCAGGTTAATATAACGTTCACTACATGCTACTGGATCAGTAGGTTGGTATAATGTTCACCACATGCTACCGGATCAGTAGGTTGGTATAATGTTCACTACATGCTACTGGATCAGTAGGTTGGTATAATGTTCACCACATGCTACTGGATCCGCAGGTTAATATAACGTTCACTACATGCTACTGGATCAGTAGGTTGGTATAATGTTCACCACATGCTACTGGATCCGCAGGTTAATATAACGTTCACTACATGCTACTGGATCAGTAGGTTGGTATAATGTTCAGCACATGCTACTGGATCAGTAGGTTGGTATAATGTTCACTACATGCTACTGGATCAGTAGGTTGGTATAATGTTCAGCACATGCTACTGGATCAGTAGGTTGGTATAATGTTCACCACATGCTACTGGATCAGTAGGTTGGTATAATGTTCACCACATGCTACTGGATCCGCAGGTTAATATAACGTTCACTACATGCTACTGGATCAGTAGGTTGGTATAATGTTCAGCACATGCTACTGGATCAGTAGGTTGGTATAATGTTCACTACATGCTACTGGATCAGTAGGTTGGTATAATGTTCAGCACATGCTACTGGATCAGTAGGTTGGTATAATGTTCACCACATGCTACTGGATCAGTAGGTTGGTATAATGTTCACCACATGCTACTGGATCCGCAGGTTAATATAATGTTCACTACATGCTACTGGATCCAAAGGTTGGTGTAATGTTCAGCACATGCTACTGGATCCAAAGGTTGGTGTAATGTTCACCATATGCTACTGGATCCAAAGGTTGGTGTAATGTTCAGCACATGCTGCTTGATTCGTAGGTTGGTATAATTTCTCCATGAAACGTTTCAAGGCACACCTTTGTAACGGAAAGGTGCTACATTCATTCAGGTAGATATATCGGAATTTAGTTCTGCATGGTAGTCTAATATATATCTCAGATATCTCTGATACTTTTCATATATTTTACATATTATTTCAGATATATACCGCCTTTAATATATGAAAGTACCTTAGGATTACAATATAGGTACTCTGTATATGATATATTTATGTTGGATTATAAAAGCTTTTTGAAGAAGGGACAAAGACTGAAGTTTGTTTTGCTCGTCTGTTGTGCTAGCTCACGTTCACTTAGCTCTTCAAGTGCCTTACTACAATGAGAAAGCACCTAGTTCTTCAAGTGCCTTACTACAACGAGAAAGCACTTTCTCAGCTAAGATAACCTTAGAAATGTTAAGGATGCGTACATTCATGCCTGATGTTGTTCAACTCCTTCCACGACATACTTTACAAAGATTTAATACTTTTGTGTTATTGTTTAAATGAACGTGTGCAATTACTTTAAACCTGCGGTCAACAACCTTGAGGTATACCATATATATATATATATATATATATATATATATATATATATATATATATATATATATATATATATATCTATATATAACTCGAGTCTAACTTCAAACTGCACAGACCACGGTATATTTGGGTCTATGCGGTTTGTTATGAGTAATCAGCAGAACAAACTACATAGATCCTGATCTTCCGGCGCATATAATAATAATAATAATAATCATCATCATCATCATCATAATCATAATCATAATAATAATAATCATCATCATCATCTAAAGAATCGCCACTCTTAGTCTGCAAGTTGTACTTCGATACATGCTTGGTACTTCGATACATGTTTGGTACTTCGATACATGCTTGGTACTTCGATACATGCTTGGTACTTCGATACATGCTTGGTATTTCGATACAAACTTGGTACTTTGATACATGCTTGGTACTTCGATACATGCTTGGAACTTCGATACATGCTTGGTACTTCGATACATGCGTGCAACATAAAACTGTTGAATATTATTCCCACTGAGATAACTTACCGCCCCCCCCCCCCGCCCCCATGAACTCCAGCCTTATGGTCATAATTCCATTTTAATTGTTATTATATTTTATGTGTGTCTATGTGGACATATTCATAATTCTATTTTATGTGTATCTATGTGGACATAGTCATAATTCCATTTTATGTGTGTCTATGTGGACATAGTCATAATTCCATTTTATGTGTATCTATGTGGACATCGCCATAATTCCATTTTATTTGTATCTATGTGGACATGGTCATAATTCCATTTTATGTGTGTCTATGTAGACATGGTCATAATTCCATTTTATGTGTATCTATGTGGACGTGGTCATAATTCCATTTTTTTTCTATCTGTGTGCACATGGAAGATTAACTTTATGCAAAGTTTGCAATCCTTAGAGAACAAAGAATTATCATTTTTTATTAGTAATAAAAGTATTATTAGTATTATTGATTGTGGTGATTATGTGGTAGTGCTGGTGCTGGTGTCATGTGGTTTTCCCTATAACAATAAATACCTAATTAAATTATTTTGCAGGTTTTATATTGAATTGAGGGTCGAAAAGTTGTTTGTGTCTACCTTGGGTTGCATTCTTTTTCATTTAATCTATTTTTAATTGCTAGTATTTCATCACTTGGTAAATATAAAAAAAGTTTTGCGTGAGAAAACGAATGCATTTGTTTAAGGGACACAATCCCCCATATTTTCTAATTCTCTCAATCTTAATATAGATTATGTACTAAAACATGTGGCAAAAAAATTACCGTATGTACTCGCTTATAACGCCAGTCCCACTGCAAATTACATAGACCCTAATCTGCTGTCGCATAATTTATGGTGCTTGTTCTACTGATTACTCCTAACAAACAACCTAGACCCTGATCTGCTGTCGCATAATTTATGGTGCTTGTTCTACTGAGTACTCCTAACAAACTGCATAGACCCAGATCAGGTTCTGTGCCGTTTGCAGGTGGACTCGACTCATAAGAGAGTATATACGGTATGCCAAAAAACATTAATTCATAATGAACACAGTCACCGTAAAAAAATTTTATATTCTTAAGGTTTCAGTGGTAAATAAATTTTATATATATATATATATATATATATATATATATATATATATATATATATATATATATATATATATATATATATACTAGAGATCTTTACCTGCTTTATTATATATAAAATTTCATCTAATTACATATGATTTGTGTACATGTGCATAATATTATTTGTATGGTCTGTGCCTGCGACTATTTACACACAAATGGTAGATAATGGGCAAAGTAATCTCTAGTGTCATTTATTCTTTTATACTTAATCAATAGCTTGATATTAACGTAGAATTTAACATGTTGTACATTTTACTTCATTGTTGTGCTGTAACACTGTATTATAATTGCAATATGTATTTCTTTATTGTATTGTCTTTGCAAAGATATTAAATAGTTATCCATCGGAATAGGTGTCTTAGTTACATTACTTACTATTATTTTGTTACAATGATTGGTCGTCTAATTGAGGTCTCCAGGCCAAAAATTAGTCTGGATTTCACTGACAGAAGAAAATATGGTGTTACGACTCTATGGTCTAAGAAAAATGTAACAGAAAGAAAGTGAAACAAACAAATGAAGTATAAATCAACAATCAATTTATTTTCTATACAATTTAAGTAAAAATTAAAAAGACACTTACGGTAACGTGAATTAAAATCCAAATAATCAAATAATCCTGAATGTCCTAATCACAAGTCTTAAATATAGAATGTTCCGAATGAACTACTGTATCCTTGAATGTGTTGATGTGCCAATAGTCTTCAATGTCCTGATGTGCCAGAATGAAGTACTCCAGAATATATTTGAATAAATTCACATAAATCCCACAATCTCAATTCAAAATCCAAAATCCAAAACGTCTATGAGCACTTTTGTAATCCAATGAATATTTTAAATTATTCCGCTCTCAGAATTTGGAATGATTTTTTACAACTGTAATAACTCCTTAAAAGACTGATGGTAAGGTAGAAACTGAAAACTGTCCACTAAACATGGAATATATAAAGATAGGTCACATGACAGAATGTTCTAGAATACTATATGCTGTATGCGATTTTTGACACATAACTCTAAAGGATATTCTGGCTTTATCTGTTAACAAAATCAACCTTGACCTCAAATTGAATCAACAACTTGTTTACCAAAACCATCCTTGAACTCAAATACTAAGTAAACAACCTAATTCAAGGACAATAGCTAAACATGTCAACATTTTACTTAATATTAAGGTTTAAGCAAATATTAAAGTCAAGAAACATTTATAATTTCCTAAAATATTTATAATATTATATAATCATCATACAAAACAATGGCAAACGTAATTTTCTAACTTCATACCATTTTTCTAACGTCATACAATTTTCTAACGTCATACAATTTTCCAACGTCATACACTTTTCGCAAATACAGCAGAATCAGCCTATTCAAATCAAAGAACTTTCACGATAAATACTTACGCACATAGTAGCATATACTTTTTGATTAGTAGTAGCAATCTATTATTGTAACACCTGTCTTCTGCATTGTTACTCCGTACAAGTAGTTCAGCAAAGAATGCAAAATTGAGAACAATAAAATTAACGAAGGTAGAGACGACTAACTTTATTAATACAAATTCATGAAATACATTTTGATATTCCTACCCAAATTCATGACCTGAAATATATTTTGATATTCCTACCCAAAAATTAATATTCCACACCACTAAAGAAGAATTTAAAAAAAACTTTCTTTTGCACAGACGAAGAACGCGCACGTGTCCCTATGCAAAACATTTCCATGACGTTGCGCAATATTTTTATTGTTGACGTCACCGTGTGTTCCTCCACTGTATTTAGAAGATCCCGCCGGTACACGCAATATGCCATAATATGTCAGTCAAAGCACGACTGAGGTTGCACTCACTTCTCTAATGCGTTGCCTAATTTTAATATTATTTTGGGTGAAATCTTTGTTTTATGGATAATTTGGCTAAGCACATCCATCCCAAGCACTCTCTATGTGGAAAATCAACTCAAATGGAGCCTCAACAGCTGTATGAAAACTAATTTGTGCACATTATCTTCTATATAAAGTAAAAATGAACTTTTTATAGTGAGCGCCACTCGCAAAACGAACTCATATGATAATCCGTATAAATATCAAGTCTTTCTATTCTGTATGCTTTAATATTGATCCCGATCTTTCCCTCTCTCTCTCTCTCTCTCTCTCTCTCTCTCTCTCTCTCTCTCTCTCTCTCTCTCTCTCTCTCTCTCTCTCTCTCTCTCTCTCTCTCCAACTCTCGAAACAAAAACAATTTGGTATGCCTATTTATAATACAAACAGTTCTGAATAAACAAATCAATATTTTTTCGTACAAAAAATGGACATAGATTGAACAACATGAAGAGATATTCGGTACAATGTCGTGTAGTTGTTTTGTTTTGTTATGCTTTTCATTTTTCTTTTTTGCACGACTAAACAAGTGCACGTGCCGCCATACGAGAAAACTCCATGATGATGTTATGCCATATCACTCGGCATTCGTATGATGTCGTCTAACGTCAGTCAGCTGTACTCCATGATGGTGTTATGCCATATCACTCGGCATTCGTATGATGTCGTCTAACGTCAGTCAGCTGTACTCCATGATGGTGTTATGCCATATCACTCGGCATTCGTAATATGTCGTCTAACGTCAGTCACATGTACTCGATATATTAAGATTTTGCCTATTGCATATTAATTATGATTTCGATAATAATGCGGGTTATATTTTGTAATATACTGAAGACTGCATTCTCATCTGAAAACAAAAACTGGATTGCTTCAACTGCACTCTAGAAGAAACCAATTTAGACACAATCTGATATTTGGAAGTCTATATAACAACAATCTGATATTTGGAAGTATATATAACAACAATCTGATATTTGGAAGTCTATATAACAACAATCTGATATTTGGAAGTCTATATAACAACATATCTGAATTTTAAAAAATATGTACCCGTTAATTGAAATCTGCACTAAGAGCTAACAGAATTTAAGGAATTTTGCAAAAGAAAAATATGCTTTTCTTCGCAAAATATAAAGTTACAATAATAACAGGAATTGTACGCTCTATACTGGATTGCGCATGTTTTTGATTTGTAATCCACACACTGCATACCTTCAAGATGAAATTACAAGTGTTCAGAAACATGTAGCACGCTTGCTATCCTCCTGCTATAGTAAAGTGTTCAGAAACATGTAGCACGCTTGTTATTCTCCAGCTATAGTAAAGTGTTCAGAAACGTGTAGCACTTGTAGCACGCTTGTTTACCTCCAGCTATAGTAAAGTGTTCAGAAACGTGTAGCACTTGTAGCACGCTTGTTATCCTCCAGATATAGTAAATTGTTCAGAAACGTGTAGCACTTGTAGCACGCTTGTTATCCTCCAGATATAGTAAATTGTTCAGAAACGTGTAGCACTTGCAGCACGCTTGTTATCCTCCAGCTATTGTAAAGTGTTCAGAAACGTGTAGCACTTGTAGCACGCTTGTTTCCCTCCAGCTAAGTAAAGTGTTCAGAAACGTATAGCACTTGTAGCACGCTTGTTAACCTCCAGCTATATTAAAGTGTTCAGAAACGTGTAGCACTTGTAGCACGCTTGTTTACCTCCAGCTAAGTAAATTGTTCAGAAACGTGTAGCACTTGTAGCACGCTTGTTAACCTCCAGCTATAGTAAAGTGTTCAGAAACGTGTAGCACACTTGTTATCCTCCAGCTATAGTAAAGTGTTCAGAAACATGTAGCTCTTGTAGCACGCTTGTAGTAAAGATTCTTGATGAACTCCATTTACCTTTGTTAAAATTAGAAGAAAAACTTATCCTCTTCTTAAAAGGACTCAACGCCACAGTTTATCTACTTACCCGATATCTTTGCAAACGAAACAGACGTAAAGACACATGCACAGTTACCATTTTAACCAGATTTGGCAAGAACATCGCTGAAACAATTCGTGAATGGAAGCAACTTCCAAAGAAATCACATCAGAAGAAAACCCAGTAGTCATAGGTCTCGTACATAATGATTGAAAAAGAATCTGTTTTTACTGTTGAATCATTTCACTGTGCAATAATATCAGCCAACGTTGCACATGTGAAGACAAAAATGTAACTCATTTAGTGTGCTAGTTGTAACTCATTTAGTGTGCTAGTTGTAACTCATTTAGTGTGCTAGTTGTAACTCATTTAGTGTGCTAGTTGTAACTCATTTAGTGTGCTAGTTGTAACTCATTTCGTGTGCTAGTTGTAGCTCATTTAGTGTGCTAGTTGTAACTCATTTAGTGTGCTAGTTGTAACTCATTTAGTGTGCTAGCAAAAAATAAAGAGGGAGATTTGTGAGATAAGATTTCTCCAGTGCATGAGACAAATAGGTAAAATACCATTACCATATATTATAAGTGAAGATACTGTAAGGGACAATAAAGGTGAATACTTTTACATTATTAACCTTCGATCACAGATACCAGAATGGAGGAAAACGTAGGAGAGCAAGGTGGAATGCATGTAAAAGTAGCAGGGGTGGGTAAGAGCGAGATAGTCAGTAGTCTTGTTGATGCTATAGAGGCCCCCTGCAGTTTTCGGCAAAATGGTTACTGTAGTCTGGTCCGCGATCTCCATGCAAGTGATCCGCGGAGAGGTTGTTGAACAACAGATAACGGTACAATCAACATTAGGAAAGATCATTAAGTGGTCTGATGGGGATGGGGGTGACTGACCTTACTGATGGGGATGGGGGTGACTGACCTTTCTGATGGGGGTGGGGGTGACTGACCTTTCTGATGGGGATGGGGGTGACTGACCTTTCTGATGGGGATGGGGGTGACTAACCTTTCCGATGGGAATGGGGGTGACTAATCTTTTTGATGGGAATGGGGGTGAGATACTAACTCGTATTTACATCAGCAAAGATTTGAGCAAGGTCAGGGCCTACTGGGCCAAGTAGGCAAGACAGTTAAGGAAGAAAAAATATTTCTGATATAATAGCAAAGTCTACAAACTGTTCTGTTTCTATA
The DNA here is from genome assembly GCA_029931535.1 of Margaritifera margaritifera. Classification (NCBI taxonomy): domain Eukaryota; kingdom Metazoa; phylum Mollusca; class Bivalvia; order Unionida; family Margaritiferidae; genus Margaritifera; species Margaritifera margaritifera. The sequence goes on along the minus strand of JAQPZY010001306.1, from coordinate 832,833 downwards.
CAGTCATTATTATATTTTTTCATTGAAACAAATATGAAGGTAATAAGTTAAACATCAAACATCTTTAAAATTACAATATCAATACATATATGCAAATGAACTTTAAACTATACTGTCAGATATTTACCATATCATAAGTAACTGTATGAATATAAGGAATCATTCTCCCCTTTCTTTATATTTCCTCTCTCTCTCTCTTTCTCTCTCTCTCTCTCTCTCTCTCTCTCTCTCTCTCTCTCTCTCTCTCTCTCTCTCTCTCTCTCTCTCGTCCTAATCTCTTCCCCTCCTTCTTTTTTCTCTTCTTCCCTCTCTTTAGTCATATAGACTTTAGGGGTTGAAAAACTATTTGTTTTGAGATTACCTTATGTTGCCAGTTTGTGGATATTTTTAATTTTGAAATAATTATGAGCAATATTCAGTTCTTTGGTGTGTCTGTAGACTCAATTCAAACTGCCTGATTTATCTCTATACAGTGGTGTGTCTGTAGACTCAATTCAAACTGCCTGATTTATCTCTATATAGTGGTGTGTCTGTAGACTCAATTCAAACTGCCTGATTTATCTCTATACAGTGGTGTGTCTGTAGACTCAATTCAAACTGCCTGATTTATCTCTATACAGTGGTGTGTCTGTAGACTCAATTCAAACTGACTGATTTATCTCTATACAGTGGTGTGTCTGTAGACTCAATTCAAACTGACTGATTTATCTTTATACAGTGGTGTGTCTGTAGACTCAATTTAAACTGACTGATTTATCTCTATACAGTGGTGTGTCCGTAGACTCAATTCAAACTGACTGATTTATCTCTATACACACTCAGACGAAGAAGGCTTAATACATTTCAACATGATTAAACGTATCAAGTTCATTGTACATGTATTCCAAGACTGGGATTTCTCTCTTTTCTTCCATAGGCATCAAATTCTACTCCTTTCAGTTATTATTTATTATACAGCCCAAGTGACTGACATAAATGAATTTAGACAAAGAACAAAGAATTGCTGGTTGGTGTAGGTAAATCTATGGTCTTGACAAGTACTCATAGTCATGGTTTTCTGGTGGTAGGTAAAATGAGAAAATGTATAAATCCTTGGAACTTTGTGTCTTGACTTTGTCCAATACCAATTCAGTCTCTACTAACTTTTAATTTTTATACTTGTTGGAAACATAAATAAATGCCTGCTATCTATATTTTCTGTGGCAGTTGAAGATGGTTGGAAAACCTCAGTGGAGTTAATACTCGGATTTATCTATGATTATGATCTAATTATGATATCTGCTTGTGTTGACTCTGTGATATTTTGTAGTTATGCAGGTTTTCCTGGTGTTTTGATGGACTGACAATTTAGAACCAAAACCATGAGAGGTAGTTCTGATCTTGTAGGCCTTACTCTTGTACAAGATATTGCCATGGAACTGGAGAAACTAATATCTAAATCATCTTTACTGTTTGATTTATTAAAGTAGACAAAGTTAGATGCATCAAAGTTTGGTATACGGCAGTAAAAGTATTCCCAGTTAATGTTCCTAAGGCCATGATAAATAAAAATCGGATATATCCATACATTCCTGATGATACCATTTGTCCCAATTATCACAGTATATATCCATACATTCCTGATGATACCATTTGTCCCAATTATCACAGTATATATCCATACATTCCTGATGATACCATTTGTCCCAATTATCACAGTATATATCCATACATTCCTGATGATACCATTTGTCCCAATTATCACAGTATATATCCATACATTCCTGATGATACCATTTGTCCCAATTATCACAGTATATATCCATACATTCCTGATGATACCATTTGTCCCAATTATCACAGTATATATCCATACATTCCTGATGATACCATTTGTCCCAATTATCACAGTATATATCCATACATTCCTGATGATACCATTTGTCCCAATTATCACAGTATATATCCATACATTCCTGATGATACCATTTGTCCCAATTATCACAGTATATATCCATACATTCCTGATGATACCATTTGTCCCAATTATCACAGTATATATCCATACATTCCTGATGATACCATTTGTCCCAATTATCACAGTATATATCCATACATTCCTGATGATACCATTTGTCCCAATTATCACAGTATATATCCATACATTCCTGATGATACCATTTGTCCCAATTATCTCAGTATATATCCAGTGTGTTCCATCTTACAACTCAGATACCACAAGGATATTTAATAGGACGGGGTCGGGGTTGGGTTTTGGAGCAAAAGAATCAGTTAATAATAAGTTATAGATATATATAAAGAAGTATTTATTTTTTCTTGGTAAATTGGTCTTTGTTCTTTGTTTCTTGTGCACCTCGATGTGGAAAAGAGCAACACGGAAACTAACGATTATCTACTTCTGTAAGCTGGGCGTTGTAGTTTCTTTCATATGTGTACACTTTATATCTAATCAGACATGACTTTTCTTGTCTCAAATTTGTATGATTTATCAGCACGCTTTTCTAAGCCTTATATTGACTTTTTACGCCACGTACAACGAAACATGACCCAAACACCTAATAAACAGAAATATTCTTATCTCAAATGACTAAAGACATATACTTGAGAATATCCCGAGAATTCCTCATGTTAAGAAATTCATTTTTGCGAAACTAATCCATGTTACCATAAAGACTTATGAATACTGTACATTATGACGTCTGCTCCTAGTAATTCCTATTAATTGACAAACTTACTCGGTTTGAGAAATAACTTCCCAACACCGATTCCCAATAATCAAACAAACAATCAATCAATCAATATATATATATTGCTATGTATGATGTATATATAATATTATAAATATTTTAGGAAATTATAAACGTTTGTTGACTTTAATATTTGCTCAAACCTTAATGTTATCTATAAGGTTTACATGTTTAGCTGTTGTCCTTGAATTGGGTTGTTTACTTAGTATTTGAGTTCAAGGACGGTTTTAGTAAACAAGTTGTTTATTTAATTTGAGGTTTGTGTTGTTTTTGTTTACAGTTAAACTGTAAATTGCAATTGAAACTGCTGTTTTCTGTCAGGTAGACGAGAAAGTTCTAGAACAGTTGTGTGTTAAAAGTCACATACACCATATAATTTTCTATCGTGTGACCTATCTTTATATATACCATGTTTAGTGGACTGTTTTCAGTTTCGACCTCACCATCAGTCTATAAAGAGTCATTACAGTTCCAAATTCAGAGAGAGGAATTATTTGTTTCAAAAGATTCACTGAATTTACTTATAGTGCTCATTCTCTTTTTTATATTTTGAATTGATGATTTTGGAATTTATGTGAACTTGTTCAAAGATATTCTAGAGTACTTCATTTTGGCACATCAGCACATTAAACACTAGTGGCACATCAGGACATTCCAGACTATTGACACATCAACACATTCAATGATACAGTAGTTTACTCGGAACATTCTATATTTTAGGACTTGTGATTAATACATTCTGGAATATTTTTGGAATTTAATTCACAATATTGTCAGTGCCTTTTGATTTACATTTTAATTATCTAGAAATAAATTGCTTGTTGATTTTTACTTGATTTGTTAGTTTCACTTTCTTTCTGTTACATTGTTCTTAGACCATAGAGTAGTAACAATATATATATATATATATACATATATATATATATATATATATATATATATATATATATATATATATATATATATATATATATATATATATATGGATGGAATAGTTCAGTTTCAGGACCAAAAATTGCAATGTAGGTTTATGCAAAATTAAATTTTAAATTTAAATGTAAATTTGTGATGGATTAATGGTCATGGTATTATTCAATTCATTAAGCACTGCTTAAGCATGAAAATTTGATCAGGTAGATACTTTAACCATACTTCTCTGATTTCTTATGATATATATAATATATATAATGTAATGCAGTTGTAGTAGAGGTCCATATCTTTTGGTAGCGAGTTGTTTCTTATGTGAGAAAATTCGTTTCGTGAAATTGTAAAAGGACAAAGTTGTCTCATCTACGGTAAAACAGTATTTTACCTCACCCCAAGAGAAAGTAGCTCTGAATGTGCCAAGAAGATCGGTATGGAACGTCTTTATCATCGCTAACACCTGCTAATATTATCTCATTTGGAAACATTTATTTTCTCATAGTATACTCAGACCAACTTACCTTCTGTAAATTCCTTGTGTGTGTGTGTGTGTGTGTGTGTGTGTGAAAGAAAAGAACAGTTTTCTCTCCTCTAGACCAGAAGTACCGTTCAGTGTGCCAGGAATATGCATATGAGAACTTGAAGTTATGAGGGACTCTAGGTAGATTAGTTCTTCAGCTAATTGTGTCACCCTCTTTAAATAAAGTCATTATTATTATTATTATTATTATTATTATTATTATTATTATTATTATTGATCTACATCCCTTGGCAGCAACTTGGAAAATCCGTTTTCATAAATTGGAAGTTGACACAGTTATAAGGGAAAAATATCTACTGTTTTATCCTAGATCTAAATTGCGTTTTTTCTTTCCTGCAGCATTCTGTTTTCCAAACAAGTAATATTGGAATTTCATTTTGAGAAATATGTAAAATTGATTTGACGAATATCAAACTCTCTGCGGGCATTGGGTTCGATATTCGAATATCGAACCCAATGTTAGCTTCACATACATCTCTAGAATCAATCTGTTTTTTTAAAGACACGTAGAATTCATGAAAGTAGCCAACGCAGAAATTTCAGAGTAATAGCTAAATAATTGACTGTCAATGGTAACTATTGGATTCAACACACACCTGTGTCAGCTTGTCATTACATTTTTATATCAACAGACTGTAGTAAAATTCCTATAAACTAGCCTTACAATATACGATAAGTACCTTTCTTTAAAATCCAACGTATTGAAATAGAATTTCATATTTTATTGATTATAACCTAACAGATACAATAATGCAGAGATGTAATTTTCTAAATTTAATAATCATTTGATGTCAGTTTGTATAAATCATACACAGTTCCATAGTAACTCTCAACCGAAATACCTGGGAAAAGTATAGAAACACAGTCATTAGACAGTCATTACTGGGACTTCGCTTTTCATCATCATCATCTTCTTCTTCTTCTTCTTCAAAACAATAGCATCATCGTCATAGACGTTGTTCTTGTTATACTTGTTGTCGTCATCATCATTATCATCAACATCACCGCCAAAACCCTAGTAGCTCCACTACGGCAACAATAATCATCATCATTATCATCGTCGTCTTTGTCGTCGTCGTCGTCGTCTACGCTGCCACAACTACCATCATTTCCACCACCACCATCATCATCATACTGTAATATGCCTGGTTTCAAAGCAAAATAAGATAGAATAGGTGGACAGCTCAAACCTTTATGATTGACTAGATCTCAACTGTGTATTGTGGTGCCAACAAAATGATGCTTTCCCCACCAAAGTTCTTATTTAGATTATATTAGCACAAAACTAAAAAAAAATGAAGAGTGAACAAAATTTATTCTTTGTCTTCCAGACTTATATGTGTTTTCTCACAAATTTTAGTGTTCAAAATGTCAAAATATGAAATTTTCAAATGTATGGAACGACGTATATAACAGAGGTGTGATAATCAAAGCATATTAAAATTACAAAAATGATAGCAGTGTTATATAGCAGGTGAAAATCAGCCTAAATGTTCAATTAATCATGATTCACATAATCTTGAAATAATCATATTTCCAAAATCAATCTTGCAGAGAAAAACTATTTAATGGTTACAGAAAATTGTTTTATGTGATGTACCGAAGTGATACCGAATTTTGTAAGTAAAATCGGAATGCGACCTGGGTTTTTGTGTGTTTATATATTTGTTATTTAAATGATAAATATATAGTGACAGTCTGAAACCGAATGTCAATAGTGTGTCGCATGGACTACATTCGACACAGTATGTCGTTTTATTGTCGTGTAGATAATTTAAACAGCTTAAATGACACAAAAACTACGAAATGGATGACATTTTCTGATTTCAAAGTGATAAATATAACTGAGTAGGAAAATCTGTAATGCTAATCGGAATACAGATTTTTCGATGCAAAGAATGCATATGTCTGTATTGATGACGACACAGTAACAGTGTCGTCAGCCAAATCACCAGGTGGAAACTTTTATCTGGTATGAAGAGGGAAATAAACGTTGAAACAACTTGAGAGCATAAGTATTATCAGTGTTGGCAGCGTGTGTCAACGACAAAGTTTATATTGGAAAATTACCAATAAACCACTGGGTTCTTTGCCAGAGGTCGGCAGTGTGTCTAGCGTGAAGACACTCGAACGGTCTGTATTAATATTTAATGTATGAGCTTACCATATTTTTTAATGACTTAATGTGTCGGTAGTAACTAGTCTATCTTGTTGTTATATTCGAAGACCTTATAATTGTCGAAAATTGAATGAAAAGATTTTTGTTTGGTTGCTTTTTGGACCTTGACTGGAACCTATTCAGAATTTCCTCTGACCGTTCCTACACCATTTTAGATATTTGACATTTATGTTGGGGTGTGTGGTCAGAGCCCATTGCCTATCGAAAAGTTCGAATTAGGGTAGCCGTTTACTACCGGACCTAGTAAACTTAAACGACATTACATCGAGCCTATACCTGCGTGAAATTGATAGGAAGATGATTTATCTTCACAGAAATTGCGAATGTAACATTCATTATATCTTCTATTCGTTGACACACGAGAAGAAACAACAGCGTTGACGAAATTTGACCTGGAACTCGACATTTGCATTGCTAGTTACATGACTACTCAAATCGTGCAGCCTGCATGTCCATGACATCAGAAGTCCAACAGTCACGTGACCCTACAACCAAGCATATATGTCAAAATATCTAAAAGGGTAGGAAACTCGGACTAACTGGAACACAGCTGAGCCACAACTGCCGAAACGGCGGATTCCAAGCCTGTTTATAGGTTTTGGGAACACACTCAGAAACTTCAGACACGGTTTTCATCAATATTATCACATATGGAAGAATTTGGGGAAAAAATATTAACAGGAGCGCTCCCTAGTGGAAAGCCGAATGGCCAATATACACAGTAGTAAAAATGGCGCTCGATTTCAAATGGCAAGAATAGCACACGTTTCACAATGAATTGCAAGCAGAATAAACATAGAACATGAACGATTTCATCACACTGATGAAGACAAATTATGACGTACATGAGTATTACCTTAAACCTGGAGAAAAATGGATACAATTGCTTTTTACACCATGCAGAATTGAAGGTAAGTGAAGAGAGTTTACAATATAATCATGTACAAATAGGGCATTTCCCCAAATGACAAATATGTGAACAAATCATCCATATATCATATACCCGTACAAAAATTATATTTCTTATATAGAAAATTAATCTTTCAAAACCTGTTACTAAGAGTTAATATTACTAGCATTTAAAACAGAGGTACACACAAATGGGAATGTAAACATAAAAGGAGATTATGTGGTATCCCCATGCAGAATGATATATGCACATGCACTCGATAAGTAAATAGTTTGAAAAGGTAGTCAGGTTTGATTCAATACTTGATGTTCTATTAGATTCATTGATAAAAGAACATATCTTTAGATTTTGGCTAGAGGTATACATTCACTGTATAAACATCACACACTAAACTATTATTTACATTTTGATGTTTTTGACGGCACTTCTGGAATAAAATTCCCCTTTTGTATATTGTATAAGTTACCCCCCCCCCCTCCCTGGCTAGGAAGTGTCTCTCCATAGTAGGCATTTTGCTATACAGTATCTAGCTGAAATAGCATTTTTAAAGTTTACAATGATTTTTTTTTTATTTGTTGCCAATCAATTGATATAAAATGTTGTATTTATATAAAAATAAACACATCTACGTAGATTATAAAATTATGACTACTGTCAAATAAAAATTATACAAAATTGTTGAGCAAAATATCTACTATGGGAGGTAAATCCTTGTGTGAAAGCGGAGCAACCTATATTATACCAAAAGTGTCCATAAGGTGCAGTTGTTTCATGTCCTTTTTTTAGTTAGTTATATTTTTTCAGATATTAAGACAGATGAAAATATATTTTGCTTGATTTTAAATCCTAAGATTTGTTCAAGTTTCTTCCACTTATTCAGAGGCGCAGTAAAACCAAACGTCAGGTTCACAGACAGGCGAAAGATAAAGCCGTCTACGTACGATCGAACTACTCTGTGAGGTATTCAAGGAGCATTTTCAGTAATGTGCTGAGCTCCTCTCACGCACTTTGCTTTTACATTGCTACTTTCTTCTGCCATTCTGCAGAAATCAAATTCGACTGCAATCTGCAAGGTATCATCGGACGTCGCCGGCCTTATTCGCGACAGTTTTAGCCACATGTAGGAATCAGATAAAACTCCAAGAAAACTGTTTTAGAAAAGGTTTCCAGCATTCCCTTACGGCCTCATGGTACGCGACAGACACTGAACGCTTTGTATACTGCCCCAACTCAAGCAACTAGTTTACAGGCACGCACAAAACCTTATGCTTTTTATCTCATTCGTTGAGCTCAACACAATACCGAAAATACTCCTTGAATATCTCAAGAGACGTTCGATCTTACGTAGACACCATTATTCTTAGCCTGTCTGTGAACTTGACCATTGGTTTAACTGACAACAATTTCTCCACTTTATTATCTGGATCTGCAGCATTTCTTATGCTCAAGCGGCGTACGAGTTCAACACGACGTTCGAATCTCCTGCAGCGTGCACTTCTCCAGACTCTTACGCAGTCCTTTGTAATCCTAAGTTAGAGGCGAAACCTCTATTCCAGTCGGTATTGATTCATCTCTCCTTATATGAACATTTTCTGGCGACTACCCCAATTAAGGATCAAACTCTACTCTTCTGTGTATCTTCCCCTCAGTGACCGTCGATGTCCTTCTTCTTGGATATATTTGATCCTCGTCGTCTTTCTTCATCTACTCCTCAATCTTCCATTTTAAGAACCTAGTTACAATCTCCCGTTTCTGCAAACGCACATGTGCAATCACATCTGCATTATTCTGTGTGTCCTATCCCTGCCACTCAAAATGTATTCTAGGATGCGTCTGCTACATGTAGCGTATTTCTTTGATCTACGTTCGTGAGTAGGAGTGTTGAAAAAGTATTCTTTCGTTAACATTCTATCAAATATAATAAGGAGGACGTGTCTCCTTTTGATTGTTTATTGGAGAAAAGCATAGATGTGTGTGTTCCCCGTCTGTCACGCACCTCCCATATATTTGTAAGCACAGCCTTTCGTACCAGTGCGTACGCACCACATCAAATTGTGTAGCAAGAGAATCTGGCTTTCTTATTCAGAACTTTCGCTGTCACCCCTAGCCCTCTTCAGGGTTGTTAATTCTTCTGCAAACTTTAGTGAGAATTCTTCAGAACTTGGGGTGAGTTACATTCATAACCAAAGGAATCCAACCTAGTATAAATATTTATACCAAGAACGTTCCGTGTTAGGACGTTTTAAATTAATTTATCCATTTGATTCAGTCATAATCTTCGTAAATATCTATTTTAATCAATTATAAGAAACTGGCAAGACCAATATTGTGCGGTAGACTGCGGGGTAACATATATAGGCCTACAACACAAGAGACTAATGACATTTGAAGAAAGAAAACACCAATATATGATACATTTTAAAGACCAAAATGCTAGTCAACCTTTGTTTCGAAAATCCCCGAACCCAACATCCACCCTCAACAAATACTAAAGCTTTGCAATTTTAAGCCTTTCTGAACACGAACAAGTTCGAGTAGGATTGGGTATAAGAACGAATCTTTCACTTGGATCTGGTTGATCGTTTTTATCCAAGGGTTGACATCGTCTGTTTCCCGTTGATTGACTAAAAGATACATTTTCTTAAAACTGATTTGAATTAAAACCTATTATGATACGAATGTGTATATATATATATATATATATATATATATATATATATATATATATATATATATATATATATATATATATATGTATGTATATGTATATGTATATATATAACGAATACAAACCATATGGCGAATAACAGTCCTTTCAAGTGTGTGTTGGATCCAGCTAGGGATCGTATGTATCAGGGATTCACTAAGATAGTTGTAAAAACGGACAACTGAGTATAAAAAACGTTAAATTTACCAAACGTTACATAATTATGAATCTGACTGAAGTATTATTTGAAAATTGTGGATATCCCGCCTTGGTTGGTTTGAACTCCGATGATAAAATGGCAATCTAGTTTGTTTTGACCTATTGACACAAACATTTATAACGGCGCAAATACAAAACAGTTTCAGAACGTTTCGAGCTAAACAAGCTCTTCATCAGGGGAAGAAACAACTTACATCCACAAAACCAACACTTAACTCAAAGTCAAGAGAATTTCTTGACTTCTTCATGTTTGAATGACAGGGTGAAATCTACAAACAAGAAAGAAAAAAATATTAAAAACGGTTTTACAACAGGGTAAACTACATGTATATGTTTTGCTGTCATCAGCCCAACAAAGTTGTATAAGCAAAAGCAAAGAAGGGATTATCGTGCCTATTTCACATGGAGCCAAATTGTTTTGACCTAATTCCAGGTTAGGGACAAATAATGGAAATCATGTGTGGTGATACGTCAAAGCCATCTACAAAAGTTACAACATAAATTATATTCCGGGTTAAGTTATGGATGGAGGTACTCAATGAAATATGTCAAGAAAATGGTGTAGAGGGATACTGGACAATAATAATAATAATAATAATAATAATAGTAATAATAATAGTGTTTATTTGTAATACAGATCACTGGCCAATAACACATATCAATACATTATGCTGTACAAAAAGGTGTTTTAGTGTGTAACAGAAGAACATAGTATCTATTGAAAGTGTTATACATGCAATTAATCATTATTGTATTTTTTTAATTGGGTGAAATACAAATATATATTGCACAATAATCACACAATATAAATTAAAAATAACCCTAAAGAATGCATGGAGCAAATATAAATTTTCTGATATTGATCGAGAGTCTATGGAGCAGGAGTTGATGATAAAACAGTTTCTCTAATCTTTAAGGTTTTTATGGTAAGCATTTCTAAATTAGTCATCAGAATTTTTCTAGTATTATTTTGCATAAACGTCCTAAATTTTTCTGATGTTGGATTTTTATATATATAAAAGTGGGTAAATATTTTCTTCGTAATTCTCTATATAGCGGACAAGCAGTAATAAAATGAAATTCATTTACGATATTACCATTACAAACTTGACACAATCTTTCTTCATAACAAATATTTTCATATCTTCCTGTATTACCTCTGATTTGCAAGTTACCAGCTCTAAGTATAGTGATTATGTAACAAAAATCTCTATCTCCTAGCAATTCTAGATATCTTTGAGAAGTGAATTCTATTCTCAATAACCTATAGAAAGGAAGAATTTCCATTGATTTAATCTCGTACTGTTATTTTTGCCTAAAAATATCTTCACATCTCTGACTAAACATTCTAAGAAATGTATTTTCATCATTTACGCCCTGTCTACACCAAACATTGCCAAATCCATACATAAATAGAAGTTTTTTTAACATTGTTAGCCCAGCAATCAGAACTTTCTTCCCATCTAAGTTGTTAAATATATTTTGCATACTAATTCTTCTTAATTCATTATATTTTTCATACTAATTCTTCTTAATTCATTATAAACGAATGCATTTAGAGTAGACTTAGATATACCAAGAATATATTTACAAAATGACAAATGAACTTTTTCAATCATTGGCATCATAAAACCCCCAAACGTCTGCCCCATAGTTAAGAATGTGAGCTATCTTCGAGTCAAAGAGACGAAGCAATCCAGTTACAGGTATTTTGCCTAATTTTGAAAGACTTTGTTTCAAACTCTACATAGTCTTAAATGCTTGCGAAGATAGAGTTTTCTGGCACATATACCAGGAGGTTTTTTTTAAGAAAATATGCATTGTAGATACTTGTGATATGATTAAATCTTTACCTCTGTAGGGCCATAGTACCACTTTTCACAACTTCTTAGATAGCCACCTTTGCGAAATACAATCGGTCTTGTTTTTTTCCATATTTACTTTTAATTTCCATTTGAAGCAATATGTATGAAGTCTATTGTTAGCATATTTTGCAACTGGTGTGCAGTGCCAGTAAAGACAATTAAATCATCTGCATACCACAGTAAAATAGTTCTATGGTGTCTACCGAAACTGCCCTGTTTCCGTCAGCTAAGAAAGCTTTCTCATCGTTCAAAATTAAAGAAGAGTAAAGGCGATAAAACACAACCTTGGTGGATGCCCACAGGACAATTAAACATATCGGTGATAAAATTGTTGAACTTAAAACATTCTTTTACATCATTATAAATTGCCCTAATAATTCTTAGCATTTTTCCACTAATATTTCCACTTACTAGCTTTTGGTACAGTAATCTTCTCTCTATCCTATCGAAGGTTTTTTCATAGTCTATAAATCACTGCATAGAATCTACCCCTGTGTTTTCTTAAATATTTACAGCTTAATGTATATAATATAAACATATTATCTACTGTGGAATAACCCGCTCTAAAACCGGCTTGTTCTTCGTCAAGTAATTTAGTTTCGTCCACCCATTCATTTATCCTATTATTTAAAATCGATGTAAATATTTTGCTAATACGGGTAGTAAACTGATGCCTCTGTAGTTGGAGGGTTCATTCGATCACCTTACTTCAAAATTAGTATAATGATACCTGTTGACCAATATTCTGGATAACATCCAATATCAAATAGTTTATTAAGTAATATTGTTAATATTGGTGCAATTATGTTGCCCGTACATATAAAGAAATCGCTGAATAAAGCATCTACTCACCCAGCTTTGCATTGCTTCAGTTTACTCAGTGCTAGGAGAAACTCCTCTTCAATGATTATTCAATCTCGAGTATTTTGAATTATTTGAATATTTTCATTTTCCTGTTACAGGTCAACAGAACTGGAAAAATTAAATTATTCTTAAAAATATTCATATCAAGTTGCAGATGTATTACTGCCTTGTGCACGAGTACTCGAATTCTTTACAAGACGCCAGAAAAGTTGTGTATTTTTAGAGTATAATACAGATCAACGACTATTTTTTGTTGTTGTTCTAATTCATATTGCTTTTGCTTGCTTCTTGTAAGAGATTTATACATATTTCTATAGAATTTATAATCTTCAGGTGATTTGATTGTGCCTTGTATTCTGAACTGTCTTAGACATCTTAATGCTTTGCTTTTAGCGGCTATACAAGCTCTATCGAACCCAGACTGACCCTTATCGAACCATGACTGACCTTTAGGAAGTTTTCTTGGAGATTTCACAGCTAGGTTTTGCTTTCTATTGACTGTTTTTGTTGGGTTTGCTGCATCATGGTAAATACCAGTAGTATTTTTTTTCGAAGCATTCATTGAGTTTGTTATAGTTTATATCATTTAAAATCCATCCACATTTTGAGATAATAGATCCTTGAGATTTTGGATAAAAGATAGCCCTTCTTCTTTGTTCCATATGTATTTATCTACTACTTAACCCCTCAAGTCACTTACAACTCTCTGTTCTAATTTGCCCATGTAGTCAAGGGAAAATACAATGGGCATATGTATAGATTCCAATCTATCATTTATGACAAAGGTCGATATATTTTGTGCAACACATACGTCAGCTAAAACATAATCTGTTGTTGAGACCAAGTTACCATGAATACATGTAAATTTCCCTGTGCCTTTATCTGAGCCACATCTACCATTAGCGATCCTTAACCCAGTCATCTGACAGAGATGTAGAAGTTTTTCTCTATAGTGATTTATCTCCTTTACGTCTTGATTAGCCCGGCCATACATGTCTTCGTCGTCTGTATAATTAAATTCTTGAAATAGGTCTGTAACTCTATCATATTTGATAACATCTGGTTCAGTACCCGTATAGGCATTAAAATCACCCGCAATTATCATTTTATAGTCAGCATACTTCGTTTTTAGGTACGCTATTTCATTGTCTACAACTGTATATACATTTTCCTCAGAGTGAACAGAGGAGTATTCATGTGACATATAGACAAAACCAAAAACGGAATTCCACTTCAGCATGCTTGCCTTAGATGATATACCTAACCAAACAATATATTTTGAGATACTTGTATCTCTGAATATATTGAAATGCTTGAAGAAGGATTCACGAACGAACACCGAGATCCCACCTGAATTTCTTTTATCTGTTTGTGATTTAGTACTTACGATATCAAAGTTTTATAACCGTTAATATGAAACTGATCTATAGCTTCTGCCCATGTTTCAACAAAGCCTAATGTATCAAATCTTTCAACATAGTTAATAAAATCAGACATCTTTTCACTAGAAAGTTGTCCACTTAATCCTCGCTTCATTTCTTATTTCTAACATTAAATTCCTCATGCTTGAATCCATTGTTTCTGCCATCTTGGTCAAGGTCTCATCATTCAGATCTTCCCTTTCTGTTATATATTGTGCAGCGAAGGGGAAGTTCTGCTGGGTTAATACAGAAACACTAGCCCGAATTGGACTCGTCAGATTAGCCTGAGAGTTACCCGCCCATTTAAATAATATGTTTTGCGAGTTTGTCACACTTTCCTGGGTAAGTTGATGTGGCCTGGTATTACTGAGAGGGCTATATGACATTTGCGGCCCTTGTAGATGTGATCTGCCTCCTTGTTTGGATTTTAGGGGTCTGCCCCTGGGCCCAGGACCTGGACTGGTCTCCACTCCGTGTACAAATAACAGGTAAAACAAGACACATTTCACTGCCAAAGATACACCACTGATTTCCATTTTTGTAATTGATGTAGATTTCAGAGATTTGTCTGGCTAAAAGAAACATCCGATCCTGCACCTCCACTGCACGGGTGTGTACTTATACACAGCCTTCTTTGTTCACACTTTCATTCTAAATTGAGTCACTTTTCTAATATTCATCTTCTTGTCTCTATATGTTTGTGTTGTTAAAGTGTTGGTAAAGTTGTTAATTTCACATCCACCAAAACTCACCCTTGTGTTATCTGTATAAATATCGTACATTTTGGAAATTCTAGTGAGAACAATTGGCGTGACTAACGTATCGTATGTACCAGATAATAATAATAATAATAATAATAATAATAATAATAATAATAATAATAATAATAATATTAATATTAATATTAATATTATTACTATTTATATTATTAATATTATTAATATTATTATTATTATTATTATTATTATTATTATTATTATTATTATTATTATTATTATTATTAAAATAATGCATTAAAGAGTTATGGAATATTTACTTGGTAAATATTATCGCAAAAATTGCCTACGTGGGATAAACTGAAGCCTGGCTAAAGTTTTGATAAGAGTGCATTGCGAAGGTTAGACATTTTCATTTATTTATAGAACGAAACATTTCCATTTGAAATATGAAAAGTGCAACGTGCACTTGCCAGAGTTCGTACTTGCAATTCAAGGGGCGGGCCATGGAGGAGGCGGGAGTTAGGGAGGCAAAGCTGGCGGCCCCACTCCTCCAATGAGCGCGAAACAACCTAAAGGTTGCCTAGAGTAAGTCTTTTTTGCAGTTAGATGGTTACAATTATTCTTGGAAATGCTTAAAATGCAGTAGCTTCTGGGAGCTGTGCCCCCTGGGGCTTCACCGGGTGTTCCATCCCAGAGACCCCTTGCCTACGTGTTTGAGACCCCCCCCCCCCCTTATATTCAAGGATCCACCCCTGATTCAACTTATATAAACATAACAGATTTTGCACTTTCCCAGTGATCATCTGGGTATTCAATTAAGGACTCTCAAAAATGCAGCAAAAAGACTATGTCTTCTATAATCGGACGCCGTGCGGTGCACGTGCATACTGTGCAATTACCCACACTCTGAATCGGACATCATATAAATTGAAGAAATCCTAATCAATGATGTTCATCAAGGACACTCAACAACGGTTTTGCTTTGGTTGGTTAAGCCCGCTTTGAGGTGTTTCGTCTTGAGGTGCTTTTTGATTAGCTTGTGCCCAAAGACACAACACAACAGCCAACGCAGACCGGCTTGGCAATCGAAGGATTCCACCATTCTAGCTATTGCGCCTCTAAATGAATTGAAGAAACTTGAATAAATTTTCGGATTTAAGATTAAACACAACATATTTTGAACTGTCTTAATATCTGAAATAATACATCTAAAGATGAAACGGACATGAAATAACTGCACTCTTATTGACTCTTTTGGTATCATATAGGTTGCTCCCCTTTCATGCAATGATTTACCTCCCATAGTAGATATTTTGCTGATATCCAAGCTAGATGATGCAGTTAGTGGCACACTGACCTTAAAATAATAACCAATCATGATGACGACCTAGCTTCCGATGTGAACACGACTAACCCACATTGTCAGGAAGCTAGGTTACGAGTCCTCGAAGCCGTTCACACTTGCGACCGGGCGTAATGATATGCGTTCCGATGTTCCTTGACTGCTGGGGAACTGAAATAATCAGCAGGACCAGCACCCGGTCCGAGACTGGGCTTTTGGAGAAAATTATTTTACCTGGTTTTCGAGAAATAGCTGCAGATTTATGCTGATTATATTATGGTTTAGATAAAAAATACATGTTTTTTTTCAATTAAAGATATGAAATGAACTTATATATAAAGGCTTGGAAAGAGCATCCAGTTAACGATTTGTAAGAAGCTAACGACAATCGTGATGTTAAACATATTTTGGGTCATAACATTCAATAATCCAAATAACAATGGCTATGTACTTATCGCAGTTTCTAACTTTGGCAAGTGTCAGAAAGTTTTAAGCGTGCATAGATTTATATTCGTTGGTGTAACGGCCTAATACCCAAAAACATGATTAAAC
Source organism: Margaritifera margaritifera (assembly GCA_029931535.1). Taxonomy (NCBI): domain Eukaryota; kingdom Metazoa; phylum Mollusca; class Bivalvia; order Unionida; family Margaritiferidae; genus Margaritifera; species Margaritifera margaritifera. The sequence continues at coordinate 815,843 of JAQPZY010001306.1, read as the reverse complement.
TATCATATCAACGGTGATCGTTCTGATAATAAAATCGCTAAACTTGAGGCTTTCACAAGGCAGATGAACAATTTGAAAGGTGAAATGCGGAAGCAGAAAAAGATAGCGCGTATAGTTGTAGCGACAAATATTAATACTGACGAAGAAGACATATTTAGCTCCATATATCAAGCAGAAAAAAACTCTCGGCACCAGCCGCCGTTCTGTTACTTTTCTGTACTGGAACAAGAAACAAATCATACTCGCCCATCAGAGACTGCTGGTATTCTTTCTCGTTTGCCTAAGGTTTCTGCCTGATATTTGTTTGTATCATTGTTTTGTTTTGTTTGTTTATTTCATTGTTTTGATATTTTTTTTTATATTTTTTTTTGCTATTCGATTTGAAATTCTGAATTACAGAGAGAGTATATTGGTATAAGAATGGCGTGGAATAAGCTGCCAGTGTACGATTTATAGCAAGATAACGAATTTGGCAATATTTGACAGGTATCAATCAAAGGCGTGTTCTTTCAAAGGAAACAGGAAAAACGGGATATATTATTGTTGGTGTATTAGGCGCTAACACGGATTGTAAGACAATGCCAGCGCACTATCGCGTATTCGATTGTTTTCGCAGAATATAATGCGAGATGGTTTCGTCGTAGATCATCATAATGGTGACAGGTCTGATAAACGATTAGAAAACCTTGAACTTGTTACTTCATCTGGAAACAACTAATGAGTCGGCACAGGAAAATTCAGAAAAACAGCGTGACCAGTAGCAAAGAAAAACCTTGAGATGGGTCAGCATGAAGTATTTCCGTCGCTCGCAAAAGCAGGAAGGTCACTTGGCACACACTCAAGAGTCAACAACGTGAGATTTACTTTAAACTTTGCTTTAGTTTATCATGAAAATGTTTGTAAAATATTTTGTAATAATTGATGTTGTCCCTTTTTGCTCATATCAGACTCAGTTCAGCAAAAATATCTGACGCTGGCGCTGCTTTGATCTTGTGGGTGAACATATGCCAACATGTTGACATCATCTTCCAAAATATGTCGTTTGTCATCAAATGCGGATAACCCAATTTTGTTTAGCGTTACTGTACTCAGGACATGGTTTTCTGACTTGAACGTACTCATGCGTAGAATTGTTTTTCGTCAGTATTAAGCGCAGCCCAATAGTCGTCCAGCATAACAGAATGTTCGACAACCTTTTTCTTGATACCCTTAACGCGTTTTTCAAGCTCCTTAGATAGTTTGAACAAATACATTTTGTTTCTGACTCTTCTTATTTGCGCCATGTATTCTTGCTTGTACTTGCCGACAATCTTTTTATTTGTTGCATCGTAGTACTTGCTACGCTCACTTGTCGATTCTTTAGGACAACCAGAAAAACCGAATAGTCCTTTTGCAGCGAGCATGTCTTTGTAAACATCATCCATCTCGATTTTATTGCAAAGAGAATCAGCATCAGCTAGCAACAGCTTGGAACGATTGTCATACTTCGTTTTGATGAAGCCATAGTGGAAATCATACATATGATATTTTGGATAACTCGAGGATGGTAAAGCCAACACAGATTGGTTTGTTAAGCTTTATGCTAGTCATTTTTCTGTGCACCACCACCAAGTTTCATCAAAACTATTCATAGAGACGAAAATGCAGAATCTGCAACTAGTATATCTCTGCGCGCTACGTCGTTGACTAATTTTACGTTGACTCGTTTGCGAATATTTTTCCATCGTCTTCCCAAACACTGCGTTGTTCACCAATTTGAAAAAATTATGTTCGAATTTGTTTGTCGCTGCTTTTCTCTATTCTGTGTTGAAATTGATGTAACTTTTTAGACAGACTTCCTGCTTGAACTTTACGACGCAATGAATCCTAACTAGCTGTAATCATAGATTAAGACACTGCCGCTGGTTTATGTAATGGATTACATATCGCTGCTTGTCCATCAAATTTGGAATCAGCTTTGGTGTATTAAAGTCACTAGTGTTACGTTTTTCTTTTAACGCATAGCATAAGGACATAATATCGAGTTGACTACTGTAATATCTTCTGGCGCCAAAGGATACTCATTATGCAGATCATGTAGAGATTTAGGATATGCGAGATCAACTTCCAAAATGTAGCCAGTTTCATCGTCACTCCATAGAAGCTCTTCTGTAAACGTTTCTGGCGCCATCCAGGAGAACCCGTTAACTGACAGCGTTTGGGACATAGCCTAACCATAAAGATTATGAAAAATAAAGTACGTAATATATTTGGTTTCTTTTTCTGGATAATAGCCAGGCAGATACTTCTTGTTAGCAACAGAGTGCCTTTTTGTTATGAGAGAGATTCTACCTCGTATGACTCTTTATACAAAATTGTGCATATCGATGTCAGTCAGCATCTCGAACTGCACATTTGTCATCTTGAGCGCAGCATCCTACGACAATCAAGGACATGAATAATACTAGACAGCATCCAACTCGTAATATGACAAAGAGAGGTCGCGAAACGTTTCGAACACATCAACAAGCAGCAGCACATCTGTTTTCAGGTAAAAGTCAAGACAGTTGCCCAGATTCCTCATACCAAAGTTGCTCCAAACATTTTTTGCGTGATCATAATCTGCATCAGAAACATCCTCGCCAGTTAGCTTTATAAAGAATTCTTCTTTTGGCTGTCAACTTTTTCATCATATTTGTCCCAGAGTAACATGTAATCATAAGGATATATTCCTTTTTGCGTTACTAGATTAAGCTTGTCAGTGGGAAATTCTTCTACAGAATACTTAAACGTGCTAGCTAGCCACGACAGACTTTTTAGCACTTTTAACAAGTTCTTCTAGCGAGGCATTCATGAACTGAAAACTGTCGATAAAACGCAGCTGACCAAGAGAGAACGACAAGTACTTTTCTATGTTATTTGGTATTCAGGTTATTTTTTGCTCATATTTTACAAAGTGCTTGAGAATCAGATATGAATCATATCCGTGCAGATTATGAAACACGACAGGAACAAACTCTGGCAGTCTCAGGTGCAGGTTTCATTTATTATGCACAGCTCCACGATAGCTACCAGGAAAGTGAGAGTGATCCGTAAGTCGATCATACCCTAGTGGCTGCTCGCATATCCAGCATAATGTAGACGGCAAGAAGTCTTTTTTGTCAGCTGCCGTAAGAATCATTCTAACCGGTTTGATTTGTTATGTCATCAGCTTCATTAAGTAAACTTTGGACAAAATGCTCAGCGCAGTTAGTGCCAAGATATAATTTTATTGACTTACTTAGCGAGTTGTGATACAAACAAGCTTGCAAGCATAACCACACGGAACATGTTCTTGATATTTTCTGGTAAAAGACTTTTTGTTTGGATCGTTATCTGCACCAGCAATTGGAAGAAGCAGCGTCTCTAAGTCAACGTATATAACAATCGGAACCTTCATCATACGACAAAAGTTGTTAAATTTTATGGTATTATTATTTTTTCTGACATAACAGCTCGCACAGTGTCAGCACAAGCTCTGCCATGCGCTACAAGTAACTCTTCGCGTATAAAACAATGAAGACACTTTCTGCAATAAAACATCTTATATTGGTTTTTGCTGTTCTGACCATTCATCTATCCAAACAAAAGTTTTCATCCAGCAGTAATAACCATCTTTAGTGTCGTTGTGTACATAAAGCAGATCAACTGCTGCAACAATGTTATTGTCACCATCGATGGTAACTGAAAGAATACGCAGAGGATAAAATGTTGTTGCTTTCGTCCATACTAAAAAAGTTTACTGAAATATTATTTAACCGCTCAAACTTTGACACGTCACTAATATGTACAGAAAAAGTAATGCCGGTAACATCCAATATGTACTGATATGCTGAGTATTTGGTCACGCTGTTATGATCTTTTGCAGCGGGATACAACGCAGATAGCACAGCCCATACGAAGCAGCGATTGTCATTATTTTTAACGTTAATGCAGATCTGACTATTTTTAATTTTAGCTGGCAGTTCCAGTTACGATTTGCCGCGTAGAGGAGTATATTTGGCAGTGTTTATGACGCATTCTGAAATACCAACCAAATTCCAGCCAGAACTTTCTTTCTGCAAATCATCGATCTGAGCAAGCTAAAAACAACTCTCAGGTCTACGTTGATACGTCTATGTATAAAACGCTTTGATCAGTTTTGATATAAAATGTGCTTCTGTTTCAACTCCGTCAACTTTTTCAACACCGCGCTAATGCCAACAGAAAAGTGTATGCTACCATGCGTACGAATTTCATGTGACAAAATCTGTCGCACATCTTGTTTTATCTGAGTTTCTAACAGGTCATATGGCACTAGCTCATGTTGATTTGCAACAAGCATTTTGTCGAAGCCGGCAAAGGCCTGCGTGCTCTGTCTAAGCTCATAGTTGTGCTCATTATATATAATAGGGTAGATTATTTCTCAAATTGTTAATTTTTAATATCTCTAACAGAGTACCACGGCTGAAACATGATACGATATGACGCATCAGCATGTCGTTTTCATAGCAAATGTTGATTATGCCATGTATTTTTAAGTAGTTGTCTCTGCTCTACCGTAAGCAAAACCCGCATTTTAGACGAATTGTCAGTTCCAGAAGCAACATTTTCTGACATCGCATTGAGATTTCAATTAATATCAGCCTCAGGATTTTCATACAACGATTTGACGGCATCAAAAAGCAATTCTGAATGGTTCATGTAAACGTCCGTAATATGAACAATATCCGACATGATATATAACTTTGCTTGATAAAAATGTATGATAGTGATGAAAACGAAGATGCGATTGTTCGCGACTACGATGAGTACAACTATGTTGAATATGCGCACCTGCATAACAATATGAGGCCGCAAATATATACCAGAAAATATCACATCATAAACAACTTGGCACGATTTAATAATCAAGCTGAACTTGTCAGGAAGAGTGAAACTTAGCAAGTTCGATTATGTCTTCAAAAAAATGTTTATGCTGCTAGGTCTGTCCGACAAGGCGGCCATATGTAAACATGTTGCTATTTAAAAAGAAAATATTAGCAGGGTACGACAATATTATTTCTCAAAACTTGCCATTGGAACCCAAGAATTAAAAGCATGAGAGTAGCCGCTTCATTTCCCAAGCGACTTGTTTCCGCAAGTTTTGATGACACGCTCTATTCTTAAAACATTTTGCTCTGTAACTCCTGCTAATAAAAGACTCCTGAAACAGGTTCGCCATTAAGGTCTGCGATCTTGTTCGTTACAGGAATTGTTTTTTAATACTTCTGTCACGGTAAACACTTCTTGGGTCCAGTTTGCTGTATGACCTTATTCAAATATTTTTTAATTCTGGAAATCCTAGCTCGGTCACCCACGCTAAACTTTTGCTACGCTGTCTTGATTTTGCTTGTCGCTAGCTTGTGTTGGAGTCATTCAAATACTTCTATGCTTCGTATTGTTATACTTGTCCACTAGCGACTGCAGCACATATACATACCCATTCTTTTTATTGTTTTGTAAAGTGTTTCCACATCGCATTCTTTAGCGTACGATTAAATCTTTCAACGACAACTGCTTTACCCTCATTAAGCGTAGATTACTTATGTATTTTATTTTCTTCAAGCCAGTTCTCCAACGTCCTATTGTAAAATTCGCCGTGATGATCCACCTAGAGTTTTGCTGGTTTGCGGTTGTCTGATGACGTTGTCATAGTTGCAAGCATGTCTCTAATAGCTGCGCCTGTTTTATTTTTTAGTGGCAAGCTCCATGCACACTCACCAGACCAGATGTCATCGACATCATTAGCAACAACTCTGCGCCTAGGAAAACGTTTTCTTGCTGACTTATGTAACTCTTCTGCTACTATATCATCATCTTTGTTTTGGCTGGGTTATTTTAGTCGCTGGTTTGATGACTTTTGTTTGACGACTTTTAGCTGATGGTTTGCTGGCTTTGTATTCACAGGTTTGGTGCCAGTACCAAGTTTATATTTAAGTCCGATGTCGCCTCTGACAAACGCTTTATTAATACGCTCGCTCATTCCTGCTGGTTTTATCGCGGCTAACTCATCAGACATAATTTTGTCGCAGCGTTTTTTCTTCTGGATGATTCTGTAGCAAATGTCATGTCGCATTGCCGTGGCGTCTTCTTGATTGTTTGGTTGTTGAGCAGGAAGCGGTTGAACATTCACGTCAAATTGTTTATCCAGAGGATTTCATGGACCAGTATATTTATATCTTGGCAACGTCCAGCCGCCCTTTGTCCTAAGATGTTTTCCAATGAGCGCATGAAGCTTTACAGCACTACCATATATTTTACGGCGTTTGTAGACAGCGTAATGGCCAACTATCTTGTTTCCTATACACAAATATCATCAGACCAGGCATGAATTATATATCGCAAAACAAAATTATGTGTCAAGTACGACAATAGGTTCTTGGCTGCAGACATCATCAGCAAGGCAACCACCAATAATTGCCTTAACAAACCTAGATTTTTTTTTTTGCCACAATTGGCACATATTGACATCACCACAGAACGCCCGTTTTTAGTTTGCAATGAAGTTTCCTCTAGACTGTCAGTATGCTTTCTGCATGATAAGTACCACGAAGCTGTCGTTACACTTGAAATTTACACAAAACACGCTGCTGGCTCACTTTGAATACTAATCACTGTGAATCATAACTTGTCACTTTGAAATCATTTATGCTTACTTTTAATTACTGAGCTTACTTCAGATTACGAACTTACTTAAAACTAATCTGTCATTGTCTATAGCTGGCAGCGCTCTAAATTCAAGCAATATATCTAAGGCAGATTTTTCTTGAGATCGCGATCTGATAAAATAAATGCAGTAATAACCACAAAATGAACTGTTCATATGCTGAAGCATGTTCATACATCCTCGTTACACAAAAATCCTCTTTAGACCAAATCCTGCCTTGATACTTGACACATCTGCTCTCGTATTGGCTGCTGACGTGCGCATATCGAGTCCATTCATGATTTCTTCGCCGCGCTTGGACAATATTTTTTTACTGTGGTGGTCATCACGCACTCAGCTTCTTTTGTTGGCACGATATCTTTTATAGTTTCTTTAATATGCGCTGACGTTGGCTTGGCTGCTGGCGCTGGCGTCATTTTTTTTACGACCTTCTTTCCTGTTGCACTTCTTGCTGATGTAGAGGCGCCCTTCGCAAAAATAGAAGCAACATGAGCAATTTTTAGGCTATACCTGCCAATGTGCTAACTAATTTAGAGAACAGAGTTGATAAAAATCCTCCCATGATCGTTCTGCGCTTAATTCGTGTTGGCTTCATTTATACAACACGGTTACATAGTTTTAGTTTTGCGCTCGCAAATCCTAATAACGTGACAATGGCCACCTCATGCGTCAAATGATCATTCAGCTATGGAACAATTGATGAGTAATCTGTTTACGTCGCCAATGTTTACGTGAGTCAACTCGGTAGCCGCCCTTAAGCGTCAATCGTGTTTTAAGCGTAGACTAGTTTGGCACGATGCTTATGTTATCAGCAATATGACCTTTTTCTGTCATAATTCTTTTTATTTTATCAGCGATGTCAACAATGTTGCACGCACCTCGAATGATGGTGAGCAATGATCCTGGATCATTAGCAGAAGTAAAAAAGAAAACAATACTGTTGCTCGTGGTAATATTATGAAACGAGTTCCATATTTCTGCAGACATTAGCGGGATTTCATAGCTCGTATGGGCGTGTTATATCTAACAGTGAAATTACTGCTGCTTCCTTGAGCCAACTTTGAATCGAAGAAAAGAGTTTGCAACATGTCTGTATCAAATCATTATACAAAACTTTGCAATCGGCATTACTAAGTAAACTTTGTAATCGGCATTACTAAGTAAACTTTGTTGAAGTAGTTGGTCAAGTATCTCAGTAATCTCGTTGTCAACTTCGTTGCTAGCTTTGTCAACTTGTTTCCTAGCCGCTAGCAAATTCAGTCGCGCAAGAAGCTCTGCCGTATTTTATAGTACTTTATTCCAGTCTGCTGCTTTTAACATTTTTCTCTAATTTGTTTTGCAGCTGTTTGCACAGCGGATTGCCCTCGTCTTGCTGCAATTTTCTCGGCTAATATTGGTTGCACTGTTTCAGAACTTGCTTGCGCTTTTTCAGTTATGGATGGTTTTATTTGTTGAGGTGGTGTCACTTGTAAAGATGGGTCTTCCTGCTGAGGTACAATATTGTCAGCCATTTCATCAGCCTTAATCTTGTGTTGCTCCTCCATTACTCTTGTGATCTTTTTTGCAAATTGTTGAACATCCTGATTTAGCTCTTTTATTGCGTTGTCTACGTGTCAAAAATGTACTCAGTTGGAAGTTGTCTTAATAGGACCTCATACTCAGATAGTATGACTATGGCATCATCTTTTGCCATATTAAGAATGGACATTATTTTATCAGACATCTCTTCCAATTCTTCAGAAAGTTGTATTCATGCATTCTCTTGCGCCGCTTGACTCTTAAGTATTGCTTCTTGTTGTTCTTCCACAGCTTTGATAAGCAGATCTTGCCTAGCATCGTGCGCTGTCGCAGTCTGTTCTATTTGTTTTTATTTTTTTGTGTTATTGGCTTAAACAATTTTAGTGCTACATCACACTGAAATTCCTGTTCGCCTATTTTTTCTGCAGGAACGCGACCACACATTTACTGTTGCTGCTCTACGTACTTGTGCATAATTTAAGCTTTATCTTCTTGCATATCCACTCATACAAACGGCATTGTATACAATGTATTTGCATACAATGTTGCTGCAGCTGCTGCCTAATCTGGCAGATAAAATTCGTCAAAGCCACGACGGTACATTTCAGGAACGTGTTCTGCATCTCTGTGAAAGGTCATAAAATTATGTTTGCTGCTGCCAATACCTTCATAACAACATTGCTTACAATTTAGCAGCGTCTATGCCACGACAGTGATCACGCGCAATACAATCCATAACACGGTTGTCTAAGCCAAAAAGCAAAACAACTGATATATTTTGGTACGTAATAGTAAGATTGCGCTAAGTATATTTAATTGCAGCGCTTATTTCGTGACAGTGATAAGTGTTCTTTAATCTTATTCATGTTGTCGCCATCAAGTTTAATGTCATCAAATACTATGATGGAATCTTTACCGATATCAAGTTGTTCTATGGGCGTTATCTCTCCAGGCTCTAATATTGTTAACGTAGCATCAGAACTGCTAACGGCTTCGTCAAAGTCGCTAAGTGTTTTGTTCTTATCTTGGCCAGGATTGAGCGTGTAAATAATTACTTTGTCATAGTTAAGTCGATTCTTAAGCAGCATATTGAAAAGCAAATTTGTCTTGCCACGACCAGTGGTGCCAACAATCATGTAATGACAATTTGGAAACAAAAAGTGATGTCTCGATTTCTGGATGTCTACTGAATCAAAGCTTTGATGATGCGCATTTTTTATCAGCAAAGTATATATATGTATGCATGTATATATTGAGTTATTATACAGCTTTTGGCGCAGTTACTGGCGGCGCAGAATCAAGCACAATAACAGTCAACTCTGATGCAGAACTTAAGAAGCGCTTGCTAAAATCTAGCGACACGATGACTGGTCCGCTAAACATGTCTTCGCAAAAGATTACAAATGTAGCTATGCCATCAGATAACGCAGATGCAGCTAAGAAACAGTATCCAGATAAGTATGTAAATACCAAGGTGCTGCTAACAGATACCAATACAAAGTTTCCTCGAGGACGGTTACTTTCAGTAGGGAAAAACTTGACAATGGTAATCACTGGCAATGAAATGTTAGTGTCAGCGCCATATGTTTTGCCGCTAGCTGGTGGAACTATGACTGGTGACATTGACATGGGAGGCAACAAAAGTACAAACTTAGCCGCGCCAGAAACTGAAAAAGATGTAGCTACAAAATCATATGCAGATACAAAACTTAGGGCAGATGGTGACATTGTGGTTAGCGCACCAGCTACAGTAAGCAGCAGATATATTGGAATTACTGCGGATCGGCAACTGGGTATATCCCTGTGTTTTGTTTTTGGTTCGCACACAAGGCTGATTTTTGTTCAAAGATCATCTGAGATATCTAAATGTCCAATCATTGTCCAATCAATGTCCAATCATTGTCCAAGCGCCAGAAGGTTTTAAAATTACCAAACATATAACTCAGTTATGTTTGAAGTTACTGGCGCTGGAAACAACCTCTGCGCAAATGCAAACTGTGGGCGTGCCCCAAAAAAATACCATTGGACATATTCCATCACTGTCGTCCAATTCTGATAATCGCAACGGATTTGTAGCTTCTGCATCATCGAAATATGCAGTAGCCTTTACAGCGCATCTGGTTTTGCTTACAATATATCTACTGGCAAATGGGGTACAGCAGGCGCTTACATCAACTTCTGAATCAGAATATATTGTCCTTTGGAGGTTACTATTTGGCGCTTTCAACTTAAAGAACAGATCAATTTCAACTGAAATCATCAACAATTGACGTCTCGAAGTATCCATTGACAGCGTTAATTGGACCTTGCTTTACACAAGTACTGATATATTATGGCCAGCTCTGGCTACGTTTGAGATTGCAAATCCTGGCACGGCCAAATTTAGTCTCTACAGATTGTATTGTATTTCTGCGATGCCAATCAATCCCGGTCTGGCTTATTTTCAGATTTTTACGCTAGATGATCTTATGCAAACAACATATATAAGATGTCAGAGTTCGTAGGAATTACACGTGAATTTGTTTGAAGAAAAACACGAGTACCTGACTTTTGATGACGTGAAAACAAAGACTTATTATGATGAAATTGATCAAAACAAAACAGCTGTATAAAATGTTTTTGGCTGATCCAGAAAGCGTAATAATAGATGATATCATGCTCGATCTTTTTTTCGGTAACTCATATGAGAGTGCCACAGTTCCGGGACGAGCTAAACAAATATGACAAGTTAAAAAAATTCTGTAAAGACAAGGAATCGGCCAACGCAAGAAATATAGGCGTACTCTTTAAAACCATACTAAACGAATTAAGCGATGGTAACTTATAAAATTAGTGACTAACCAAACGAATAAAACCCAAAAAATTAAACGAAAAAGAAACAAAAGATCTAGATAATTACGCGTGCATGTACAATTAAGTCTGGCAAAAAAATTAAAAAACCGGTCGACACGCCTTTTTTTTTTTTTTTTTTTTTACAGAGTTTGGTTTGGATTATGATGACGGAGAAACGAGTCTGCGCGTGATGGTGCTACCTGATATAAAATATCTTCCTAATGTTCCGCAGCCACGACCTAAACCTGAAGCAGAAAAACTATAACAAGAACCAGAGTCGCACCCATAATCTGAAACAGAAAAGCTCCAGCCACAGCCTGAAGTGAAAAGACATTGCAAGATGAGATATCAGAAAAAAATAAAAAGATTATAGAAGCATATATCTTTTTATGAAGTATCATGCAAAACACGACTATGATGCAGATATACTCTCCTCAGTAACAGACAACCTCCTATCACTTCCAGGATTTCGCTCACATGTTGTTTGGATACAAGGTCTTTCTGAATCTCCTGAGGACTACTTTGTAAATTCACCAGAAGCTAGCAATATAAAGAAACAGCTGTTTGTTGAACACGATACCGGTTTATCCCGGATTGTCCATAAATAATTAAAATAGGCTGACAGAAAGGGGTTGTACAATGCGATACTTGATAAACTTTCTCCAGCGCCATATATTGACAATTCTCAGCTGGTAAGAAGAGCAAAATTGGCCGAAGCATATTATCTGATAACAAAATAGTTCCTGCAACTGGATGTTGACATTAATTTGCTTTTGGCGGCCATGCTAAATTTCAGACCTGAAGCAGAAAAGCCGCAACCTGAATCAGAGCAGCTGCAACATGAAGCAGAGAAGCCGCAGCCACAACCTGAAGCAGAAAAGCCGCAGCCACATCCTGAGCAACCGCAACCTGCAGCAGAAAAGTCGCAATCAGAAACTGAAGCAGAGCCAGAGCAACCACAACCTGCTGCAGCTGATGATGGGGAAAAAAAGATAGCTGAAGCAATCTACAGCGTTCATATGTACTCACTTAAGAAGAGCAGGGTTCCGAATCCATTAAAAGAAATTTACAAACTCCGAAAAAAGATTCTTGTGTGACTTAATCTCGGATCTTTTTCCATCTCAAGAATACCTAGCGACTACTTTAATGAACCTGAGCCTACAAAAGAGCAGAAAGAAGAACACCTTGGTCGTATTCTATCAGCTATCAGACTTGGCAATCCTGGACTTCGTGGGCTAAGAAAGCTTCGTGAAGAATTTCCACGTCATGAACCTTTTGTTTCCAAAGAAGAAATACAACCAGAAGAAGATATACAATCAGAAGAAAAAATAATTGGCCAGCGTTATTGTATACGATGAAAGATATCTTAGATTTCAATCACATTAGCAGTCATCTTGACAAGGAAACACGTGATGAAATTATTGAATATTATCGCAGCTATTACAAGCGAACCTACTGTGTTAAGAAGTCACACAAGCTTTACAAGCGCCTGTTGTTTTTCTTGTCAGCTTTTCCTCTTTCTCTAATCTTTTTCTTCGGATTATTTCTGGCGTTGGAGTTGCTGTACAAGCTTGTTGCAAAAAGTTTGAACCAAAAATTTAGAATAAGATTATTATGTGCAAATACGCTTAAATAACGTACATAAAAATATTAAATCAGGTCAAAGCTTGTCTGCATGGCGCTACGTTTAATATGGCAGATTTGATCAAAGAGTTCAGAATCATAGATAATATTGTTACTGAGTTAAGACCAATGTGTGTGGTCAAATACTAAAAAAAAATTTTAAACAAATATCAGCATCAGAGGACAATGGAGGATTTTAAAACTAAAAACTAAGTACGGTTAGCGCAATATGCAGCAGGCATTAAAATTGAGTGTCATATATACTTGTCTTGACAAACTAGTACAAAGACTTTTTGCTGCCAAGCTTATTGTATTTTTCTCCTAGTGTGCGTCTTTATCTTTCTGGCTCTATGGCAGCGTAAAAATCAAAGTGTTCAAGATGCTCCTTTGATACTTGATATATCATTTTAAGAGCGTCCTTGACAAATTTGTAAGCAGAGTTTAGCATTCTAATTTCCTGTTTGATCCAGCTGACATCTTCTATATTCCAGCCTATGGAAAACTTTACTTTAGCAACGTATGCTCTCTCGTATGCAGCCACTAATTGTCTTGAATCGTATTCGAACATTATATAGTACTATTTTCTGTCTCTAATTCGAGTACAATTTGCCGCAATTTTGACGTGGCGGTCTTGATCGTCCTTTCATGAACTGGTTCGCGAGCAAAATAATTGTATCTAATCTTAAATATTTTCCAAGGTAATACTGCAAAAACCTTCTTGTCATGACATCTACAGGTAATGATATCGATTGCGTCAGAAATGGTATCTGGCTGATGCTGAACGTCTGTTATGATGTAGCCGTGTTCTCTATGCAAATTTTTCTTTAGGAAAGCTGATAACTCTGCTTCAGTAGATTCGCCAAGATCAGTAAAGTCATCGTAGTCGCCAAACAAGCTTATGATACCTATCGCGATTACATTCTTATCATATCTGCCGCAATCTCTGTTGTAAAATTTTTTGTCGTATTCTGGGTAAAATCCAAATTGATATAGCGAGCACTTACGAAATATTGTGTCAACAAGAAGACCGTATGCCGCTACAACTGACACTTCTAGACCTGATAATACTTGTGGCACATAGTAATCAGGCAACTTGCTAACGTCTCTGACAAAGGGACACTTGAATTCTAGCAGCAGGATTTCTTGATGTCAACAAAATAACCATCTGTACAGTATATGAAACCGCCTATGGTTCCATTGCAGATATCATTGCTAATAATAGTTTCGCCTGTGGTGATCTGAACGTAGCTTCTTCTAACTGGCTCAAATAATGTTCCCCAAAGACAAGGCAACGTAATATATGCTTGCTGCATGCCAAGCTTTCTTCTCGCTAATTCTTCTGGCGTTCCAAAGGGACAGATGCCAAGAACTGTAGCCAACTCAGAGCCTCCTATTGTGTTTGGTATAATCGAAAACCATTCGGGAGACTTCTGCTTCATCTTATGCGACTCTACAAGCTTCTTCAAGATAGCCCTCAGATCCATTGTTTATAATATATTTTCGTTTCAATTAGAACAATTATCTAAAATCAATATATAAACTACATAAATCTACACCCAGGTGTGGGCCAAACAAAAAAAAATAATAATTTTCTGCAAAAGCGCTATCTCAGACTGAGGGTGGTCATGCTCATTATTTTAGCTCCTCAGCAGTCAAAGAAGATCGGAATGCATACCATTGCACCCGGTCGCTAGTGTGGACGGCTTCGAGGACTCGTAACCTAACTTCCGTGGGTTCGTTGTGTTCACATCGGAAGTTAGGTCGTCATTATTGTAAGATCAGAGTTTCCAACCCCATGAAACACCCAAACCATCAACAGCTAATAATAATTAGAAGTCATCTTGTATACATAGCATACTATACTACGTTGATAACCAAATTTGCATATTTCAACTATACTAAAAATAGATTAGAGTCAAGGGAAATAACTCTGTATGGCAATAATATGATTTCCAATAGACAGTAGTATTTTAGACTACCGTTACTAAGCGCAAGATTTTTCATTGCGAAAACCGAGCGTAGCGAGAGCCGGAGTCGATGAAAAATCAACCCATGCGCTTAGAACGGCAATCTGTAATGCTGCTGATAATGATTATTGTGGTCGTAGTGGAGCTACTATGGTTTGACGGTGATGTTGATGATAATGATGATGAAGACAAGTATAACAAGAACGACGTCTACGACGATGATGATATACTTTTGAAGAAGAAAAAGAAGAAGAAGAAGAAGAGGAGGAGGAGGAGGAGGAGGAGGATAAAAAGCGCAGTCCCAGTAATGGATGTATTTCTATACTTTTCCCAGGTATTTCGGTTGAGAGCTACTTTGAAACTTTGTATGATTTATACCAGCTGACATGAAAATGACCATTAAATTTCGAGCTTGAAATTACATCTCTGCATTATTGTATTTCTTAAGGTTTGGTATTTCAAATCGTGATCAATAAAATATGAAATTCTATTTCAATACGTTTGATTTTTAAAAAAAGTACTTATCGTATATTGTAAGCGCCAGTTTATAGGAATTTTACGACAGTCTGTTGATACCAAAATTTAATGACAAGCGGACACAGGGGTGTGCATGAATCTAATAATTACCATTGGCAGTGAATTATTTAGCTATTTCTCTGCGTTGGCTACTTTCATGAACTCTGCATATCTATATAAAAAACAGACTAATTACAGAATACAAAGATGTATGTGAAGCTAGCATTGAGTTCGATATTCGATTTTCGTATATGGAACCCAATGCCCGCAGAGAGTTTTATATTCGTCAAATCTATTTTATATATTCCTCAGTAGAAAAATCCAGTAATACTTGCTTCGAAAACAGACTGCTGCAGAAAAGAAAAAAATCAATTTAGATCTTGGATAAACAAAAGTAGATATTTTCCTCTATAACTTGGCCCATATACAAGTTAAGAAAACGGAAGTTCCAAAAGTTGCTGCCATGGGATGGGGGTCAATAATAATAATAATCATAATAACTTTATTTAAAGATGGTGACACACTTAGCTGAAGAACTAATCTACCTAGAGCCCCTCATAGCTTCAAGTTCCCATATGTATATTCCTGGTATACTCAAAGCTAATTTTGGTATACAGGAGAAAAAACTATTGCTTTTTTTTTGTTTTGTTTTGTTTTTGTTTTTTTCACACACACATACACACAGACACACACACACACACACACACACACACACATATATATATATATATATATATATATATATATATATATACGAATAAATAATATTATCACACAGGTTAGACAATTTTTTTAAATCACGGAGATTCGAATCCGGGTCTGCAAGTTACGGCACCCATCGCCTTGCCTGTAAGCACAGGTTCCTAAGGAAAATACGGAAGGTAAGTTGGTCTGAGTCTACTGTGAGAAAACAAATGTTCCCAAATGAGATAATATTAGCAGTTGTTAGGAGAGATAGTCGATGAAGACACATACCGATCTTCTTGGTACATTCGGAGCTATGTCCTCATGGGGTGAGGTAAAATTCCATTTCACTGTATTGATGAGACAACTTTGTCCTTATACAATTTGACAAAACGAATTTTCTCACATGAGAGACAACTCGCTGCCAAGAGATGTGGACTCCCACTAAAAGTTCAATCTTTTCAGTCTCAAAGCTACTTCTGGTACCGAGCGGACAATATATCTACAACAGAAGTTGGTCTCAGTCTAATATAAAAAAACGAATTTTCACAAATGAGATAATATTAGTAGGTGTTAGGAGATATAGTCTATGAAAAAATCCCATACCAAATCTATTGGCACAGCTGGAGGTACTTCAGCTGGGGATGGGGTAAACGTACCATCTAACTAATTATATTGATGTGAGAAATTTGACCCTATACAATTGAAGAAAACTAATTCTTCTCGCATGCGACGCAAGCTGCTGCCAAGAGATGTGAATCCCCACTATAAGTACCCAAACGCACATTCCTGACACACTCAAAACTACTTCCGCTGCAAGAAGACAAAACTGGGTCTTTCCCACGAAACTTTCCCTCAGTCTAATATGAGAAAACGAATCTTCCCATATGAAATGATATTATCAGGTGTAGATAGACATAGTCTATGAGGATGTCCCATACCGATCTTATTGGAACGATCATAGCTACTTACGCTGCTGGTGGGGTCAAAATACCGTGTAATAGTATTGATCAGACAATTTTGATCTTACACAATTTGAGAAAAAGAATTTTCTAACGTGAGAGACAAGTTGCTGCAGTATTTATATATCGACAGTTCTGGATCACTTATATGTGTGTTTTTTATATCCTGCATATGGATAAGAGGGCATTGCAAATACAAATTAAAAATGTTACTAGAACAGTTAGAGGCAATGTTTACCAAAGGTACATTGTTCTAAATAAAAGAATTGGGATTTATGGAAATTAGCAATAACCTCATTTCTATAAAAAGTGAAGAGTACAAAGGAGAATTAAATGTAGCTATTAGACACGGAAGATACAAAGAGATAATGGGTAAAATCGTAATAGAAAAAAACTGGAAAAGACGGAAGAGTACAAAGAAGAATTAAACGTAGCTATTGGACATGGATGAAGCAAAGAGATAATGGGTAAAATCGTAATAGGAAAAAAAGCCCAAAAGACATGTGAAATGTTTGTCAATGTCAGAGCTGCAAAACTTTCTAAATCACCTTCACATGTTGTGATTTACATTATACGATTCCTAATTAGCAGGTCGCTAACGTTGGCTGCACCGTCTAGTACAGATAACAAAACGAGTGAATACTATAACGATGATGACAATGACGACGACGACAACAACGAAATATTGAGCTATTATTGTAGTAGTCTTGAAGATCACCAAGAACAAATTAATTAGATAAATGTTTTTAGCATTAAGATAACAATGGCATACACACTCACCGACTGTGATATGAAGTATTACGAGCTAGAAGCAAAACATCTGGCTCTATGTGATACATTTACCAAAGATATATTTCATCAAAGAATGTGGCACAAAACGTTTCATATTATTGGATACAAATATGTAAATTAAAATTTACAAGTTGGTCTACAATTTTACAATTTAAAATTAGCGGTACATTTTGGTTATCGGTTAATGTTGAAGAAAATTATAGATGAGTTGAAATCTTACGGATTGGGAAAACGAGCCTGTAGATTTAGCTGAGCCTGATGTAAGATTACAAATCACCTTCACAGGGTGGGGAAAAATGTATCGTGCAGTTAATGGCTATAAAATCTACTTCTATTCTCTGGATTGTGAAACGTTTAATTATATACCACAATATCTCAAGCATAAAATACAAAAGATCAAAGCAATTAAAGACTAAACTTTCCGTATATATATGAATTCTGTAAATCACATTTGCTCGCGTTACGTAAAGGTCGGGGTGCTCAACCATGTACCAAGTGTGGTATAGGAGTAAAGTCTCATTACAGCTTTGCCGACCATGCGGTTCTGTTCGCGAGTATTATCGTGCACGCCGTCAAAAATCCGCGTGCGCAACAGCAGCGGAACTAATTGTGGAACCAATTGTGGAAATACCCCCCCCCCCCAACCCCCCGACGACAATGATGCTGATGAAATAATAGCCAGGATTGAGGTAATTGCCGTTTCCAACCCCGGTAAAGTAAAAATTCTTAAAAAATATATTGAAGGAATTCACAATTAACAAAGATTTTCCCTTATATAACAGTATGCCGACTGTGATTCAAATAAAACAACTCGCGCGAGCGCTTGGGATACGAATAACAAGTCGTATGCGAAAAGCTGACATATTTGCGCGATTAGGACAGGTAACTGAACCACGGCCAGTTTTACAACAATCACAGCAGTTGTGTAACAACCGCAAACAGCAACGGTACGACAGATGAGGAATTCGCGCGAGCGTAACTTACCAATACCGAGAGGTGCAAGAAAAACCGATATACTTGTGTTATTAGGTATCGTAGTTGAACCGCGCCAGACTGTGAGACAGCTTCGTGAAACAGTAGCACGATTCAATATCGACATTCCTCCACGAGTCAAGCGTGCAGAAATTACGAATTACATATGCTTAAAGAATCTTTCCCGATTGTTTAACCGACACAGCAAGCACACGGGTAAAAAGTATCCATGCAGATGCTGCCTGCATTTATTTACCAACCAACAGCTGGTCGCGGACCATGACTTTTACTGCGGTGGAATTAGTGAAAAGCCGCATCGTACAATTATGCCAGAACGCGGCAAACACAGTTTCAACCGATGTTCAGTCAAATACAACGCAAGTAACTGAACAAATTCCGTGCGTTTTTTTTGTTTTGTTTTGTTTTGTTTTGTTTTTTAATGTGTGGAGAGGCTGCATCAATATCATATCGTGCTAAGGATTTGGTTAAAATATTTATTGATTTGCTTGAGAAGACTGCAAAATCGATCCGAAAACAGCTCTATTCACCCACAGACATGATTACGACAAGTGATGATATTCGTGAGAGTCCGCTGCCGATTCTTGCTGGATCTGTGACGGAGCTTTCAGCGAAAAGGCTTTTCCGTCCAACACCGATGGAACTGGAACTTTGAAAGTTCGCGATCACTGTCATGCCACTGGAGTGTACAGAGGAGCCGTAATTTACAGCTGCGAATTAAACCAAGTCAAACAAGAATTCCTGTAGTGTTTCATTACCTGCGTCGGTATAGTGGTCATTTAATAATGCAGGCAGTAGCCACTGCATCAAATGCACCAATAAGTGTTAGTCCAAAAACAATGGAAAAATACATGACGTTTCGACTGGGACAACTGCAGTTTATCGATTCGTTACAGTTACTGCCTTCATCATTGGACAAACTAGCAAACAACCTTGCAGCAAATAATAATGATCGTTTTAAGATTACTCGTCAATACGGTGGTGCTTTTAATGAAGCATTAAATCACGAGTTAAGTTACCTATACGGACCCGACAGAAACGAAAAAAGGTTTGCCTTACTGCTTCGTAAAGGAGTATATCTATACGAGTACATGGATTCTTTTGAAAAATTTAATGAAACTCAGTTGCGCCACTCAGAGTGTTTTTGTTCATCACTGACGCGTGAAATAATAATTGTCATAGACGAAATGCATTCAATAAATGTCTCGGCCGCGTTTGGTTGTCGAAATCTCGGTGATTATCACGATTTTTATTTGCGCACCGATGTGTTGCTGCTCGCGGATGTCTTCGAGGCGTTTTGCGACACCGCCATGAACGTGTACAAGCTCGACCCCGCGCACTATTTCAACTCCTCGGCAATGGCCTGGGATTGGTTGTTGTTAAAACCCAAGATCGAGTTGGAACTGCTCACCAATATCTACCAGCATATGTTTATTGAGCGTGGACTTCGGGGCGGGATTTCAACGGTGAGTCACCGTCGTGCTCGCGTGAATAACCCTTGCGTGGACGAATATGACCCCGCTATCCCAAACAGTTACATCGTGTATCTTTATTCTCATAATCGTTATTGCGAGGCGATGATGCAGCCGCTGCCGGTTGGTGGGTTTTCGTGGATCGATCCCGCGGATGTGGACATGAACACATGTTCGCGATCACGACAGCAACAGCGACCACAGATACCTCTTCGAAATCAGCTTGGAGTACACGGATGAACTTCATCACGCCCACAACGACTACCCGCTGGCACCTGAAGTGCTGCCAGCGCCCCACGAATGGCTGTCCCCGTATCAGTGTGCTATCGTGGACGAATCCAGACGCAAGTTTACCAAATGTACAAAGCTAGGACGAGGTCTTCGGCGAAAAACCAACTATGTAGTTCACGTACGAAGCCTGCAGTTGTATCTGCGATTGGGAATGCGTGTGTGTAAAATTTATCGGCTGCAACGATTTCACCAGCGTGCTTAGATAGCTCCTTATATCCAGATGAATACGGATCTGCACAGAGCAGCCACACATGATTCTGAGAAAGACTTTTTAAAACTTATGAACAAGTCTGTATTCGGCATGACGATGGAGAATCTGCGAAAGCGAACTCATGTTGACCTTATCCGTGATACCGAACCGGACAAGCTTCGAAGGCTCATCGCAGACCCGGCATTCGAATCCAGAAAGATATTTGATGGTGAACTCGTTGCCGTATATAGTAAAAAAATCAACACTGAAGCTGACAAAGCCTATCTACGTTGGCGTGTCTGTGCTTAATCTTTCAAAGCTGCTCATTTATGAGATTTACAATGATAAAATAAAACCATTTTAACAGGATCGTGTCAAGATGCTTTACACCGACACCGACTCGCTGCTGATGCAGATAACCACCCATGATGTGTACGCGGATATCACATCGGACACACTCGCGTGCGAATTCGACAACAGCCATTATCCCAAGGATCACCCGCTACAAAACGACACCAACAAAAGTTTTTGGAAAATTCAAAGATGAATGTGCTGGCGAGACGATCATGGAATATTTGGGACAACGCCCCAAAATGTACTCGAATGTGGTTGGCGGTCTCGGATTCGAAAACAAAAAACGGGCGAAAGGAGTTTCCCGGGTTTATGTGCAAACAGATCTCCGGTCCGACATGTATGTGGAATGTCTTCGCGAGCGATGCAAATTCGCACATATAGCCAACACGATTATGAGTAAGCAACATCACATGGGGGTGTATCGATGCACCAAGGTGAGTTTGTCCCAGTTGGATGCTAAGCGGTGGATATTCCCCGATGGAATTACCACTTATGCGTACGGGCATGCGATTGGACTGCAGAGCGGTCTCGCGATTGCGCTAGCGTAAAATAGATCTTGGCGGCAGTTCCGTATTCACGGAAACCACCAGCAATTACTCCTGTGCAAATACCCGGCTAGCAAGCTTTGCCTTCCGTAAACGGAGTCCATTCGGCTTTGCCGATTGCTCATCCGCAGGCGCCAAATAATAACGTGTAGGTTACCGTCGAAATCCAATCCGGGCCGCGATAGGAAATACATCGACGGACCATACCGGATCAGTAGCACGACGTTGTCCACCTTCTAACTAGCCAGCCACATGCAGATACCGAACACAATTGGTTCCGAGTGATTGCAACGGCGGTGTATGTGAAACTGATTTCACAACAGAGACAGCCTTTCGCCGAATCGCATCTGCGGGTTTAATCCAATCGCGCGTGTGATTTCATTATTCAGCGATGCAATGACTGGACGAAGCCTTGTTACCCACTCGTGTAATCGTTATTTACGATTCATCATTAACAATTCCTGCGCGCATTGATATCTGAATAAATCGCTCCACAATAGCTTGGTCACGATGTACGCTGACATGTCCAACCCGGACCCGCACATGGTGCTTTGCCAACAATGCTGCAACGGATCAGAGAAATTCTTTACCTGAATCAATTTGTAATAACCGTGGCCATGTTAACGGTCCACGTGTGTAAATACGTTTGATTACATCTGCGACACCCGCTGAATATTTGGACGTCAGCGGCTCCGCTTCTTTGTATCTGCTAGCGATATCCTCAATGGTTAACGCGTATTTGTATACGCGTCCGTGTACCCGATCATGCGGAAGAAATAGCAAATCAACCTGATGAACTTCGTTAGGTGTTTGGACATCGAACCAACCACGGGAAATCTTTCTTGGCGCGGGTAGGTAAATTCGCCACAGCGCTTGTTTGGCAACTATTCTCGAGCGGTTTCGTGAGCGCCGCTACCACGCTCGCTAACTTTTCCACGGCAGCTTCACCGCGCCAATACCCGCGTGGGCTGTAGTATATTTTGGCTAAAGTTCGCTCGGAAACCATGTTTGTTTATATCAATATATTTTACCTCCAATGCGTGGACTTTGCCCACGGGAAGTGGAACCTAGTGAACTTTGCCCACCACGTA
Organism: Margaritifera margaritifera; assembly: GCA_029931535.1. NCBI lineage: Eukaryota > Metazoa > Mollusca > Bivalvia > Unionida > Margaritiferidae > Margaritifera > Margaritifera margaritifera. The sequence goes on along the minus strand of JAQPZY010001306.1, from coordinate 793,310 downwards.
GAAGAATCTTGGCCTTCATACCCCCTTTGATGATCCATCTGGCAATTCTTTATCGGAGTGTAGGAATGACTGCATTAAAGTCATGGATGAGATCGACATCGGCACGTTGACACGCATGGATAACATTTGATGCTTTATAAGCAAGATCATGTTGATAACATGCAGCATCGATGCAGTTGATCGGTGCTTTCCCGGGTGTTGGTCGATTGTTTGAATCAAGTCGTATATCTAGTCGTGTACCAGACCCACAGTAAATGTATCCGGGAATATGTTTTTCACCAGGGTATTTACTCCATGGTGTTCCGGGTAACTTTGCTAACGCGGCAGCGACATCACCGCCGAGGACCTTTTTTAACAAATGTGAGCTTCTTTGATTTACATCGAACAAAAATTCCAGCAATCGCGGATTTAACTTTACGCGTTTGAACTCGAGTTGGATTCGCAGTATGAGTTTTCATGCAGCATTAGACACAATATGAAAACTTGATTGTATTATACAAAATTGTGTTGACATTTAACATGGCATCGATAAACTTATATCAATTTTCTTCCCCCGAAAAATACTCCGGCAAAAACTATGAAATAATTTAGCACACACACCCTTAGTTTGTCCTCAGTGAGAGTCCTCTAACAAGCTTCAAAGTATCTCCCTATTGAACCAATGTAATCACATTAGATGTGTATCGTAGTACTGACATCGGTCTGTAACCCATTGAATTTCGTGCCGGTCTTCACTCGCGAGCGCATGATCGAACTCTGTACGATTCACTTCCATCGCGATATCGATTGCAACCCTGAGAGAGAGAGAGAGAGAGAGAGAGAGAGAGAGAGAGAGAGAGAGAGAGAGAGAGAGAGAAGAGGCAGATATATTTTTCAAAGTCTTATAAAACATTGTTACAACATGTAATCTTTGTTCGAGCTTGTACACCTACCAGTGCATTCTGCCCACTCACTGATGTTTTGTAAACAGTTGATTGGCAAACCGTTGAATTTATGGTATCTTGACGGGAAATATATTACAAATTTGACAACATATTAGACAGCCAAGTTTTCTTTTGTTTTGTTTTTTCCTAAGAGAGAGAACGAGAGAGAAAACAGGTTTGGCACAAAAGGTCACTTTCATTCTAAATTAGGAAATGAAAGCCGCATATCGTGGAAATCACGAAGGAAATCCTTAGGAGTGGAAAAGTATGCTTGAGCAAAAATATTAAAAATCTTCGATAAGATCTTTTACAAAAAAGTTTTGATGCACAACAACAATGTTCTGAAGTTTTGCCGTTTTTAAACTCAACCAGAAAATGTCACAAATTCCCCCTGATGCTATAGGGACATTTTTAAAACCATAGCATACAGTCTCAGTGTTAACTTCCCATTGAGGCTATAGTGCCACATTAATGCAGAACCTATGGACTTATTTCGCATGGAATTCCCGTTCGAGGCAATAGCGCCACATTTGAACATTGCGATCGTAATGTTAATTCCCATTGAGGCCATATAGTCATTTTTGAGGCGATATCGCCACACTATACTACTGATATATATATATATATATATATATATATATATATATATATATATATATATATATATATATATATATATATATATATATATATATATATATATATATATATAATGACACACAAAAATTTATAACGGCGCAAATACAAAACAGTTTCCCAACGTTTCGAACTAAGCAAGCTCTTCGTCAGGGGAAGAAACAATTTGCATCCACAAAACAAACACTAAACACAAAAGCCAAGAAGAATTATTGACTATTACATGTTTAAATGACTAGGAAATAAAAAAAAAACAAGGAGAAACAATAGAAGAAAGAAAAAAGACAAAATTAAAAAACAGTCTAAAATGGGTAAACTACATATTTATGTTATGCTGGAAACAGTCCAACAAAGTGTGTGTGTGTATATATATATATATATATATATATATATATATATATATATGCAATCGTATTCGTGATTTTATATTTTTCGTGGTTTTTCATTGTAACTCTTGTAAACTGCAAAACATTTCTTTTCAAAGGGTTAAATAATTAAATGTGTGCATGAAAAAATCAAACACAAACATCTGACACTCAGTCTGACATAAAATCATACTATTTCCTCTTTGTGCATAAGAAACATCTGGAACAGGTCTACAACATATAACAAATACAAGCATATACATAATAGTTTTTAAAAAAGAAGAAGAAGGAAAAAGCAATAGCAACATCAATATAATATCATTACTTTTTACGTATAATCTTCGGTGTACCGTATTGTTTTGCGCATTTATCAATTCCGGATTAGGGAATGGAAATGCATTCAGTACGTTTCTTAATGGACCATAACTTTCAAAATGGAGTCCCACAACAGTGCGATTCCTCTGTTTACCCTGACTATTTTGTTATACATATCGCTAGCGTTGTCACAAATTCCAGGTAATCATGCTGATTCTAATCAATTTCTGTTATTTCTATATAAGAAAAACCCGCGTGGTAATGGTGTGTTCGTAAGGAGTAGAGTACTGAGTCGAGTTTCAGAAGCACATACAAGTTGTCCCTAGCATGAACCAATGGTTTTTGTTTATTTAAAAGATAACTCGAGCAAAATTTGCACACACGCAATGCTACTAAATAGAAGCATACAAATACTTTTTTTAATCGATTATATCAGAAATTGTATTTTTATGATTTTTTTTCTTCTAACGATGTCAACTTAATACTGTTTGTTAAGGCAATTACCTATTTTTGTGTCAAAAAGTACCAGATATTTCTTTATTTGTAGAGACATCTGAACCAAATCTGGCACATCGATAAAATAATTTAGCTGTATATAAAGTGCTAAATTTTTTTTAATTTGGAAGACAAAAGTTTTTCCATATTTTCTATATTAAAATTACTGTAAAGCAGTTGTAAAACTTTTTTTGTTGTTGTTTGTTAGTATGGGGCAAATGAGCTTAAGACACGAAATTAATTGTGATATTTAGAGATAATCAAATAAATTTTGCTTCACACAGATTTTTACTGAAACAAACTTTGTTCTTTTAGATTTTTAATTCAGAAGAAAAGAATATTTAGGCAGCAACCACTTGAATCTAACAAGAGGTGGGGGGGTAGCTGGGGGCTTTGTGGGTGTTGGGTCAAATATGTGTGAAATTCTCAGAGGATGTGCCTTTTCTCTGTGTAATGTGTCCCCATGACGTGTCTCATTTTCCCTCGTGACGCTTCACATTTTACATGTTTGGTCAGCCATGGCTGATCTGCAGCATAACTAGACTTAGGTAAACAGGCATGAAGATACAGTGAAACCCCTCAAAAGCGGGGTCACGTTATTGGAATGTATGTCGATGATTCCCATTCTGACCACTCTGGCTATTTACAAAATAAGGATTGACAGAAGTTATGAAAGATGTAATTATTTTTTCATTAATAACATTTCGGTCAATCATACAGTTAATCCAATTGCAAAAATAGCCATAGTAGTCCAAATAGATTTAGGTTTCTTTTTTTGCAGAGATATTTCCAGCGAACAAAACATGATTTTTCTGTAAATTACTGCCCCGACATACATCCAAGGCATATTTTAGTCGGGCAGAAATAGCCGAGGTAGTTCCAATGACATTTGTAGTACTGTTGCCATTTTTATCAGCATCCTTCACTGTGATTGAGACGGAGTCAGCATTAAATATACATTCCAAGTTCAAGTTTTCGTTGTTGTCTTCACTTGTGCTCTCACTTTTATCTATTTTTTGCCTTTATTAGTATTGGTGTCATTTTCATCATAAGTATATTTCACAAAAAATGAAAACAGATTTTGTTAACTCATTTTTATGGGTGAAAGTACTTTTCTGCACTCTTTTAAAGTGTCTACTGATACTGTAGTGCCCTAGTCTAAATCACACGTACTAATGCAGCAGTTATTATTATTATTATTATTGCATATTAATGATTTGACAGTATTGTCCAACCGAAACTCTGAGAAAGCTTTGATACTTTCATGATTTATATACGTGTCATTATTGTCATTTTCATCACAAGTTCATTTTACCAAAAAATGAAACAGATTTTGCTGACTCATTCTATCGAGTCCGAGTACTTTTCTGCACTCTTTTAAAAAGTGTCTACTGATTCTGTAGTGTCCTAGTCTAAATCACACATCCTGAAGTAGCATATATTGTTATCATTATTATTAATAATGATTGGACAGTATTGTCCAACTCAAACTCTGAGAAAGCTTTGATTACTTTCATGATTTATATACATGTCACCAATTTAAACACCGCTAAAAAAACAGAGGGTTTCTTTTATATGCCTAACAATCACAGGTGTTTACATACCCATTCAAAAGTACATTGATCACATCAGAAAAGGATTAACTGCTTATTAGTCACACTGGATTCATGCCTGTTTACCTAAGTCTAGCCATTAGCTATTCTGCAGATCGGCCATGGCTAACCAAAAATATAAGAGATGGAGTATCATGGGGAAAATGAGGCACATCATGGGAATGCATTACACAGAGAAGAGGTGTGTCCTGAGAATTTCGCGCATGTCCCTGAGAGCCCATATCAGTAATAAAAATGTCAAGAAGAGATCATTTATCTATACATTGCAGTATGGTGAAACCCAATGGCAGAAGATACTATACTTTATTAAACTGTATATGTACTGAAGCTGTTACATATAAAAATATTACAGATTCATTTCTAAAAGAATTGGAGCAAGTAGACTTACTGTATATGGAAGAAGGTATCGCCTGAATGGATGTGGAGGTATTCCCTCCCATCTACTGGGGTGGTCTAGTCATCCCCAGTCCCTGACCAGTTTCGTTATCTCTGTAGCTCATCAGAGGGAATAGGTCTTGTTGATTCTTTAGCTCAATTGATCACTGTGTCTTGTTGGTGTGAGGTTTATATACCCTCTTGCCACTGGCGCAGCTGCTTTTTTAGTCATGTGACATTATTACCCCTGGTTTATCCCGGGCCCCAATTTCACAATATTATGTTTGCAGTCAGAGCACTTTGTTTCAAATGACAATTATATTTAATGCATTGGGGATTCAAATTACATTATTGTTTGATGCAGCCAAATTTCAGTTTAAATAGCTGTTGAACCTAAAAACAAAAATAAGTTTTTAAATAGGACTGAGGGGAAAAGATGAAATGGTTAGTAAACTTTCTCAAATTATTTATTTAATAAATAAAAGGACTTGTTATCCTGTTTTGTATAATCAAAAATAGCTAATGTTTCAATTACAAAACTGATGTAGTATTATATAAGGTTCTTGTTGCTTCAGTATCTGCTGGTGTATTATATTGTTTATATACCACCACTCCTTGCGGGATCATAAGATTGTCCACAGGATTAATGAATGGTGTGATTTGGTTTTGTCGGGTTTAACACCATATTGCAGCATGTGATAGGCTATACATGGCAGCCAGTATATTTGGTGGAGGAAGAACCCTGAAAGACCCGGGGAGAACCACAAACCCAGTGGAAGCTACTGGCAAGCTTTCTCACATACCCACATTGGTCGAGCCAAGACTCGTACTCTCATGGACAGAGGTGAGATGTTTGGACAATCTGTAAAGGCAAGTGCCTTAGACCACTTGGACACCCAGGGCCCTGAATGGTGGGAAAAAGGCTCTGCTATTTGTAATCACGAACACTAAAAAAGAAGCATTAAGACACCTAAACAACGAGAATCATTCTATCAGAGTAAGGAATGGCCTTACTGAGACACACCATGATATGGTAAAAAATCTTTTATATCAAATTCATGATAAAGGGAACTGAATGATACTGTTTTACATAATCTTATTATTACATTTGACCTCCTTCCGAAAATATATAAAAATGTTATTCCTGGAAAAACTCGGCACCCAATAAGCCTTTTATTTTTTTAAGGTTTATAGATGATATTCTTATGATCTGGGCCAAAACAGAGTCGGAATTAAGTTTTTTTGTCAGCAAAATTCTTGTTTTTTAGATCCATTTATACAAAGCAAGCATCAATCATGTAGTGTGTGAACTATCAAACAAACGTCAAGAGATTGTGATGCAATTAGGTGAAGCTGCAGAGGTAAGAACTTAGCACACAAGGAGATTAAGACACCTGTTAATCTATTGTCGGTGCCTAGCGATCATTTTGATCAAAAGACTAATTACATGCGCATGTGCTCTGACACCTCTCTTTGAAAAGCTTCACTCAGCACAGTTTTAATCCATCATATTATAAAATCCTTATGCGATGTTTGGAACACTTGCATTTTATCGTATACCGTATTTATAAAAATAGTGCCAAGATTTTGGGACTTATTTTGCTAATCAGAGGAATATGAACCCCCATGTTGATCGTCATAAATCATCATAAAATCAGCTGTTTTTCAGTGTCATGTGCAGATATACTTTCATTTTCTAGTGATTATCATATGTGTACTTTTCTGATGGCAACTGTACATAATTTCTTTGGTGCCAGGGGAAAGGCTACAGATGAGCTGAATTCTCGTGAGACTGGTCAACAGAAATTAGTAGATACATCTAGTGTTGATAAATAAAACAGACTGCCAAAGAGGCTGTGAAATTCGTGGAATGAATCATGGAATTTGTTAAAAGCGAAAGAATGGAGGATGACTTCTTCCAGTTCTAGGTGGTGGTAAAATCACTTGCAGGGATGAGTCTGCAGGAAGCATGCTTGGCAGTGTGCAGGAGGTACTCAGACTTGCTCCCAGACTTTGCTGTTTTAGCTGAAGTGTTGCTGGTTTCACTTATAACATCAGTGGCTTGTGAGCGAGGTTTCTAGTCACATAATTGCATCAAGACCAAGGGCCATGGATTATAAAAACAAGAAACTGTAACAAAATTGATGAGGGTGATGGAGGAAGGTTCAGAACTTAAATATTTGATCCTAAACCAGCTGTTGAGAAATTTGTTAAAGTTTGTTTAAGAAAGAATTGAATGTAATGAAAGGAAAAAAGTGAATGGAATATGGTCATTTGTTTCTTCTTCCAGTATCTTGGCAAATTTATTGATCTGAAATGGAATTAAGCTAATGAAATAAATTTAATATAGAAAATAAAGTGTAACATCTTCCTTGATTCCTTCAAGCTGCACAAAATTAAAGAATGGGAAGGTAAAGCCATTGAGAATTGTTATAATTGTAATGTCACAAACAATCGCAATTATCATAGTTATTAACTGCCTCACTTTTTCATTCATTTACTAACACTAAATATTTCAAAATGAATGAGCACTAGCAATCTGATGACATATATATATATATTGGTGATACAACAATGTTCTGCAAGGAAAAAAAGTATTGTTATTGCAACTCCTAGTTTTAGGGCTGGGACTGCAACTTTTTCCAAGGAAGGAGTCCTGGACTGCAACTTTTAAAATCCAATGGAGAACCCTGAGGTCCATAAAGTCAGTTATTATGAATTAAGTATCTGTACTAAGGAGTCAGACTTTGAGAAACACACATCTAATCTCATTCATTTTTATGAGAAAAGAGGCTACACGGCTGCAATTTTAACTGAAGATTTAACTAAAGCGAGACAAAAATTATTCGGATTTACTTAATCCTACTCAGAATGATAATATATATGGGAGTGCGATACCAGCTATCTTTACATATGACAAAGATAATTATTTTCTCTGACGTGCAATCTGATCTCTCTGGCCATTTGACGACCAACTTTGCCAGATACATTCCAAAATCCTCCCATTTTTGCACAGAGAATATGCTTTAAATTAAGCATCATTTAATAAGAGCTAAGGTTTCAAGTAAACACCCAGGTTTTACAGGTAAATAAAATACTAGATTGCGAGGCTGTTAATTACACCCTTTGCATGAAAATAAATAAATCTTAAATCTTTAGAAGCATGAAAATAAATAAATCTAAAATCTTTAGAAGCATGAAAATAAATAAATCTTAAATCTTTAGAAGCATGAAAATAAATAAATCTTAAATCTTTAGAAGCATGAAAATAAATAAATCTTAAATCTTTAGAAGCATGAAAATAAATAAATCTAAAATCTTTAGAAGCGCCTTTACAACCCTTAAATATACTTCCAAGTTCAGAGGTCATTGTGCTACACATAATGTTATATACTTGCTCACCTGCCATGTTTGCGGCAAACAGTACGTAGGTAAGACTAAAAGGGAATTTGAAGTGAGGATAAAAGAGCACCTTAGGGCTATCCACAAAAAGAAGGAGATCCCTGTTTCTAAGCACTATAACCTACCTGACCACAGCATAAACTGTGTTTAGTATCAGACAATAGAAACCATCATATCTGATCCAGAATTCTCTAGTAGGAACTATAAATGAAACAATGAATAACTTTATTGGATACACCAAGTTCATACTCTGCATCCAGTAGGGATCAACATCTCTGTTTAAATGGGAGCCCAGGCATTTTTATTTTCACTTTCAGTATGTCTTTAATATATGTCACGGTGTGTGTTGTAATGTTTTCATGTTGTATTTTATGTCATTATGCAGGGCTTGAAATTAGGATTTTTTTCACAAACCCACAGGATTGCCACAATAAATTTTTTACTGATCCTGCCTAAATTTCACTAATTCTAATAAAATCAAACAGGGGCCAGTTTAGTTTCTAATATCACATTTATTTTTCATTTCCATCAGCTCAAAACAATAACAGCATCGCAGCCTTTCCTAGGTCATACTACAGCTATTTGTAACACTTCTGGTACTTTCTTACTGTCTTTTCTGGATCTACTTACATTGTTGGTTTCACTTTCTGTAACAATTGAGTTGCAAAATCTTAATGGATTATTACCTGTCAGTGTTTGAATGGATGCAAGACAATGGTGTGGAGAACTTGGCACCTCATCATGACTTCAGTAGGTCAGCTGATCAGCTTATTCAGAGACTACTGAAAGGAATAAGATCTTCACATATTAATATATTAAGCCTGATGAACAAGCTTAATCAAGTAAAACATTTAGTCAGGAAACAGGTGTTTTATATTTTTGCCAGTACTGGAAGTAAATTAGATTTTTCTCTTGGTGCTACTGTGATCAAAATCAGTGAATGTAGGCATTTGAGAGAAGACCGAAATTGTCATGGAGGTGATGTTGTGGTATATCTTGGGGGGAAATCTTGATGTGAATAACATGGCAATCTCAACTCCAGCCAACTAGAAATAGTGACTTTGGTGGTAAAACTAGTAAACACATCCAGTACTTTATATATAAGTGTTTATAGACCCCAAACTCCTCAATAGAGTGATACAAAACTTCTGAATCAGTGATGGAAGAGTGTTATTCAAAATATGACAATCTAAAAGTAATGAAGAATTCAATATTGATGAATTTGAAATGTCATAACTAAAAGACTTGATGATTATTTATGGGATCTATCAATTAATTAGAAAGCCAACTCGTGAAACCAGCGACACAATCACATTAATTGACCATACATGTACATACATGTCTGAGATGCATATGTACAGGGTCTGTGCTAGGGAGCTATTTGGGCAGAATAGTGATCCTTGAGTCTGCAGTGTTCCAGAAAGGAATTTCTTACAGAAGGAATGGGAAGAGGAGCAATTTTGCTGAAAGAACAGTGACTTTTTATAACAAAGTACATTTTTTTGTAATAAAAAGACTCTAATGAAATTTAGCGTTGAATCTTTTTCTAAGTAGAAACAGAGAAAAGCACCTTCATAAGTTTATCCTGCATTAAAAAAAGGAAATTTAAGTGGAAGAAATAGAAAACACAGATTTAAGAAGGTGATTTGGAGAGAGGCAGAGGGAGGGCTCTTTGATGGCAGAGAGGGTGGTGGATTAGAAGGGTGCTGAGGGTAGAGGGAAGGGCACAGAAGGCAGAAGTGGGGAACAACCCACTATTTATATCTAGCTGGATAACTGAGTCTGTCACCGTGCCTAAACATGCCCAAAAAGCAAAGTTCACTTTGCCTTGCATAAATTTCATGCCAAATCAACACCCTCTTTCGTTCAGTACAATGCAATATAATAATCAAAGTAAAATGTTGACTTTTCTATAAAAAAAATCCTTTCAAAGAGAAAGTTAGAAAAAGATGTTTTATGTCCTGTAGTCAGTTTTGGTACTGTTTTAATGATCATTAATGCCAGAAATTACATTACCATCTTCAAAATTCCTACTGAAAATTCACACATGATCTGTGAATTTTTTTTTTTTTAATTTGTATTTATGTTGCCCTGTCAGAAGTGAATAATGACTCGCCAGACATATCCTGGTCCATTACTAGTAAAATAATTATTTTATCCAATATCTCATCCTATAAAATGTATGAACAGAGGAGTTCTGTTATAGAAACAGTCACTGATTTCTTACTTTAACCTCTATATAAGGTTGCCATTTTAATGAGATTTTACAACAACTTTGGTCAAGCAAAAAAAAACAGTTTTAATATTTTTATACAGTTCTAATAGTATTTCAGCAGTGTTTTAATCATCTGACATGAAAATATGACAAAACAGAAGTTTATTATGACTATTTTGAACTTTATACACTCACTTCTTTCTATTTTGGCCAATTTAATCCAATTCTGAATGGAAAGAGAAGTAATTTCACCCAAATATTTGAGTCCAGCATTGACCCTGACATAGGTTACTAATTTCTCATCTTAAAGTTATACCTCTCAGTGTAGCACAGTTCTTGGGGTTCACAATGGCTGACCGCATTATGTACCTAAACGCAGTAGAGTCAGAATTATCACAAATTCAATGACTGTGTGTATGTGTGTGTAGTGGGGAATAAACAAAATGCAAGTCTAATGTATAGTAATAATGCAGTAGTTGCAGTCCAGAACTGCTGACCACGTTTTGTACTGAACTGAATTGCAGAAAGTGTACAGCATTGCATCCTTTTCTGGATCATGTTTCAGGCATTCATATTAATTTTTCCAGGATTTCTGGTACTTTCTTACTCTCTTGATCATATTTATCATCGGCCTCTTTGCTGTCATCATCAGATTTCTAACATTTCAGTGGTGACTATACAATTTGCAAGAACTTCCACATCTTTCCAATTGTCACCTCACAATGCAATGAATGTTTATCATCAATGATTTTATTAAAAAAAAGATGTTATTCAGTATAATTCTGCATTATTTGTTAAACCGGCGGACATGATCTTTTCCTCTTGGCCAAATTCTGGCACAAACCTATCAATCTATATTTGGATTAGAGTCTAGTCTCGCTGAAATTTGGTCCAAAGTACCTGTTGTAGTCACCAAAGTTTGTTCTGAATAATACTGACATGTCCAAATATGTAGTGTACATGTACCAGAAAAGGGTGCTGTATGAAATTTTCTGTTCTGGATCTGGCTAATGCTTAACTTTAGTCTTTGCCAATTATTAACCAGTATTTTCTTTCATTATTCCACTGTTTCTCTGAAATTATCTTTCAAACAAATAAAACTTTGATTTATTTCTTAATTATCTATTTGTGCTTGTTTCTTGTGAAGATGTTCAGTCCCTCGCATCATTTGAAAAATGTCTTCAGAATCTGATTTACAGAATATCTGAATTGTAAATAGTTCTGATTTTTAGTATTTGGAGTGTTTTCTCAAAATCAAAACAAACACTCTCTCTGGTGCACACAGGGTAAATAATAGTTGTAACTGCTTGTTGAAAAGAATAAACTGTATATAGTCTCAAAAATATCTAGCAAATATCAGTGACTTCAAAGCAAAAACCGGCATTAGCTACTACATTTTTAATCACTAAATATGTTGTTTTTGGTGAAATGAATTGCAATCTGAATTTTTTTTAGTGCCATTAGTGATTTTAACTATTGCTAATACCTACATAATAAGTTGTGTAATTGTGATCATAGAGATAGAAATTATTTTATTTTGTCTGTTTTAATATCAATCTTTGTTTCAGAGTCAACTGTTATTCTTCAGAACCAGTATGGAGACTGTAGCAGCATCTGGAACCCACAGGAGAAGTATCTCCAGGACCGTGATGAGTACATAGTTGTCTCTCAGGCTGTTGAGCAGCAATTCTATAAAGCAGAGAAAAACTGTGTTCTCTCCATCATTGGGAAGCTGAACTATCAGTGGGAGATTAGGATTACCACATTTGATGTAGATTCCACGGCAAAGTTAGATGTCTCAGGCAATCCAAGCTATTGTGGGGATTTTCTGAAGCTCTATGATTGTAAGATATACTTGTTCAAAGAACAAAACAAGACACATTCTAAAAATGACTGTAGTAAAATGTGTTACTTGTACACCTGGCATCAGTTAAAAGTAATTTTAAATAAATTTAGTCAGTGTAATGACACTATCTTGTAAGGTTAAACTCACTACTTTGACATCAAGCATTAAAGTACAAAGACCATTTTAAAGGAATCACATTTATTCATAATAAAATACATAATTGTCTTGCATAAAACGGGCATTTTGAGCTCACCTCTACAAAGTAGAGGTAAGCTGTTAAATTCCCCCGGCATCAGCATCCACACACATAAATGCATATGCATGTATACATCTATATAACTGCACTCACTTTGGTTAAATTTTGTTTTTAAGTTTATTTCTTAAGTTCTGTTCATGCTAGAATCATCAGACTAGATGATTTTTTGCATCTCTATTAGAACCAAAACCCTTACCACAAAGAAAGGTCACTGACCCATATTTCACATATTACTGGCTTGGATTACGTTTATGCATTTAGCTCATGACCAAATATGTTGTTTGCACCCTGTATATATACTGTTATGCCTATATTCATGAAACTTGGATCCATCTTGATGAGTACTACACCCTCATCACAAAAGTAGGTCACTGCCGTATATTTCATGCTTCAATGACTTTCATTACATTTTGTATTTTAATATTTTAAGTTTATTTATTACGTCAATCCCACTACATGATTGTATGCATCTCTATTAGAACCAAAACCCTTACCACAAAGAAAGGTCACTGTCCTATATTTCACATTTTACTGGCTTGGATTACATTTTTATATTTAGCTCATGACCAAATATGTTGTTTGCACCCTGTATACACACTGTTATACCTAGATTCATGAAATTTGGTGAGAGCATGCATCTTGATGAGTGATACACCCTCATCACAAAAGTAGGTCACTGTGACCCATATTTCTTGCTTCACTGACATGGGTTCCCAAGCATTGTTCATGCCGGAATCATCAAACTAGATGATTGTATGCATCTCTAATAGTACCACATCCTTACAATAAAAGAAGGTTATCGGGACCTACATTTCACATTTTACTGGCTTGTGTCAAGATTTTACATTTAGATCACAACTGTATTTTTTTAATCTTCTGTATAAGTCTGATATACCTGGAATCATGAAACTTGGTGAGAGGATGCATCTTGATGAGTACTTGAAAGAAGGTCACTATGACCCATATTTCACACTTCACTGGTTTTGCTTCAGAATGATGCTTTTAGTGTTCATGCTTTAATCATTAAACTAGATGATTGTGTTGATCTCTCTTAGTTCTACACCCATACTAAAAAAGGTCAATGTGACCTACATTTCACATTTTACTGCCCTGGGTTAAGTTTTTGCATTTATCTCATGCCCACATAGGTTTTTGGCATCTTATGTACATACTATCCTTTCTATCATGCAACTTGGTGAGGGGATGCATCTTGGTGAGCACTACTCCCTCATTTCAGTAGTAGGTCATTATGGCCCATAGTTTACACTTCACTGGCATGGATTATATTTTCCGTTTGATGTTCATTTCTCAGCACCAGTTCATGCTAGAATTGTGAAACTGATGATGATATTTATCTCAGTTACTACCACATCCTTACAACAAAAAAGGCTAATAGATGATTGTGTACATCTCTCTTAGTACTACACCCATACCCAAAAGTCCATGTTTACTAGTTTTGGCTAAGTTTTTGCATTTAGCTCATGATCACATGAGTTTTTGGCATATTTTATGCATACTATCCTACCTAGAATCATGAAACTTGGTGAGTGGATGCATCTTGATAAAGTTCTACATTCTTTTTGGAAAAAGAGGTCTCTGGGACAAATATTTCATGCTTAAATTACTTTGTTGGAATTTTATGTTAAAAATTCATTGGGTGCTGTTTGTATTCCAATCATGAAACTTGATAATTGGATGCATCTCTGTTACTACGACTCCCTTAAAACCAAATTTGGTCACTGTGACCTACATTTTGTGCTTTACTAACATGAGTAAAGCTTTTGTGTTTATGATGACATAGATTCATCTATGCTGGACCTATATACATCATTGTCTACCGAGAAGGCCCTTTCTGACCAGTGCAGTTGGAAGTCTAATAGAAATGTTCATTGGTAAACTTCCCTTATTAATGACTATACATTGTATATTGTGATATGTTACCCTCAGCAGGTTAACTGTGTATGGTACTTGTGAGTGAGTATAGGAGTTAGATGAATGAAGTGCATGCTGCCTGCTTTTCATGTAAGGTCTCACCAGTAGTGGCTAATCAAGGTAATAATTGATGTATGAACTATGTTTATACTACTGGCCATCACTCCATGGTTACTCAAAGCATGTGACTTTCACCCAGTAAAATATGGCTTCTGTATATGGACAATGAAAATAGCTTCTCAGTCAGATTTTAAGAACAACGATGTAAAATACAATACAAAAACAACATTACTCTTGTAGGTTTTTATCAACTCATTCTAGAACCTCTATCATTGAAAAGAATATTCATTTCTTTATTGATGTATTTTATTCCCTGTAACAGTAGGTAGATAGGTGGGTGGGTATGTAGGTAGATGGTTTCACAGTATGTCAGAACAACACTAGCCATATAATGCCTGTTAAAAGTGAAATTTGAAATTTTTATAAGATTAAACTTTATAATGTGAAGATGAAAGATTGCAAAAAAACACTTTGGTTAGAAAAGGGGCCACAAATTTCTTTAATCTGAATCTGTTTTCTGCATGATAATGTTTACAATGGCTACTGGAAGCTATTAAATGCATGATAATGTTTACAATGGCTACTGGAAGCTATTAAATGCAATTGTTGATTACACTGTTGATAAATGACATTTTTTTATAAAACCAAAATGGGGAAAGCCATGTTTCCCACTTGGTAGAACAGGGCAATGTATGACACCATCGTAATGAATTGACCTAAAAATAAATAATAAGGCACTGATCATATATATATCTAGAAGGGAGGGGGGGGACCAGAGATTTTTTTGAAGACAAATAACCCAGTCTTCCATGTTGTGTAAACAAATTCTTTGCTTTGATTTGCCTTGGAAAAATAAAGTGTCTGGCATGCAAAAAATATTCTGGCCTTTGTCTTTAAGGACAAAATACTTTCCATCTATTCCAGGACATTTTTCTTTGTTTTGTTTTGAAGCAGAAATGTGAGAGAAAAAAATGATTTACAGGAAAGAAAATCCCAGCCCCTTCCTGCCCACCCACCCAACCTGCACACTTCAGAAGATTAAATGGTAGATGCCTAAAAGATGCTGTTGTTGTTGTTGTTAGAGCTGAGATCAGTGAAATCAGCAGTAGAGCATTATAGCACCTTTACTGCAAATTGTTGTTTTTGACCAAATTTGGTGCAGCTTTATCTTAATTAGACCGGGAATGCGTTAGTGATCCATATTCAGAATTCTATATTTTCCTCTTTCAGCCCAGAGACCAGATAATGCCAAACTGCTGAGAGGAATCAACTTTAAGACAGGTCTGTGTGGGACTCTATCTACTTCACAGATTGGTGTCCTCGTGTTTAGCACATGTGCCAACACACTTACAATCCAGTTTAAGACAGACACAATCCTAGAATTCAAGAGGGGATTTGCTCTTGCACTAAAGCAATATCCGTGGAGTAACCCTATAGGAGGGCCAGACTGTGATCCCTCCCTTAGTGGAATCAGTGAAGGAGGTAAGTTGATTTTTATCTTCAAATTGTAGATACTATGTGATTTGTTTCAGTTTGCTTAAATTTATTGCATGTTGAAAATGCAGTTATATCTTACTGTATAACTCTTGCCTGCTGAGATGTAGGTGTAGTGTGGTCTTTGAGGTAGAGGTGTAGTGCGGTCTTTTGAAGTGAAGTGTAATGCAGTCTTTGATTTTGATACGTAATACAGTCTTTGAGGTGGAGGTGTAGTGCAGTTTCTTGAGGTGAAGTGTAGTGCAATGTTTGAGCACAAGATGTAGTACAGTCTTTGAGGTGGAGGTATATAGTACAGTCTTCAAAGTGGAGGTTTAG
This sequence comes from Margaritifera margaritifera, assembly GCA_029931535.1. Taxonomy (NCBI): domain Eukaryota; kingdom Metazoa; phylum Mollusca; class Bivalvia; order Unionida; family Margaritiferidae; genus Margaritifera; species Margaritifera margaritifera. The sequence goes on along the minus strand of JAQPZY010001306.1, from coordinate 777,065 downwards.
TGCAGTTGTCGAAATAAAGGTGTAGTGCTAAAGGTGTTGTACTCTCTTTGAGGTGGAAGAGTCATACAGTCTTTGAGGTGCAGATGTCATTCAGTTTTGAGGTAAAAGTGTAGTACAGTCTTTGAAGTGAGGTACAGTGCAGTCTTTTGGAGATGTTGTAGAGCAGTTTTTGAGGTGACATGTAGTGCAGTCTTTGAGCACTAGCTGTAGTACAGTCTTTGAGATGGAGGTGTAGTGCAGTCTTTGAGGCATAGATGTAGTGCAGTCTTTGGGGTGACGTGTAGTGCAGTCTTTGAGCTCAAGCTGTAGAACAGTCTTTGAGGGGAAAATGTAGTGCAGTCTTCCAGGTGAAGATACAGTGCAGTCTTTGAAGTAAAGGTGTTGTTCAGTATTTGTAGTAGAAGAGTCTTACGGTCTTTGAGGTGTGGACGTAGTACAATCTTTGAGGTAAAGGTGTAGTGCAGTGTTTGAGGTGGAGGTGTAGTGCAGTGGTTGAGGTAACAGTGTAACACAGTCTTTGAGGTGAAGGAAACTGGAGAACCCATATAAAAAAAACACCAAATTACTCCTGCAAATGTGGGAAGTAGGAGTTCAAACAGACCTTAGGTCAATTACTTTTAACTGTAATTGATTAAATTACTTCTGCAAATGTGGGAAGCAGGAGTTCAAACAGACGTTGGGTTAATTACTTTTAACTGTAATTGATTAAATTACTCTTGCAAATTTGGGAAGCAGGAGTTCAAGCAGACCTTGGGTTAATTACTTGTAACTGTAATTGATTAAATTACTTCTGCAAATGTGGGAAGCAGGAGTTCAAACAGACCTTGGGTTAATTACTTTTAACTGTAATTGATTAAATTACTCTTGCAAATTTGGGAAGCAGGAGTTCAAACAGACCTTGGGTTAATCGCTTTTAACTGTAATTGATTAAATTACTCTTGCAAATTTGGGAAGCAGGAGTTCAAACAGACCTTGGGTTAATTACTTTTAACTGTAATTGATTAAATTACAGATACTTTTGAAAATTTTTATTACAGTTTAAATCACTCATTTTTTAGCAGAGTAATTGATTAAATGATATTACGTTTTGAAATGTAATCAATTACTTTTAATCATACTTCAGGGATCTCCCTGGGGTGGGCCAGTGTCAATCAATCAATCAATCAGTCAGTCTTTATTTCCTCCATAAGGAGACTTCATTTACAAACATAGAAAATAGAACAGAGAGAGATACATTTAACAATTTACAATGAAGATTTCGGAAAACATTCCAGAAAGTCAGTGATATATATTACACTAATACAGATGAGGAAGAAACAAATACAATATCAATAGTTAGGAAATACATGCAAACATACAAAATGGCACATAATCTTTGTACATAAATCTATAGGAAAAAAAAAATAAAAAATTTATTACGGTACTGATCCATTAATGATAATGACTTTGTTTTTAAAGTAAGGTCATATAGGTAGAGAGTTTTGGCAGGAGCTGAATTGTGAATTTTTGCTTTTGGCACATGTTTGGTCTTCAGGCTATGAAGTACACTCGTGATACAAGGACGAGAAATTGGAATGAAGAGATCTGAAACTGGTGAAATCGTGTTTTGTCAAGTCTACTTTCAATGTCAGTTCTTAACAGTTTTAGCAACTGTGATTCGTCGTTACTTTGGGTAAGTTCTATGTGTAGTTCAAGTCCAAACTTGTCCAACACGTACCAGTGAAAGTCGTTGGCAATTTGTCTTGTTAATATACATGATGTGACCACATGCTGAAGGAGGTCGGTATACTGTTGACCACATTTTTGACAGTGAGTAACGTCATGGCCTGGCTTTAATACCCACAGGGATCCTATAAACCTGGTTAATTTGCGTTCATAATTATTCCTCGCAATGTAGTACAGAGTGGAAGGGCGGATTTGTGTTTGTAAGTGTTGGAATCTAGAAAAATCAGGATGTCTATTGATTCTGTCGCGCCAGGTAGTCTTTTCCTTTTCAAGTAAAGTCATGTTGACCAATTGTTTCCACTGAGATTTGTTAGGGAAAATTGATTGATTAATGAAGTTCAGGAGGAAATCTGTAAGCTCATACTTCTGAAGTAAATTCCAAATATCTGGAATAAAACCAGATTGTACAGATTGGGTGCTATCAAAATACATGTGAAGACGTATGAGGAATATTTGTTTGGAGATGGTGTTATTGGACAGGGTGCAGAGTTTACCTAGGAAGAGAAGTTTACGTCGATCAATTTCGGTTGTGATTCTTATTAGCCCCAGCATTGACTCACACATATCTGACCGCGTTTATTCAGGAAATCCCTGAATTCTTTTTGCTGTAAAATGTTGCAACTTGTTGAGCTCCAGTAGATCGCATTTTTGAAGCTCATCTCCCTGGGGTGGGCCAGTGTCAGTTAGCAAGAAAAGTACAACAGATACAGTTAAACTTTATTCATTTTAAAAAGGCTCTCAATATGACCAATTGAAATATAGCATTTGTTTTGTAAGAGCAATATTAAGAGATACTCAGCCCATCACATTTTATTGGTGGCCTTTTAAATTTTCAAATGACCCATTGTTTTTCATAATTTTACATTGCTTCATATGGGAAAGTGAGCCCTTGGCCTATCACAAGGGCCCATTGGTTTTTAGAGCTAGGGAGATCCCCATGTTTCCTTATAAAATTAAACAAATATTTATGTGTGTCATGCATTTTAAGAGTGATAGAGTAATATATATGTCTTCATAACTATGATTATTTTACATTTTGAAGAAAAAAACACATAGATACTACAAATTAAACATTTGAGTACTAACTCAACTGCTTATTACTTTTATTCATTCTTAACACTTTGTTGGTCAGCTGATAAGTATCAACAAAGAGTTATTGAGAGGCACTGAATATCCTATTAATTCCACTTTAAAATCATGAAGTCTAAACTTTAACATACCAAATCGTGTTTCTTCCATTTCAAGCACATGTGTGATAGTGTATTATTCAACTGCAAATACCAATTTTTGTTCACGTTTTTCATATGTCATGGACTGGAACTTCTCTGATTATTATTAGCTCATGTTTTATAGAACCACAATCTGAAATAAAACAAGGAAAATGATGCCATTATTATAAGATTTTTGTCATAAAACTTTTGTATAAAATGCAGATACTTCAAAATTTAACTTCATGCCTGTTTATCATTCATTTTTAGCTTTGCTGGTCATAGACATTTAGAGCTTATGCAATGATCTTTTCATCTTGCATCAGTTGGCACAAGTTTGTTATCACTACTCCTAAAACTTTCAGAGGATTGCCATAAAAGTTTGCAAACACATTCATCCCAAGATCTAGTTGGTTTTAAGTAAAAATGGTGGCCCTCATACATCCAGTATGACCACCATGGCAACCATCTTGAAAATCTTGTTATCGCTACTACTCCCGAACATATGGTCATATTAACATGGATATTTTGCTAAAAGACTTCTTATGGGGTCTAGTTGATTCTGAATGAAAATGGTGCTCCTCAGACATGAAAATCTTATTGCTACACCTCCTTAACGGATATTCATATCAACATGACGCTTTCATCGAAAGACCTATTATCATGTGTAGTTGGTCCTAAAATGAAAATGTTGCTGATCTGACAGCCAATATGGCCACCATGGCATCCATCTTAAAAATCTTGTTATAGCTGCTCCTCTTGAACATATGGTTGTATCAGCATGGGGTTTTCACTAAAACATTGTATATAATGTCTACTTGGTTCTAAATGGTACCAATCTGACATCTAAAATGCCACCAGCTTGAAAATCTTGTTATTGCTACTCCTGAACAGATGGTCATATTCAGATGGGATTTTAACCAATGGGCTTCATATGATGTCTAGTTGATCCTAAATGAAAATGGTGCCCATTGAGACATCCAGTATGGCTGCCACAGGACAACTTGAAAATCTTGTTATCGCCAATCCTCCTGAATGGATGGTCCTATAAGAAAATAGTTTTGTTACCAGATTTGGTATGTTCTAGTTTCTGAAGAATATCAGAGCTGGTTTCAGAATTCAGCAGTTAAGAAAAACAAATATCTTATCTTGGATTCCTGGAAATTCTTTTTGACCTATGGAGTGTCCATCCCATTGAGAGTCTTTTTTAAAGAATTTAGAATCAGTTTAGGTTGTAAAAACTTATATTCATGAAAATGCAATGTTCTCATCTGAAAGTTATCGTGATTACAGGGTTCTGTGGTTTCATTTATTTTTGTGGGTATTTAAATTTTGTGGTTTTGTAAAGAAAAAAAGAAAAAGATCTTTTTATGGGTACTTAAATTCATGGATTTGCCTCAGACAAAGTTGGCATATTTATAAGTATTTAATTTCGTAGATTAACCTCTATCAATACCCAAAATAATGTATACAGAAGAACAAAAATATGACAACAACAAAGGTTGATTGCTTGAATGGTTAAAACAATACTACCAGCTGTATGAGCACTAATCAAATACCTGTCAAGATCAATTCCCTCTACTGTTGTTTCATCTGAGAACTCAGCATTAAATGGAGCCAACACAGCAAACAACTCCAAGCCAATCAGCTATCAAAGCTTATCTATATACTATCTTTTACTTGAACCATTGTTCATAAAGTTATACCATCAGTATGTTCCAATGATCAGAGTGAAAAAATTCAACCCTCCACAAGAAAACATCAGAGTCGACCTAATTTTCTATGGCTTTGATAAAGCTGAACTTATGTAATTTTGCAATTTTGATATTATTCAAAATTTTGCATGTAACAGGAGACTTGATTGACACAATATTTATTTAGTGGTGTATATATATGCACACACACATAGTATTTAATTTGTGTGCTTCAAGCAACAATGTTCATATTTTACAGTCTTGTTGTTCCTTTGAACTAAAAATACAAGATAAAATGAGATGTGCTTTCTGGAGGATTTAAATTTTAACAAAAGTTTTCTACCAGTAATTCAAAGTATAAATGGTTGCATGCTTTGTGCAGATTATTCATTCAGATGGTTTTACAATTGTGTGTAAATCTTAAAACAGATTATTCATTCAGATGGTTTTACAATCGTGTGTAAATCTTAAAACAGATTATTCATTCAGATGGTTTTACAATCGTGTGTAAATCTTAAAACAGAGAATTGCAGGGAATAAAGTAAGTGGAATTGTTTCATACAAGTAGTTTCGGTAGCAGTTTCACTTGAATGAAGAATTGATGTAAATAAGCAATAAATCTAATCTAGATAATTTCATTATCCTTTCTTTGATTTTCAATAGTACTAGTACTTTTGAATACTTTTTGCTCTTTCTTTTTTGTCTGTATTTTTACTGATCTCATATCACTGTAAAGGCAGTGAGTGGAACTGGCAGCTGCTGGATACTTCATACATGTTAATTAAAACACTATAAAATGCTTTATAATTTTTTTTCAAAAAGGGTTAAAATGAAAGAAGCACATGTTAAAGACAATATTTTATTACAGTAATGAAGTTAAATTATAAAATAGCTGAGCTTTGTTGATCACTAGGAATGAAAACCACAGGTTGAGGGTGGGGAGGGTCTATCTGAATCACATATGGCTCATATTTTGTTGAGTCTTTAACTTCATGGTTCAGAGCAACCACAAAATCTATGATAATTGGTACCCCAGGAAAAACTGAAACCATGTAGTATATTGAAATAAACTGATTAAATAACAATTACTTGTAATCAAAAGAATGATTATGATTACTTTTGATTACTGAGAAAATCAGTTACAGATGTTTCATATTCCTTATCAAGATTACTCATGCTATTGGTCTTAATTCAAACCGGATGGCACAGGTTTAACGTGACTCCAAAGACGATCTGATGTTGTGTATAGAAGTGTTTGTTCTCGTGCTTTGGTCAAGCAACTCCTAATTTTTCAATTTGTTTTTCAAATGAAGACTTGAGTCGGGTCCAACTGCAAACAACATAGACCTTGATCTGCCTTTGTTGTTTGTTCTACTGATTACTTGTAACAAACTGCATAGACCAAGATCTGCTGGCATATTATGCAATGGCAGATCAGGGTCTGTGTTGTTTGCATGCTCGAAATGCTGGTAATAAGGGTTTTCAAATGTATACAGATTATGCCAATTTGCAAGCATATATGGTTGCTATATTTGAATGCCATATTCAAATCCTCTGAATGACTTATTTTCAAGAATGACTCAACATAATTTGCCAAAAATTTACTGAAAGCATTCAGGCGTGAAGGGATTTTAGATTTTAAGATTATACAAATTATGCCAATCTGCCATCAGATATGGCTGCTGTTACTAATAATAGATAAACCTTTAACAAATTCTTCTAAAACACCACTTAACAGACTTTAATCAAATTTGACAGAACATGTACTAGCTAGAACATCTTTCAATTCTGCCATCAATAATGGTTGCATTTAGTGAAAGAGACAAATTGACACAACTTTATCGCAGAAAAATGTTGAGCAGAATTTGACCAACTTTGACACAAAGCATCCAGGCCTAAGGGCCTTTCAGTGTTGGAAAAATAATGCTGATGTGCCTTCAAATATGGATGGGGATACAAAACAATTACAGAAATCTTGAAACAATTGTTTTCATAGCATATGCAATCAACAGTATTGGAAGAAACTGCAGCAGAAAGCATCCATCTGGCACAGAATAGTTTTTAGAGGAAAGCAAGCAAAATAACCTCTGGTATGGACTATTTAAAATCACAGGTTTGGGGCTATACAGAGTTTTTCACATTGAAGAAAAATGTTCAAAACGTATTTAAAAAATTAATTTTAGAATACAGGATGTAATAAAGAAGTTATACAAAATAACAAGAATACACATTAGGGATTACAATGAATGATTTCTAATTTTAAACCGAAGAAAAATATAAAATGGCAATTTAACAAATAACACTGTAAGTTGATAATCATTTGATAATATAATTCTATTTTTAAGACTTGTTTGTAATACCAGTGAATTATTACAAGCTTGTGAATTAAGAGGTTTTTACCTAGGAAAAAAGTTGAGGAGGAATTTACTAAAAGTGTTTTCTGATGCACACCAATATATGTATCAAGTATCAGAATCTCTTGATACATGTATATTTAATTACCAGTATGTACAAGACAAAGATTTTTCTTTAAGAAGAAAATGTTTCTTGTAAAAAAAAACATATATAATGTCATAGTATATACATTTATTTGCAGAGATATAGTGCTAACAACTTGATCACCTTTGTAATTCTTGAATATTTGTAAGCAAGTTTGATATGTTTTATGAAATGAGTTTGACATTTGCTAGTATTGCCATATCAGAGGGCCTGACACAATTGTTGTTTATATGTTAAACATATATTGTGCATTATTTTAAGGCATTTCATATATTCAGTGCCATTATTTACAATTTTTTGTAAGTTTATATTTTATAATTGTTAGCTTTTAATGAAACAAATTAAGTTTTCCTGCTGAAATACTTCCAAATTTATGTACTAAGAGCAAAAAAACCCATGACTTATAAAAATAATCCCGAAAAATTCGGTAGTTAATCGAGGCTGATCAGATGTTGGGACTGGAACCTGCTACATTGTGGTCACATGTCCAATACCTTAACCACTGAGCCACTACAGCTCCCTTGGGTGCTGATCTAAATGGTTTCCAAGTTGGTGGTAGTGGGGCTGGGGGTAAGGACAGATCCATAAATCCATGCTGATTGCACAGATGAACTTCCTATGTAATGCCAAGTAAGCATATATACTTTAAGGGTAGGGTTATGAATAGTTTCTAAGTTTATTATCTATGGTCAGGGCCTTAGTGGCTGAGATAGATCCAGGGACAATGCTGATTGTATAAATAACTTGTCCTTTTTATGCAGAGAAAGTGATCCTATACATATATGGTGTAGGAAGGAAAATAAATCACACCAACAATAATAGACAATATAGCTATGTGCTCCAAACTTTTCTTTCCTATCAGCAGTTTCAGTAACATATATGAATTTGCATTCACAAACTGACATATGTCAACTACCCAGGTGAGCAATATCTGGCCCACTCAGGCATCTTGTTATGGCTTACATTTTCACATCTCTATCTGAACCACATTGTCTGAATTTTGGCAGGTTGGCATGATGGTACAGACAATGAGTTTCAAAACAACTGGGATGAACAGCCCGTTATTCCAGGCAATCTGAATCCAGGTGGTGGAAATAATTATGACAGGGAGCCAGGTGGTATAACTTGTTACACATGTGTAGGCTGCCCAGTCGAGCCTTTTGATCCAGCAAAAGATGTCACTGGAAAAACAGCTGGCTGCTATGTGTGCTCCAAAACCTGGGACAGTGGTAGGAACATGTTTTCAAGAGAAATATTTAATACACAGAAGCATGATTAAAGATCCAAGGTGGAGCATATTATATTATGATGTTGTCTATCCATCTGTTACAAATTTCATTCCCACACAGTAACTCGGGTTTTTTGGATGACTTGCTATGGGTTGAGGAAGAACCCTATCAACTTCAAGGTTAAAGGTAAAGGCCACTGTGACTTATCAAAGCAAAATGGTTTCTGCACAATAACTTGAGTTCTGCATCATCTGCAGTTACCAAAGGTTTGTGGATGACTTGCACTTCAAACTATGGATGGCTTGCACTATTGGGTTAATGGAGATGGCTTGCACTATTGGGTTAATGGAGATGGCTTGCACTATTGGGTTAATGGAGATGGCTTGCACTATTGGGTTAATGGAGATGGCTTGCACTATTGGGTTAATGGAGAACCCTATTGATTTTGATTTGTGGATGACTTGCACTTCAAACTATGGATGGCTTGCACTATTGGGTTAATGGAGAACCCTATTGATTTTGATTTGTGGATGACTTGCACTTCAAACTATGGATGGCTTGCACTATTGGGTTAATGGAGATGGCTTGCACTATTGGGTTAATGGAGAACCCTATTGATTTTGATTTGTGGATGACTTGCACTTCAAACTATGGATGGCTTGCACTATTGGGTTAATGGAGAACCCTATTGATTTTGATTTGTGGATGACTTGCACTTCAAACTATGGATGGCTTGCACTATTGGGTTAATGGAGATGGCTTGCACTATTGGGTTAATGGAGATGGCTTGCACTATTGGGTTAATGGAGATGGCTTGCACTATTGGGTTAATGGAGATGGCTTGCACTATTGGGTTAATGGAGATGGCTTGCACTATTGGGTTAATGGAGATGGCTTGCACTATTGGGTTAATGGAGATGGCTTGCACTATTGGGTTAATGGAGATGCCTATTGATTTTGAGTCAATTTTGGGATCCAAAGGTAAAGGTTATTGTGACTGTAAGAAGAAAATTGGTTGCCTCACAAAAATTTAATATATCTACATAGACGACTATTTAACACAGCACAGGCATATAATGTGCTGTCGATGGTACTCATGTTACATGTCAATACCCCAACCTCTTGAATCTTGGTCTAGAGTGCTAATAATGAAGTCACGCTCTCTGATAACACAAAGTTATTTGATTCCGTAAATAAGGAGTCTGCAAGGAGAAGGTAGAAATTTTAGAGTAACATTTGCATCATTTTGGGTTTTCCACAAATTCTGATTCTGACTCAAAATATACCTTGATTATGAAAATTATAAAAATTATTTTTTTCTTAACATTTTTACTATAGTTGACAGTAAATAATTCAATACCAGCATTTTTGGGTGATAATTATGTTCATGAAACTATTTTTAACAAGCATGACATACTGAATAAAACTAGCTATACAATCTATTTGAAAAGTAATAAAATTAGCTATACAATCTATTTGAAAAGTAATAACTTGGAAAAGTTAGCCTCAGTATGATTGCACTACATTTGCAATGGTCCGTGAGAAAAATCATGATGATGGATTGCATCCATATTGGACAAATTGATAAACGAGATAACATAAAACACCTGTTGCAATACGCTCACTATGACATGTTCTTGTTCTTGCTGCCTACTGAGACAACTCCTGCAGTCAGAAGTTAATCTTCAAACTGGCTGCCATTTTTGTGCTAGAATCCATGCAAAGTCTTCATACACCCCGGTCATTTAGAAGATTGGTATTTTGGTATAATTCTAATTATGAATATGATAGCAGCCATTATATTGGAAAATACAGGAGTTCCATTCATTTTTCATTTTTGGAAAATCCTGGACTTTCATGGGTGGAAATTTGGGAGTCCCATACCTCAAACCTGCAAGTCCCACTATATATGGACAATATTAACTATAAGTTGAATTATGGTTTAAGATAAAAAAAAAGAATAAAATGCTGTTTTAATGTTGAGTGTACTATAAATGCTAAAATACATTTGAAGTAAGTAATCATTTTCTGTTTACCATCGTTTATGACCCTCTATGTCAGATATCAAAATATAATTTCTGATTCCAAGCACCACTGTCTAGTGTCAAAATTAAAAAGTGTACCATGAAGACAAAACATGTCAGTATCCTAGGATGTGTTTGCAGCTTCTAGCTACATTTACATTTGACAGTTTTCAAAGCAATTTAATAGCACAACAAGTAAGAGTATATTAAAACTTTGTTTTCTATTTCAGAATACAACAAAGCTAACAGAGCATGTTACACACGTGTGGAATATAGGAACTTGCTTCTAACATTCAGGGGTAAGTTGAGTATTTGCTCATCTTTTTTATCAGTGGGTTTAAATTCCAATATTTTAGTAATTTGCACATGGAACAGTTTTAGCAGTTTTCTTTCCTGGCCAATAAGCTGTATTTGTCCTGATACATCTTTGTGTCATCTCACAGGTTGATGATCCATCTTCAGCTACATCTTCTAAGTGTGTGCCGATATAGCTTATCAAACCATCATAACCTTTGCAGTTTTCTTTCCAGGCCAATAAGCTGTATTTGTCCGGATATATCTCTGTGTCAGATATACCCTCGTGTCAGCTCATAGGTTGGTGATCCATCTTCAGCTACATCTTCTAAGTGTGTGCCGTTATAGCTTATCAAACCATAATTAACTTTACAGTTTTCTCTCCAGGCCAATAAACTGTATATGTATATACTGTATATAGCTGTATATACATCTCTGTGTCAGATATACCCTCGTGTCAGCTCATAGGTTGATGATCCAGCTTCAGTTACATCTTCTAAGTGTGCCCCAGTACAGCTTATCAAACCATTATTTACTTAGCAGTGTTCACTCTAGGCCAATTAACTGTATTTGTCTTGATACATCTTCATGTCAGCTCATAGTTTGACAATCCAGCTTTAAAATAAATAAAGGTTAACAGTTAATGATTCAATCACGTGCAGCTAAATTCATGAGAAAGTTCATGTAGACATTTGGTTTTAGGCTCTCCAAAATGACATAATAGTGTAAACATGTAACTTTGCGTGGTTTCTAGAGTCACCTGATGGTGCATCAGGGCTCGAAATTAGCAGTAGTCTGCTAACCCAGGACTAATAAATTTCCTGTTTGACTTGTATTTTGCATAATTTAAATAGTTCAATGGCTAGAAAAGTTTCAGTTGTCACCAGTCAGCATTGTGGGAAGGACTAGTGAAGTATCAACAGGACTAGTAAATTTCTCAATCAGCTAGTCCTTCTGGTTACAAAGAAAATTTATGTTAAATTCTAGGCCTGCATATTCATGCTCCCTTCTTGAGTGTTTTGACAATATTTGTAAACAATGGCTAAAATATAGTTCATTTCATGCTTCTTTGATTTTCATTATTATTTTTATCACTACTTGTAATTATAAGAATTGAACTTCATATTTTACAGGATTTATGACGTTATGAAGCTTAGAAATTGATTACAGACTATGCATGAATGTCCTTCACTTTGCTACAGCCATTTATGCCGTGTGTAATTGATTTTCAAGCTTCATAACTTAATGCGTCCTGTAAAATATGAAGTTTAATTCTTAAGTAAATATTGGATTTAATGCGGCTGAAAGTTACATGCCATCAGTGGGTGCTGGCAGAGCCTTTTCCAGGGCAATTGAACATTAGTTATGTCATTCAGAACACTTTGGGGTTTTCTGCAAACAGAAAAACACCTTGGATACAGTTGTCTGAACTACATGCCATGCTGCACATGTTGCTGTTATTTTCTTATGGTTTGATACATTGATTGTCACCTTTTTTTCTGGTTATCTGTAATGATAATAATAATTGTATACAAGTAAGTAATATGGACCACTGTCCCAAAATTACAACATAATTCAAAAAATCAACTTGATTATGCTGCTGAAAGATGATGGTTACATCAGTACCTGTTTTGCATACTGTAAGGCTTTGATTATAAATTTATATTTTAAGACTTGACACATTTCAATATAGTCTCAAGTAACAGTACATTTTTTACAAAACAGGGAGTGTTATATATAAAGGGAGGTAATAGATCCTGCTTCAGTTGAGAATAAGAAGGACATGTGGTTATAATCAGAAATTCATCCTCTATCAGCATGGGACATAAACATTCATTTGTTACCACAGGATATGATTGAAATATATATCATTGGCCAGTGTTGGATGAACCATTCTGTGGTGATGCAACAGACACATTACAGTTTCATGAGTAATGTGATGTCATGAAATATATTTTGAATATTGCAAGCTGTGATTTCATTCAGAGATATTGTAAAATTCTAACATTGGATTGGCTTACATCAAACCACTCTCCAAATCAGACAGAAGACAGTTTTGGTTTTGCCTGAGTTTGTGTGAGGATTTGTTATAATCAGTGCCTAGTACATGTATGTTAACGCTGAAAATATAAAATCAAGACTGACTGAAATAATGTTTGTTTTAAAAGTTCTGTATATACTCACTTATAAGTCAAGTCCAACTGCAAACTGCACAGACCCAGATTTGTTATCGCATAATGTGCCAGCAGATATAGGTTTATGCAGCTTGTTAGGATTAATATGTAGAACAAAACAACATAGACCATGATCTGCCAGTGCATAATGCAACAGCAGATTGGGGTTTATGTTGTTTGCAGTTGGACTTGACTTAAAGCGAGTATATTTTCCTCCATTCAATCTAATGCTTTTGTCATTCTTTTTCTCTTTCTCTAGACAACAGTGATCCTTTCACAGGATGTAAACAGATTTCAAATGACTTTGGCCGACTCATCAACTATTGTTTCTGTCTGGACAATCTTTGCAACAAGAGTAACCACATCACAGGGGGTACTACTGGTCCTCTGCTGGCTACATTTGTGGTTCTTTTAATGAAATTTTTGTCATTATTTTCATAAATTTATGTTAGTCTTCTGAATAGTGAGACTTGTGTCATTATTTTCATAAATTTATGTTAGTCTTCTGAATAGTGAGACTTGTGTCATTATTTTCATAAATTTATGTTATTCTTCTGAATAGTGAGTCTTGTGTCATTATTTTCATAAATTTATGTTATTCTTCTGAATAGTGAGACTTGTGTCATTATTTTCATAAATTTATGTTATTCTTCTGAATAGTGAGACTTGTGTCATTATTTTCATAAATTTATGTTAGTCTTCTGAATAGTGAGACTTGTGCATTATTTTCATAAGTTTATGTTATTCTTCTGAATAGTGAGACTTGTGTCATTATTTTCATAAATTTATGTTAGTCTTCTTAATAGTGAGACTTGATTAAGATATGTTAGTCTTCTGAATAGTGAGACTTGATTGAGATATGTTAGTCTTCTGAATAGTGAGACTTGATTAAGATATGTTAGTCTTCTGAATAGTGAGACTTGATTAAGATATGTTAGTCTTCTTAATAGTGAGACTTGATTAAGATATGTTAGTCTTCTTAATAGTGAGACTTGATTAAGATATGTTAGTCTTCTGAATAGTGAGACTTGATTAAGATATGTTAGTCTTCTGAATAGTGAGACTTGATTAAGATATGTTAGTCTTCTGAATAGTGAGACTTGATTAAGATAAAGATAACTTTTAAGTAGATATTACATCTAAAGAATTGCTTGTGAAATAGTTACATGGGCAAGAGAGAGAGAGAGAGCGACTTGCCTTATGAGGAATAATTTTAGCTCACCTGGCCATAAAACCAAGTGCTTATGGCACAGCCCTGTGTCCATTGTGTGTCATGCATCTGTCAACAATTGCTATTTTAAACTTCCTATCATAAACCAATGGATCAGTTTTGACCAAGTTTGGCATAGAGCATATTGGCATGAAGGGCTTTCAAATTTTTACAAATGATGCCAATCCACCATCATTTATGGCTATTGTTACTAAAATTAGAAAAACCTTTAGGCAGCTTCTCATAAACCACTAAGGAATATTGGACCAGTTTGGCAGAAAGCATCTTGGCATTGGGACCTTTTAACAAATGATGCCAATCCATCATCAAGTATGGTCACCATTATGAACAATAGAAAACCTTTATGTTACCTCTAAAAAAATCACTCTATAGCATTTGTCCAAATCTGACAGAAAACGTCTGGGCATAGAGGGAATTCAGTTTTATATGTTGTCAATGATGCCAATGTGCCCTCAGATATGGCTGCCATTAATAAAAATAGAAAATGTTTAAACAAACTTTTCAATAATTTCTCAAACATAATTTGAGCAAATTTGGTAGAAAAGCATCCTGGTATAGATGGCTTTCATATTTGTACCAATGATACTGATCCACCTTCAAATATGGCCACCATTACTATAAATAGAAACACCTTAAAATGACATCTACTCAAACACTGCTGAACAGAATTTTACCAAATTTGACACAAAAAGCATCCTGCCAGAGGAATTTCAAGTCTGCACATGATGCTGATTAGCCATCAAATATGGCCACTATTACTAAAAATAGAAAATATTTAAATGACTTCTTCTAAAACAACACTCAATGGAATTTTACTAAACATGATATATTGCACTCTGGCATGAAGGGCTTTTAGATTTTTCAGATGATAGTGATCTGCTGTCAAATATGGCCACCATTACTGAAATTAGAAAACCTTTACATGACTTCTCAGAAACTGCTTAGCAGAATTTTACCAAATTTCACAAAAAGCATTTTGGCATAAAGGCCTTACATGTTTGTAAATATAATGCCAATTCACCATCAAACATATATAGCTGTATATTTATTCGTTGTTTTTTGACTGAAGCAAAATGGTTGTGAAATGTTGAGTACATTCCCTGCCTAATATATCATCATTTGTCACATGACTACTGTGTTATTTACATTAATATACACATATCATAATTTGTATATATATAATAATACCTCATATCATCACAAATGACATCATCGTCATGCAAAGGAAAGGCATAATGACTGAGATATCTGAATGCATTTCAAGGTTATATCACTTCACTATTCAGTGGTTTGGTCAAATAAAATCAGTATTTTTCATCGTGCGATAATTGGATTCTTACATTTATTTCAAATGAAATTTATGAAAGTCATTGAATAATTAGGCTAAAAAGATATGTAAATTTTTCAACTTGTTTCACAAATTTCATTTGAAATGAGCACTCATGTAAGATCCTCTATATATCAATGGATGTTAAAAGAATAAAAAGCCATAGAAAACATTTTTTTACTGAGAATGGCGAGACATAAGTATCATGTTTCTGGCACCAATGACAACAGTGCTGACAGCATTGGCTACAATGTTAAGGTATGACTGATGACAACAGCATTGTCAACAGTGTTATATTATGACAGCATTGTCTACAATGTTAAGGTATGACAGTGATGACAACAGCATTGTCTACACTTTTATGGTCTGACAGCATTGTCTACATTGTTATGGTCTGACAGTGATGACAGCATTGTCTGCAGTATTATGGTCTGAAAGTGATGACAGCATTGTCCACACTATTATGGTCTGAAAGTGATGACAGCATTGTCTACAATATTAAGGTCTGTCAGTAATGACAACATCAACTACAATGTTAAAGTCCTGGGTGAGTACATTTTTGAAAGTCATATTTCTTGTACATCTGTCACTATATTAAGCTAAAACTTTGACATGATATTACTACCTTAAGTTTGTTCCTTTATATTCGATGATTCCTGTCTTTTTTAGATAAGCATAAAGCTATGTCATCCTAATGCCTTTCACAAAAGAGACATCCCTTTCTGCTGAACACTTGTTCAGTGCAAAGCAAGGTTGTGAAATGATGGTTAAATTTGTGTGGATGCTAATGATTATGTTTTGTATTTTGTGTTGTATGCTTATGTATATGAATCAATGATTGCATTATTTCATATTTATTAACTTTACCTGTACACATTATCAGGTGGCAACATTGTTAACTAACAATTGGAACCTGTTTAAAAGTTACTACTAAATGTGATATCTAGAGTAGATGCTGCATTTCAGTGGAATTTTTCCAAACGTTTTGTTGTTGCTTCAAAACATGTTTGTATTTTTTTTTTCATACATGTTAATTTTCATACAGTAACTCAACATTTACACAAAACATGTAGGAAATAACCAGAATAGAAAGGAGTCTGCATTTTATTTTTGTGTAGAGAATTTGTTGTCATTTTGTGGCAAAATCACCATCTATAATCGCTTATAAGTTGAGTCCAACTGCAAACTGTACAGACCAAAATCTGCCATCGCATTATGCACTGGCATATCTGGGTCTATGCAGTTTGTTAGGAGTAATCAGTAGAATAAACAGCATATACCCTGATCTGCTGGCGCATTATGCAATGATAGATCATGATCTATGTTGTTCGCAGTTGAGCTCAACATATAAGCGAGTATATATGGTAGTTGCATTTTGTAGACTTTAGATTTTGACAGTATGCTCTGAAATCTTTATGAGCTCATTATTTTGGTAAATTGAAGGAGATAATCAGTGATTGCTGTAGGGAGTTTACATTTATTATGTATTTTAAATTAATGTTTTGTATATATCAATATATCTTGTACTTACCAATGATTTTAATTGTTAAGTCATTTACTTGTATCTATGACATTTCATATGTATATATTAGTGTAATGTCACTTAAGCTAGGTTTTTTGTGTACATAATACACAACAATTAAAATTTCTTTGTGCAAATATATTTACTATAATTTTTATATCTTAACTTTATTTTAAACCATTTTTGATTTGTACTTTTCATTTGCAAATTTTGGAACACAAATTATCATGTCATTGTATTCTAGATTGGTTAATGGCATTTTTATATCCGATGAATATCCCACATCCAGCTGGTGAAATGCTGACCAAAGTCAATAGACGTCTCACTGAAATTTCAGTATGACAATAGATGCTTTCAGATCCATTCAGATTTACCTCCCCTTGTAAAAAAAAAAGTTTGCTATTATGTGGGTCAGTCTTTGCTGGCAGTAGTTTGTTACATATTGTAATACTGGTTTGCTGGCAGTAGTTTGTGATGTATTGTAATACTGGTTTGCTGGCAGTAGTTTGTGACGTATTGTAATACTGGTTTGCTGGCAGTAGTTTGTTACGTATTGTAATACTGGTTTGCTGGCAGTAGTTTGTGACGTATTGTAATACTGGTTGAATAATAAATAAGCACAAGAATGTCAAATATGATGATCTTTTATTTGGAATCAATATGAAACCAATTCTATGACCCTCATTATCAATATGAAACCAATTCTATGACCCTTCTTATCAATATGAAACCAATTCTATGACCCGCCTTATCAATATGAAACCAATTCTATGACCCTCCTTATCAATATGAAACCAATTCTATGACCCTCATTATCAATATGAAACCAATTCTATGACCCTCCTTATCAATATGAAACCAATTCTATGACCCTCATTATCAATATGAAACCAATTCTATGACCCTCATTATCAATATGAAACCAATTCTATGACCCTCATTATCAATATGAAACCAATTCTATGACCCTCATTATCAATATGAAACCAATTCTATGACCCTCCTTATCAATATGAAACCAATTCTATGACCCTCCTTATCAATATGGAACCAATTCTATGACCCTCATTATCAATATGAAACCAATTCTATGACCCTCCTTATCAATATGGAACCAATTCTATGACCCTCATTATCAATATGAAACCAATTCTGTGACCCTCCTTATCAATATGAAACCAATTCTATGACCCTCCTTATCAATATGAAACCAATTCTATGACCCTCCTTATCAATATGGAACCAATTCTATGACCCTCATTATCAATATGAAACCAATTCTATGACCCTCCTTATCAATATGAAAGCAATTCTATGACCCTCATTATCAATATGGAATGCATCTTGAAGATATCTTGCATATCTTAAATATATCTTTGTTGGTGTGATAAACATATTTTTGGGAGATGCAAAATAATTATGAAATTCTCAAGGAATCAGTTTCTTTCATACATTAAAAATGGAATAACAATCCAAAAGGTGGCAAATTGTAATTTAAATGGAGGTAATTGTGAAAATTTATCAGATCTTGTAAAAACTGTCTATATTACCAACTTTTGAATATATATTCTGCATTATGACTGTTAGTTAATTAAAGCCTGAAAAATAATAATACTTCTATTGAAAATATCTCTCAGTGGTTATATATTTTACTTGATTTGATTGTACATTCAAAATTTCAAATATGATAATTTGCAACGTGGACAAAATAGGAAACAAAAAAAAATTATCTTCACCCCTCCCTCCCTTTTTCACCACTCATAGAATTTTATTACACAAAAGTAATTTTTATATCTCAGCCCTTTTCTGCGATATGTGTATTTTTCTGTAGTGTGATACGTGTATTTTTCTGCTTTGATGAAATACTAAGATTCTTCTTTCCAGTGAAAGAGTCCAGAGTTTTACCAAACTGAGTTGTGGAGATACTGTATATACATGCATATAAGTCAAGTCCAACTGCAAACAACATAGACCCTGATATGCCATCACATGATGCACTGGCAGATCAGGGTCTGTGTTGTTTATTCTATGGATTACTCCTAACAAATTGCATAAACCAGGATCTTGGTCTGTACAGTTTGCAGTTGGACTGGACTCATAAGTGAGTCTATACGGTAGTTTTTTACCATATCAGAAATTTTCTAAATAAATGTATGATAGTATTTAAGCATTTTTTTTTTAAATCCCCCCACCCACCCTTCTCCACTGTTTGAAGTGGGAATATCTAGATTTGGTCCTGTCCATATGCACTTTGTCCATCCTGGGTAGGTCATTAGCCCTGTTATGCAAAAACCACTTGACATGTACAAATGAAATTTTGGCATATTTATATGCATATGCATATGGAGATGACTTGATTTATTTTCATGCCATCTTGGCAATTTGTCTATTTTTATAACTTTTTGTCAGATTTCAAAGTTTTTGACTGAAAACCTTGTTTTTATCTTCCTGTATTACATGCAGCAATCATCTGTTTTTATCTTCTTGTATGTGATTTAGATTCAAGTAGCTATTATCTCACATAAAAGATGTGATTCCAGAATCAGTAATTCTGCATA
Organism: Margaritifera margaritifera; assembly: GCA_029931535.1. Classification (NCBI taxonomy): domain Eukaryota; kingdom Metazoa; phylum Mollusca; class Bivalvia; order Unionida; family Margaritiferidae; genus Margaritifera; species Margaritifera margaritifera. Next base: position 757,580 of record JAQPZY010001306.1, on the reverse strand, counting down.
TTTCTTTATAATGCTCATATCATGATTCAGGTTTTGATGTAATCCAAACAAATGAAAGAAGCTTTTGCTTCTATTTCAAAAGATATGTATTCAATAGCTGTGAAAATTTTTGTGGTAGAAATATTTTGTATGCTACAGTTTATCATTCCACTTGATGTATTTCATTTAAGAAAGTATTTCAGGGTTCTTTTCATGTTTAATCTTTCTTCATCATCTTTACCTTGACTTTCATTTGTTTATGAATACATATCATTTAAATAAGTACATTACATTTATTTAAGATATTTTTAACAGATTTTTTTCCTTACATTTTATGTACATTTTTCATGATTAGTAATTAAATAAAATATTTTTTCTAACACATATAGTTTCTTTTAAATTAAATCTGGGAGCCACAGTAGCACATGTGGTTGAGTGTTAGACTCATAATCCAAGATTGTAGGTTTTGATACCAACACAGGCCAGCACAGGTGGTTGAGTGTGAGACTCGTAATCCAAGGTTGTGGATTTTGATACCAACACAGGCCAGCACAGGTGGTTGAGTGTGATACTCGTAGTCTAAGTTTGTGGATTTTGATACCAACACAGGCCAGCACGGGTGGTCGAGTGTGAGACTCATAATCCAAGGTTCTGGATTTTGATACCAACACAGGCCAGCACAGGTGGGCTGCCTTCGTGTGTCCTTGGGTAAAAAACACTTGGCTCCCATTTCCTCATCATAATATATCCAGTAATGTGTTAAAAGTGCCACTAAAACCAACCAACCAATGAATAAATTAAAATCTAATTGTTTAAAAATCCAAATCAAAAAAGCTTTTGAACCCTGCCCTACAGTTGAATTGAGGTGGTCTAAGTAACTACACTAGTCTATGTTTATATGAACGTCTATATTGAAACTGGTTTGTAGTGATAACTTGTGAAATTAAACTTCAATTGATCATATAGCAAGTTCTAACAACTTGCATCAGTTATTCATAATGGCTGTATCAATGTTACCATTCTTCATTTAGCAATTATCACTGCTTATCTCAACTGGTCATAATGTCTCCTAATGACAATTTACTTTGAGGACATCAGTTGTAAATAAAAGTCTACAATTTTACATACTTTCAACTAGGGGCACTCACTTTGTTCTTGCCTTGTACTCTTGTTTTTTATTACTTTTTCTTTTCTTAAACACAATGTCTGCAAAATACTAATCAATAACTTGTTCATTCAGTTAACATAAAACATATTCTTGCAACAAACTGATGGTTGTTTTTAGCAATTTTCTGGCAAAATTGCCTTTTATGTTTATATATTTATTTTTATATTATTATTCTATGAATAAACTATTTCTATTTGGATTATGTCACACTCATGATGTCGTTTCACTAATTTAAATTGCAATGTGTACAAAAAAGACACAAGGATAAAATAAACACCAGATGTGGCAGATTAAATAAACACCAGATGCTGCAGATTAAATGAAATGAAAGCTTGTTTTATTGTCACAAGTCCTCTAATAAGGGGAGATTAGTGGCTTGTCAGCTATGTTGAAAGTTTATAGTGTGTACGCAAGGGTGCTAGGTAATATAATTGCTTTATTGCTCTGTCTAATAAAAACACTAAACACTGATTCAAAAGTAACATCTCTCATTTTTTTAATTAATACCTAACAATGTATTTTACTTTCTCATTTGTTTGTGCATTCATAATTTTCATATTTGTCTCTTTTATTGTACATTCATTTATTCATTTGTTCATTCATTCACTGTTATTTTTACTCTCACTATGCTAAAATGTTTGTTCATTCAGTTGTTTGTAGGTTCCTTTTTTAAATTCATATTAATTAGATCATTAATGGCAATCGCTCGCTCTCTCTCTCTCTTGTTGTGCATTTATTTTATTTTTTTTTACTTTTCCTGCTTCCTTATTTTGTTGTAATAAACACTTATCTGTGTAGAAAACAGCATTCTTTGTGTTAAAAATGTTGAAACATTCTGAAATTCAGTCATGATGAACTTTACAGGATTTATTTTTTTATTTATTTATTTATTTGTGCAGTAAATAATTCTTAGGGTATGGTAAAATATTGTGAATAAACTAAAAAATTTGATAACCCAATTAGTTTATACCAGGCCGTTGCGGTAGCCATGAAGACTGATTCGGATCCTCCTGAAATCTGAAATGTGCTGACAAATGGTACTCTGGTGAAGCTGCCTGGGCCAATCACCCACCAGTGGATTATACTGATTACAGAAACCATGACAATGCCAGAAACTACAGACCTGATTCAGGAAGATTCCTCTGCAGGAGGATCCATTACACGACCTGGAGAAAGCCTTCTTGAAGCCAGGCCGCCAACTAATCTTCTATAGATGAAGGTAAAAACCAGGATAGGGGCCTGGAATATCAGAACCCTATATGAGAGCAGGAAGACGGCACAAGTTGCTAGTGAAATGAAAAGGTACAACATCGAAGTGCTTGGTCTTAGTGAAACCCGATGGAATGGAATAGGTCAAACAAGGCTAATTACAGGAGAGAATATCATCTATTCCAGACATGAAAAAGAAGCCCACGACCACATGGAAGGAGTTGCCTTCATGTTGTTGACTGATGCAGCCAAGGCCTTTATTGAATGGAAACCTGTATCCCCAAGAATCATCACAGCAAGGTTCAACTCGAAAGGAAGAAAAACCACCATCATCCAATGCTACTCCCCTACAAATGTTGCAGAAGAAGCGAAGGAAGAGTTCTATGGAAGGTTGCAGAGTGTCGTTAACCAAGCACCTAAAAGAAACCTCAAGATCATAATGACTTCAATGCCAAAGTGGGCCCCAACAACACAGGGAAAGAACTGATCATGTGAAAGCATAGGCTAGGAACCATGAATGAAAACGGAGAACTTTTTACTGACTTCTGTGCCTTCAATGACATGGTCATTGGAGGCACTGTTTTTCCCCACAAACCAATCCACAAAGCAACATGGGTTTCACCAGATGGGAAAGTAGAAAATGAGTCTGACCGCCTGACCATTGGCTGCAAGTGGAGGAGAAGAATCCTAGATGTACGTGTTAAAAGAGGCACAGATGCAGCAACCAATCACCACCTAGTAGCAAGTTCATTCAGAATGAAACTCGGGAGCTACAGAGAAAGGTATGACAGGCCACATACAAAGTTCAATGTGCAAAATCTCAAGTACAAAGACATCAACAAGGAATTCAACTGCCAAATTAGCAACAGATAAACCATCAATGAACACTGGAACAAACAAAGAGAGATGTGGCAGAATTCTTGTAGCAAAATCCTGGGCAAGAGAGAAAGAAGACACAAAGAATGGCTGACACCAAAGACCTGGTCGCTCGTTAATGATTGTAGAACAATGAAGCAGCAGATTAATCAATGCACAGACAAACAGAAGAAACAGGAACACAGAGCCCAGTATGGGCAGGTTAACAAAGTTAAGAAAAGCCTCCAGAAAGACAAACAGAAATACATAAATGACCTGATCACAAACGCCGAGACAGCAGCAGGGATGAAAGATATGAAGAGTCTATATGACATCACAGTTCAGGGAAAACAAGGAACCCATCATAGCTAGTAAGAGACAAAGAAGGGACAATACTCAGCAACGAGGAACAACGATGATGATAGACTGAATATTTCAAAGAAATCCTTAACAGGCCACCAGCAACAGCAATGCCTGACATACCACCAGCAGAGGAACTGCTCCAAGTCAATACAAACCCCCCATATAAGACAGAAATCTCAAAGGCCCTGAAAGCACTCAAAAATAACAAGGCAGCAGGCCCAGATGGCATCCCACCAAAAGCTCTTAAAGCTGATATTGAACAGACAACATAAATGATGCACCAACTACTCCTTAAAATCTGGGAGAGTGAGCAAGTCCCCATAGAATGGAAGAAGGGATATATGGTCAAACTGCCAAAGAAAGGAAACCTGGCTCTATGTAAAAAGTGGCAGGGAATTATGCTGCTTTCATTGCCCAGCAAAGTCCTCACCAAAATCATCTTGGAAAGACAAGAATTCCCTCTAAGCATAACTGAGAGAAGAACAGGCAAAGACAACTCCTGCACAGACCTCATCACTACACTGCATATTATAATTGAATAATCCCTGAAATGGCAATCACCCCTCTAGGTGAATTTTGTGAACTTTGAGAGTGTGGACAGAGAAGTAATCTGGAAGCTGATATACCATAACGGAATCCCAGGGAAGTTGATATCTTTAATGTAGCAGTTATACGACAATTCCATTTGCCAAGTAATCCACAATGGGAAACTCTCAGAACCCTTCCAAGTCCAAAACAGAGTCAGACAGGGATGCCTCCTCTCGCCAACGATCTTATTGATGGTGATAGACTGGATAATGAAGGCAACCACTAAGGACAAGCAAACTGGAATGCAGTGGAACTTCACAAAACAGCTAGAAGACCTGGACTTTGCAGATGACCTGGGCCTCCTGTCCCACAAACAACAGCACATGCAGGCATAAACCAGCTGTCTGGCAAAAGAAGCAGAAAAGTCTGGACTTCACATACATGCTGGGAAAACCAAAATAATGAAAATTAACAATAAACAACACAGCAAAATACAACTCGTTGGAGTAGACCTAGAGGAAGTTGAATAGTTCACCTAGCTAGGGAGTAATGTCTCGACTGATGGAGGGACCAACCAAGACATCCAGAACAGAATTGGGTAAGCCAGACAAGCATATAACACTCTGAAAGAGGCATGTAGCTCATCATTCCTCTCTAAAAGAACAAGATCTGACTGTTCAACTCAAATGTGAAGTCTGTCCTGCTTGACGGCTTGGAGACCTGGAAGGTAATTAAGACAACCTCCAACAAACTGCAGTCCTTTGTAAACAGCTGCCTATATCACTGCCTCAACATCCAATGGTCTGACAGTATCCGTAACACTGACCTGTTGGAAACCACTGGCCAGCTACCTATCCATCAAGAACTCTCCAAAAGGAAATGGGGGTTGATTGGGCATAGACTGAGAAAATCGCCAACCCCCAAGGCAAGAGAAAGGTGGGCAGATCAAGGAAGACCTGGTGCAGTTCAGTTGAAGAAGAGATCAAGGCTGCCAGAACAACATGGGCCAAACTGAAGAGGACAGCCCAAAACCGTGTCCGCTGGTGAAGCATAGTCAGTGTCCTATGCTTCCACGGGGATGGAGAGGCATAAGAAGAGAATTAGTTTCTAACTTGTATGCCTTCAGAGTTCGTTTAAAATCTGGACATTCATCAGTGTACTGAACAGAATTTTTTTTATTGATCAATCAACGAATGTAATTATTTGTTATTGATCAATCATTGAATGTAACTATTTGTTATTGATCAATCAATGAATGTAATTATTTGTTTATTTCATTATATATTGGATTTATTCATATATGTGTTTATTTACATATTTTTTAATGTATGTACCTACTTACCATTTATACTCGCTTATAAGTTGAGTCCAACTGCAAACAACATAGAATATGATCTGCCATCACATAATGCAATGGTAGATCAGGGTCTGTGTTGTTTGTGCTACTGATTACTCCTAACCAACTGCATTGATCCATATCTGCTGGCACATTATGCAATTGCAGATCTCTGTCTGTGCAGTTTGCAGTTGGACTGGACTTATAAACAAGTACATATGGTAAATGATATCTTCACAGAAACATAAAACAATTCATGAACAAAAGAATGTGAATGAATGTTAAGGTACACAAATTATGACCTATTCTAGCAGGCAGAATTGATAAGGTGAGAATATTTAATAAAATTTGTCTTTTGTAAACAGTTGGATAAAATCAGTTAAATAAAAAAAAAAAAAATTTGATATTGATAATTGAGGAAAAGAAAAATCATCCCATAAACTATTGCCTCAGGAAGAAAAACCAAAATGAATTACTGTAATTAGATGAAATTATAAGGGAAAAGGTCAAAATTACTTTAGGCTACACAATTCACCAAATATTTTTTTCACAGTGATGCAAAGTTAATTTCTGTATATACTTGCTTATAAGTCCAACCCAACTGCAAACAACATAAACCTTGATCTGCTATTACATAATGCATTGGCAGATAAGGGTTTGTGTTGGTCGTTCTACTGATTACTCCTAATGAACTGCATAAACCCAGATCTGCCAGCACATTATGCGATGGCAGATCTGGGTCTGTGCAGTTTGCAGTTGGACTCGACATATAAGCAAGTACAAATGGTACCTTAGGTACTTGTGCAAATAAATTACATTTACAGTGAATGTGTATGACTCCAGTTTCTATAGTACCAAACACTGGATGATATCAGTACAGTAAATGTGTATGAATCCAGTTTCTATAGTACCAAGCGCTGGATGATATCAGTACTGTAAATGTGTATGAATCCAGTTTCTATAGTACCAAGTGCTGGATGATATCAGTACTGTAAATGTGTATGAATCCAGTTTCTATAGTACCAAGTGCTGTATGATATCAGTACTGTAAATGTGTATGAATCCAGTTTCTACAGTACCAAGGGCTGGATGATATCAGTACAGTAAATGTGTATGAATCCAGTTTCTATAGTACCAAGTGCTGGATGATATCAGTACTGTAAATGTGTATGAATCCAGTTTCTACAGTACCAAGGGCTGGATGATATCAGTACTGTAAATGTGTATGAATCCAGTTTCTATAGTACCAAGGGCTGGATGATATCAGTACTGTAATGGCAGAAGGTCATGTGATACAAAGATGTACACATCCTTTAAAACCATTATGGAAAGGTCTATAGTTTGACCCATGACCATCCATCTTGTATATTCAATACAGCTATACATCATGTACATACAGCCATCTTGTATATTCAATACAGCTATACATCATGTACATACAGCCATCTTGTATATTCAATACAGCTATACATCATGTACATACAGCCATCTTGTATATTCAATACAGCTATACATCATCTACATACAGCCATCTTGTATGTCCAATACAGCTATACATCATGTACATACAGCCATCTTGTATGTCCAATACAGCTATACATCATGTACATACAGCCATCTTGTATATTCAATACAGCTATACATCTGTAGATACAGCCATCTTGTATATTCATTACAGCTATACATCATGTACATACAGCCATCTTGTATATTCAATACAGCTATACATCATGTACATACAGCCATCTTGTATATTCAATACAGCTATATATCATGACCATCCATCTTGTATATTCAATACAGCTATATATCATGTACATACAGCCATCTTGTATATTCAATACAGCTATACATCTGTAGATACAGCCATCTTGTATATTCATTACAGCTATACATCATGTACATACAGCCATCTTGTATACTCGATACAGCTATACATCATGTACATACAGCCATCTTGTATATTCAATACAGCTATATATCATGACCATCCATCTTGTATATTCAATACAGCTATATATCATGTACATACAGCCATCTTGTATATTCAATACAGCTATACATCATGTACATACAGCCATCTTGTATGTCCAATACAGCTATACATCATGTACATACAGCCATATTGTATATACAATACAGCTATACATCATGTACATACAGCCATCTTGTATATACAATACAGCTATACATCATGTACATACAGCCATCTTGTATATTCAATACAGCTATACATCATGACCATCCATCTTGTATATTCAATACAGCTATACATCATGTACATACAGCCATCTTGTATATTCAATACAGCTATACATCATGTACATACAGCCATCTTGTATGTCCAATACAGCTATGCATCATGTACATACAGCCATCTTGTATATCCAATACAGCTATTCATCATGACCATCCATCTTGTATAACCAATACAGCTATACATCATGTACATACAGCCATCTTGTATATTCAATACAGCTATACATCATGTACATACAGCCATCTTGTATATTCAATACAGCTATACATCATGTACATACAGCCATCTTATATATCCAATACAGCTATTATTAATCTACATACAGCCATCTAGTATGTCCAATACAGCTATACATCATGTACATACAGCCATCTTGTGTGTCCAATACAGCTATACATCATGTACATACAGCCATCTTGTATATCCAATGCAGCTATACATCATGTACATACAGCCATCTTGTATGTCCAATACAGCTATACATCATGTACATACAGCCATCTTGTATGTCAAATACAGCTATACATCATGTACATACAGCCATCTTGTATATCCAATACAGCTATACATCATGTACATCCCATATATTATGTACATCACACATTTTGTTTACACTCGACTTTTAAAGGACTTCATGGAGTGAGGTCATATTTGGTATACAGCTTTCAATAAAAGCCCAGGTCACATTTTTCTGTCAAAATTTGACAGTTATGGCTCCTGTTTGACTATAAGTTTGTCCATTTGCATCATGAATTTTGTTTTTACTCAAAATGTTTCCACGACTCTGTGGGTTCAAATCAAATCTGGTATCCAGCCTAATTCAAAGAAGACCTAAATTGAGTTTGATTTTCCATTTTTCCATCAAAATTTGTCTCTTTGAGTTATGGCCCATCTTTGACTCAGACTATTTGTCCTTGCATCATAAATTTTGTTTCATCCCAATAGCTTTTGAAGGACTGCTTACAATTAAATCAAAATTGCAATGGGCCATAATATCAAGAATACCTAAGTTGTATTTAATTTCATCTTCACCAAAATTTGGCTACATTTTGGTTCTGTTTGATTTGGAAGTTTGCCACTTCATTATGAACCAACGTTTTCATGCATTATACCATATTGATGTGGTAATATGTGCTTTTGGAACACTTTTCAACTTCATACCAGAAATTCAGATTGAGTTTGAGATCAAATGTCAGCTTAAATTCTTCCACCTCAGTTCTACAAACCTATCTTTCTTTGAATTTATGATCAAACTTAAGAATTTATTAATTTTCACTAATTGCACATCAAATTCAAATAAACTTACATAATGTTTTCTTGCAGGCAAAAAAAATGACATGAGGTGGTCTTTAAGTTGCAGAAAACCAGAGAATGTTAAAAAACAATGAGTGTACCATATATACTTGCTTATAAGTCGAGTCCAACTGCAAACTACACAGACCCAGATCTGCCGCCTCATAATACACTGACCGATCTGGGTCTATGCAGTTGGTTAGGAGTAATCAGTAAAACAAAAAACATAGGCCCTGATCTGCCAGCAAATTATATAACAAAAGATCAGGGTCTATGTTGTTTACAGTTGGACTCAACTTAGTGATAGAATGAGGGTGAGTTTTGGTAAATGTGAAATTTAATACTTTCACAATTTGAAGTATGAATAGACAATATGATAAACATTAAGAAAAAATTACTTTTTGGGAACAAAGAAGGTTAGGTGCATGTATAAACTCATGCAGAGGTGGCATGCAGTCAGACTACATGGAGTTGAAGTATTCTAATCACCTTTTGTTGAGCTTTTTAGATGGATATTGGTGTCGAGCAGTGGAGGTGCCAGATGGGATGTTTCATTCAACCTGATAAATCTTTGAAATACATATTAATTCCAAAACTGGAAATCGGTAGTGTATCATTGGCATAGAAATGTGTTTTGTTTCTCCTGTTGTTTGTACACAGAGTGGAGATCAATCCAGGCCTTGGGCCCAGAGATAGACCCCTAAATATCAATAAAGGAGGTAGATCATATTCACAATGGCAACAAATGTCATATAGTCCTATAAATAACACCAGTATTCATCAATCTGCTGCGAGGAACAAGTGAGAAACTCGAAAAGTGTATTATTTACATGAGTGGGTAACTCCAGTCAACCAGTTGAATCCGACTCAGGCCAGTGTTTCTGTACTAACACAGCAGACCCACCCCACCCCCTCTGCAGCACATAACATAACAGAAAAAAGAGATATGAATGATGAAAGCTTTATTGAGATGGCCAAAACAATGGCCAATATAATCATAAGAACTCTAATGTTAGAGATAAGAAATGAAATAAGGAAACTTAATGAAAGATTTAATTTTGTTGAATATTCCCTGGATGAACTGAAAAAGAAAAATGAGTTGCTGACAAATCAGAACATGGTCCTATGCAACAAGATTGAGGGCCTGACTGAAACTTTAAATGAGATGAAAATGCCATTGCAGGGCCTGACTGAAACTTTAAATGAGATGAAAATGCCATTGCAGGGCCTGACTGAAACTTTAAATGAGATGAAAATGCCATTGCAGGGCCTGACTGAAACTTTAAATGAGATGAAAATGCCATTGCAGGAGAATGAACAAAAATACTAGAACAACAGGAGGCCCATAGAGACAACCGTGTGTTTTATGGTTTGCCGCCATTCCCATCGAGACAACCGTGTGTTTTATGGTTTGCCGCCATTCCCATCGAGACAACCGTGTGTTTTATGGTTTGCCGCCATTCCCATCGAGACAACTGTGTGTTTTATGGTTTGCCGGAAAAAAATATATGAGAGAAATGGGAGGATATGGAGCAATCCATTAAAGATTTTATGAGAGATATGCTTGGGTTGGATGCAAAGAAAAAAGAAGTTGAAAGAGCCCATTGACTTAACTCGAAAGAAAAATCAAGACCCGTGATCACCAAATTTTTCAGATATAAGGACAAAGAGAGATTGTTGAGATGATATAGAGAGCTCATGAAGGGAGCTTATGAAGTAGCCGACTGGGCAATAGCTGAGAATGGTCATACAGCTTATGAAGTAGCTGACTGGGCAATAGCTGAGAATGGTCATACAGCTGCAGCTTACAGTCAGGATGTTGATGTGCATATAGCAGAGGAATTTTCACTGGAATAAGAAAGACTTGTACCAGCCTTTACTCAACATTGAAAAAAGCTGTAGAATAGAACAAGGAAAGAAAGCCATTTACAAATATGACAAGTTAAGCTGTTTAGTATGGAATATATCTGGATTAGGTGGAAATCTTTCAAGAGAAAATATGTCTGATTTTATTAACTATGTTGAAAAATTTGGTGTGATAAGCTTTGATAAAGCATGGTCAGAAACTACAGATCAGTTTTAGATTAATGGTTAAAAAACTTTGGTATCGTAAAAATTAAATCACAAGCAGCTAAAAGAAATTCAGGTGGGATATTGTTTTTGTTCATGTGTCTCTTTTCAAACATTTTTACATAATCAGAGAAGTATTTCAATAAATGTTGTATGGTTTAAGTTATAGCATCCAAGACAAGCATGTTAAAGTGAAATGCAAGTTTTGGTTTTATCTATATTTCACCTGAATACTCTTCTGTTCACTGTAAGGAAAATGTATTTACAGTTTTAGAAAATGAAACAGTTTACTTGAAAGCGAAGTATGATGACTTTAAAATGATGAGTAATTTCAATGTAAATATACAGGTACAGAACCAGATTTTATCAAACATGATAGTGTTATAGACCTTTTTCAAGAACTTTATTATGTACAAAATGAAGACATACATGGTTGGGGGTAATCAAGATTCAAGGGAGATAAATCACTCTGGAGAAAAACTTTTACATCTATGTCAAATGACTGGGTTAATGATCATTATTGGCAGATGTGAATCAGATAAAAGGGAAATTCACAAGTATACATGGTAATTCAGCCTCAGCAATGGATTATGTTTTAACTGACACGTGTTTAACAAAATATATCTTTTGACATCAACGATAGATTGGAATCTATACATATGCCCATTGTAATTTCCCTCGATTACATGGATAAATAAAAACAAGATTCTAAGTGACACTGGAGGTAAACTAGCAGATAAATACATATGGAACAAAGAAAAAGAGTCATATTTTGTCCCAAATTTCAAGGATTTGTTATCTCAAAATGTACATGGAATTTTAAATTATATTAATTATGACAAACTCAATGAATGTCTCGGGAGAATTATTGGTATTTATCATGATGCAGCTAATGAAAACAGTTAACGGTATTTAGCTGTGACATTTCCAAGAAAACTTCCTAAAGATGAGTCTTCCAGGTTTTAGAGAGATTGTATAGCTGCTAAAAGCAAAGCTGTAAGATATCTAAGACAGTTCAGAATGGAAGGCACAATTGAATCAGCTGAAGATTATTATTATTATTATTATTATTATTATTATTATTGTTATTATTATTATTGTTGTTGTTGTTGTTGTTACTTTTTGACATTTTTGAAAGATTCTCATTATTTATGCACAAGTTAGTACCACATCTGCTGCTTTGTTTGAACATTTTTCCAAATTATTTCATTTTTCCCATTCTGTTGATAAGTTACAAAAAATTGAAAATATTCAAATAGTTCATGAAACTTTAGATAGAATAATCTCTGAAGAGGGGGGTTTGCTTATCTTTGAGTAAATTGAAATATGGAAAAGCTGAGGGAGTAGATGCATTGTCCAGTGATTTCCTTAAGTCTATGGGCAATTTAATTCCACCTATATTAACAGTGTTAGTCAATAAACTATTTGAATTGGATATTATCCAGAAACTGATCAACAGCTATCATTACACTAATCCTGAAGAAAGGTGATGCAAATGAATCTTCCAATTATTGAGGCATAAGTATATTACCTGTACTAAGGAAAGTTTTCACCACAATTCTAAATAATTGGATAAAAGATTGGGTGGAAGAAAATTAATCACTTGGCTAAGAACAAGCAAGTTTAAAAGGAGGTTACTCTACAGTACATAATATGTTTACATTAATGATTTATATACATTAATTTGTAAGTGTTTAAGAAAACACAAGGGTATATTCTATGCAGTATTATTAGACTAGGAAAAGCCTTTGATAGAATTGAGAGGATTTAATTGTATCATAAGACAGTCAGTAAAATATTAGTTGAAAAATTTTAAGAATTATTAACGCAATCTATTATGATGTAAAAGCATGTGTTCAGTCTACAAATTGTATTATCCTATGTGCTCAATTGCCCTGTGGGTGTACACTAAGGTTGTGTTTTATTGCCTTGACTCTTTTCCATATTTTTTAATGATATGAAACCCTTCTTAGCAGAAGGAAATGGGAGTTTCTATAGAAACATTAGAATATAAATTTTAGTGTTGTATGAAGATGACACTGTGAATTAGTTACAAAACATTCTCAATAGACTGCATCAATACTGCTTAAAGTTGAAATTAAAAATATGGAAACAACAAGAATAATTGTATTTTGTAGAGGTTGGTTATCTCAGAAGTTATGAAAAGTGGTACTATGGTCCTATGGAGGTAATGATTGAATCATATTATAAATATCAAGGATTCATATTTTGTTTTTAAAAAAACTCAGGATATATATGTTAAATAATTTAGCTTTGCAAGCATTGAAGGCTATGCATATTTTGAAGCGAAGTCTTTACAAATTTGGTAAAATACCTATAACTGCATTACTTCGTATATTTGACTTGAAGATATCTCCCATTTTTAACTATGGGTCTGATGTCTGGGGTTTTTATGATGCCAACAATATTGAAAAAGTTCATTTGTCATTTTGTAAATATGTTTTTCATATATCTAAGTCTATTCCAAATGCATGCATATATAATGAGCTAGAAAGCACTAGTACCATATGCAAGAATATTAGATACAAACATATTTTGAAATATTGGCTTACAATCCTAAAAATGCCAGAAGTCATATTTCCTAAACAATTTTGCAATCTACATTTAAAGATGGGGAGAAAAGTTTGATTGCTGGGCTAGCAATGTTAAATGCTTTATTTACTTATGGATCTGGTGGTGTTCAGTGTAGTCATGGGTGACAGATGAAAATATATTTCTTAAAGTGTTCAATCAGTGATGAGAAGATATTTTTAGGCAAAAACATTCTGAAGAGATTGAATCAATAGAAAGACTGTATTTTTATAGATTGTCAAGAATATACTTCAAATATAAAAAATATCTAGAATTGTTAGGGATAGAGATTATTGTTACTTTATTACTATGCTCAGAGTGAGTAATTTGCAACTGAGAGGTAAAACAGGAAGATATGAAAATATTTGTTATGAAGAAAGACTGTCAGATTTGTAATGTCAATATTGAAAATGAATTTCATTTTAAAGCTATGTGTCCACTGTATGGAGAATTATGAAGAAAGTATTTACCTTCTTACACAAAAACCCAACATTAGAAAAATGTATGACCAATAAACAAAATGATAATAGAACAATTCTGATGATTTATTTAGTATTGTTTATTATAAGAGCCTCAAAGATTAGATAAAATGTTTTTATCATCAACTCCTGTTACATAAACTCTTGATATATTAATACGAAAAAAAAACTTCTGTATTGCAGCTTGCAGGTTTCGGGTTTTCTTTAATTTATATTGTTTGATGCAACATATTTTTGTGTTTCACTTAATTAGAAAAAATTAAAATAAAGATTAATTATATTATAATGTTCCCAATACACCCGTTACACTCTGTAACACCTTTAGTACTATATGATGTATGAATCTGTATCATGGGCCAGTGCGGTGCAGCACAAATAAATAAATTTATTATTATTATAATCTATGTTATACCTGTCTTTTACACTCTGTGTGTGTGTGTGTGTGTGTGTGTGTGTGTGTGTGTGTGTGTGTGTGTGTGTGTGTGTGTGTGTGTGTTATTTCAGTTTTAAAAAATGTAAATTAAACTTTCTATTTATAATTACCGGGTACAATAATTATTAATGGATCGTGGGATGCCCGGTATTCGCTTTTGGTTTCCATTTTAGTCGTGTACGGTCCTTGCAAGAGGAAGTTACTCTATTACAACTTGTGAGATGAACAACACATGGCGAAATGTTGGGTTGCATTTTAAGTAATATGAATTGAAGTCTTTGAATAGCAAGTCATCATTAGAACAAGGAATAATGAATATTGTGCCCTGTATTAAATGGGTTAGGCGAGGAGTCTCCAAATCTGTCCCAGACCGAGTAAGATTTCAACGTTACCTGATCACTCCCGTATAAGAAAGCTTGATGTCGCTACTGTTGTTACTTTCCATCTTAATCGCTTTGACATTACAACGATATTAATGTACTGCGCGGTGTCAAAAATAAATTCAAAAAACAAATATTGATCGTATTAACTGTGAAAAAGTATCGGTGATTTTGAGAACATTCAGCAGATGTGATCACATAGGCTCGTATTGTTGCTTACAATTAACCTAGTCCTACAATATAAGACGTCTACCCTGATATTTATATTGTTTGGCTCGACGTATTACTGCTTAAAAAAACGGCGTTGTGTAGTGTGATCCCTGGTCGACTGAAACGGAACTAGAAACCAAATTTTCAAGAATCTCTCACACACTTGTGATCACGGGCTCGTATCATTGCTTACAAGTTACCTATAAATTATACATGTGCTATATAATACTACAAGGGAGGACACTTCTTGCCTTTCGCGCTACCAATTTAAGAATCAACACTGCTATTTCAAGCTTCACTTCCCATAGCATAATAAATTTGGTGCCAATGTTTAGCCCAAGCATTTGACTTATTATGCCTAAACAAAGTTTGACTTACACCTTTAAGGAATGCCAGAACGTTTTTGTGCCCGCTAAATATGCAAGTGCAATAAGCTTAATGGAATACTGCCCTCTCATAGGTCGACCGAAAATGACGTAAAGCGCCTACTGATAACCTGATTTTCAGTCGACCAATAAGGAGGCAGTATTCCACTCAGTGCATTGTACTTGCATATTAAGCAGACACTGAGTCATACAGACATAAAAAATTTGTTGAAAATCGTATCATTATCAGTTGTGAATTTAAACACAAATACATACCATGAAAAAAACTCCATTTCACTAATTCACTCTTTTTCCAATCAGCAAGTCCTCATACAAATTCTGACTAACTATTCTCACGGGGCAAATCAACTTCCTGCCATAATAGATAGCCAGTCATTGAACATCTGATGGCAACATGACTCACAGTGGCAAACTGCATCAGTAACACTGTTTACAATATTGCACTGCATTATAAAATTTTATGTGGAGCTGTTGCCGATTTTCTGAGGTGGTTCTTTGTTATTATAATTTGTGGATATTTACAAGAAACACATACTTTTATGATATAAAATGAAACCCCTCAAAACCAAAAACCCATGAGACCCCAAACATTTTTCAGTTTTGAGAAGTTTTCGGTTTACTGAAGTTTTTACAGACATGAAAAAAGTCTTTTTCTAAGGGCTTATGAGAGGAGAGAGAGAGAAGGTGTAATTATGAATGCATTAGTGTCTCTGTGTGTAAGAGTGCACAAACTGAAGAAAGATGTTCTTTTTTCTTTATTTTTAAACACGTATTTAACAAAGAATTAGCTGAACAGTATACGTTCCTTCCAAAAATCACATCCTGTCACATAAATACAGTTGTTCCACATAGAAATCCTCGTCACAAGAAACATTTGAGGAATAAGATGCTCTTATAACTTTACTATAAGTCCAGTAGAATTTTGAATGATACTTCACAATGTGTGAATACTCTGTATAATTCATACTGTTCACGATTCAAGAGCCTGGCTTGAAGAAGACATAGAGCTTTGTTTTTTCTTACATCTTTCTTTAATTAATGTGGCTTGTGTTAGTGACTCCAAATAAACTCATCCTTAGCAATCGTGAAGTTTTGTAATCTTTGTATAAGATCTAAAACTTAAGGTTATGTCATTGAGGAAAATCCGACTTGTAGAAAACTCCTTTGTTGGTCTCTGTTGGCCAAGCATCAAAAGTGAGGCCACATACTTGGTCAGTAAAGCCCTGATATATAATTTCAAAAAATAAGCAAACAATGCTCTATTGATCATGTATACAAATGAATAGCATCAATCACAGTTAGATCATAAGCAGATAAACATAGTCTTTATTAAATGGCTTACCTACAAGCATTTAGTTAATTCGCCTTAAGAGTTGGATCTTTTGTATGGTGGAAAGACTTCAGATTAGCTTATTGTCAACCCTAATCTGTGTCGGCATGCATGTCAAATATTGTTTTAACCTCGAGTGCCCTTGGCACATTTTCCGGCTTTGTCTCAGAGATCAGCCCACTACAATACTTGCTTACCATAATTAATCTGTTCCAGCATGTGTCAGGAATTTAGCAGCTAAAATATATTTCCAAGTTTGAATTGAGTTTTGGTTTTATGGGAGCTTTTTAAGAGTAAAATTGAAATTTTTGGGATTGAAAAATTTGTTTTGGTATTCATAGTTGATGGGTTTCGGTTTACTGGGGAAAAAATGATAATATTAAAGAAGGAGAAATTCGGGACTAAAAAAAAATTGGTCTTGAGAGGATTCTGGTATACTGATGTTTTGGTTTTGAGGAGTTTCACTTTATTTCATAATTAAATCAGCATCCTGTACATTTGTTCTTATTTATATGAAAGTATGAAGATATTCTATCTGATGACCAGCAATTTTACTTTAACAGTAAATTTTTCAATCATCCTTTAAGAGAATCTTGATATTTAACTTATTTTGACCTATATAATTTTCTTAACTTGTAGAGAATAGTAAGAATGATAATACATTGAAACTAAAACCTTCTCCATTAATTTATGTCTTTTGTCCCTGATTATTTTCACTTCTGAGTTATGAAGGCTGCAAGACAGTTTTGAAGTACCATACACAGTACATTCAGGGACTGATGTTCTGCATATTCATATTGCCAAGTATATTTTTAAAAAATAGGTCATAAGCTAAATATAATATTTTTTACTTACAAGTGAACAATTTTATTATAATACCATCATGATTTTTCCCAATTTGATTCATTCCTTTAGCTTTTGAGATGAAATCTCTCCCAAAACCAAAATTATGATAAATATAAGAAAAGCTTTAGGAATGATAAATTAAGTTTATTTACGTCATTTTCCCTATAAACTTGCATTTTCAGTGTGCTTCTGATGTTGCTTTGCAATACATTTTTTTATTGGATTATATGTACAACAGTGTCATGGGAAGAAGAAGACTTTTGTGAAGTGCATCAAAACAGGTGATGTAATACACGAACTTTCTGACAAGGGGTCGTCTGCTTGAAAGCATGCCACGAAGAGTATTTGGGAATATATCATTGTCATTTGTGATGCATACTTTGCTCAGTTAACTAATGCTTCCAAAGTAATGAGAGATATCACTATGAAAGGAGTATATTTATGAAAAGGTGAAAGTAAGTGCTTAAGTGCATCAAAACAGAGTCCAGGATACAGTGTGTGTGACAGTAACAGATCACTTTTTGTACAATTATGGTTTTACCATAATTATTTATGAAATGTTTTGAAACACTATACATGATTGGAATGAAAATGATCTCTTACCTTTTGATGTAAAACTGTTCACTCAATAAAATTATGAAGAGAGCAATATTGATTCTAATCAGTGCTGTTTTTAAGACATTATGGGATCGCACTTGACACTACCGGATCACGTGAATACAGGTCAAAGTACACACTTGGGGGTTGTCTTAAAACAGCTCATTTTAGCTAAAGTGTGTGAGTGGGTTGAGCTTTACGGAACGCCAGCACAAAATTGGCTGTATGGCACCACACAGGATTGAAAATGTTGGTTTCAGTTGCATGTCATTTTCAACCAAGATTGGAAGTAAAGCAAAAAAAATAAAAAACACATTTTTTATTTAAAAATATAATCTGTGAAAACATTTATACAACTGTTCAAATAAAAAAAATTTCAGATCGAAGCCAAAATTATGCTTCATTCAGAAAAACACACTTTTCTTTTTCAGACCTAGATTAAATTGGAAGCTTCCTTGCATGCCAAACTTTTGTTGTGATTTAGGTAATTGATTACGGTAAATGACTGCAATCATTATCCTGATCAATTTAGTAATTGGTAAGAAAATCAGTGACAAATGTGAAAATTATCCATTATTGACGATGATTCGTTACTGTCACACTCAATGTATATGTTATCGTGTTGAGTATTCCTAGTCACCTACACTATTTGAATGCAATCATGTAGAGTATTCCTTGTCACCTACACTGTTTTAATGCAATCATGTAGAGTATTCCTTGTCACCTACACTGTTTTAATGCAATCATGTAGAGTATTCCTTGTCACCTACACTGTTTTAATGCAATCAGTTACTTCTTGATTACATTTTATCGTGTAGAGTATTCCTTGTCACCTACACTGTTTTAATGCAATCAGTTACTTCTTGATTACATTTTATCATGTAGAGTATTCCTTGTCACCTACACTGTTTTAATGCAATCAGTTACTTCTTGATTACATTTTATCATGTAGAGTATTCCTTGTCACCTACACTGTTTTAATGCAATCAGTTACTTCTTGATTATATTTTATCATGTTTCTCAGTAAAATTGCACATATACTTCATTTTTTGTTTATATATATATTGGACAGTTTAAAAGTAATACCTATGTACTTATGACTGGAGATATTTCACGTGTAAAAGATGTAGTCCCACAGTTTATAAAACTATTTGTTTTTCAGTATCCCACTCAAATGCTGTTTTCTTTATTTTATATAAATAAAATGTAAAATAACTCATAAGGTTCAAAGTAGGTTTTCATGAGAATTAAGTCATATAGTAATCAGAAAGTAATTTTTTTTACTCTAATTGATTAAATTATGATTACTTGTACTTGAAGAATGACTTCTGATTACTCATGATCGCTTAAAATTCAGTAACCAGTTATAGATGATTATAAATTACTGATTATGATTACCCAAGCTCTGTGAATAAACAAGAGTAAACAGTTTATATCTCTTGATTTAATGTTTCACAAAATGGTCATTCAGAATTTAAATTCCCACTGAAATGGACAAAATTATCCTTAATCTCTATGATACTGTAAAAACTTCATGCAGAGTTTGTAACTTTATGTCTTTTTTTTTTTATACAGGTTAAATTGGATAAAGATGAATTAAAGAGAATAATAGAAGAAACAGAAGAGTAAGTTTTGTTGTGTGACATTCAAAATCATTCTCTATGAGTATCTGAAAGCAGAGTCACTTATATTTATTGAATTAAATAATGGACAAAATATGAAATTATTCAGAATTTATGTGGGTAAATTCTTCAGTAAAAAAAAACAACTTGCAGACCAGAAGAGCTTATGGGATAGCCCATTGTCCATTGTCTGTCTGTCCAGCCAATAGCACGAGTTTGTTACGGCTACTCCTCCTAAACTACATGGAGTATTGCCATGAAACTTTACACACATTCATCCCATGGTCTAGTTGGCCCTAAATGAAAATGGTGCCACTTCGATATCCAATATGGCCACCACAATAGCCATCTTTAAAATCTTATCACAACTCCGCCTGAACGGATGAATATATCCACATGGGCTTTTCACTAAAAGACTTTTATGGTGTCTAATTGGTCCTAGATAAAAATGGTGCCAATCTGATGTCCACTATGGCCATCATCACAGCCATCTTGAAAATCTTATTATTTACACCTCCTGAATCTCTATATATTGGTTGATATTTTCTTATATCATGCCTTTGTCTGCCAGTCTTATTCCACAGATCTTATAGCAGATGTATACCATCTTTATTAAACTTTGATCCATTTTCCGAAGTTGAAATGATGAGATGCTTAGTATATGGATTGTAATATGAATATTGGGTTTACTGGGAGGGATAGATAACTGTGGAAGGCATGGAAATAAGAGTCTGTGCAGCAGATTGCTGGTTATTGTTAAACATTGTTACATAAAGTTCATTTAGGGGCAGCTAATTAGTCTTCCAAATTACTATTATAGAAGACTTGAAGAAGATGAAAATGAAGAAGAGGAGAATGAGGAGAAAGAAGTTGGGGAATTGGATGAGAAGGATCAATATATGTACGTAAAGTCAGAGAAGGGTGCCACTGCTGCTATCGATAAGTCTGATACAATCAACAAGTCCAAGAAGAGAAAAATAAAAGTGGAGGTGAAGGAGGAGTTGGAGGAAGAGGAAGATGATGACATTGTGAAAAAGTATGGCTTGGAGGAATATGATGAGGAGGAAGGTATGTTGAAATTCAGGGAAATTGTTGTCCATTCAGAGAGTATTGTGTTTTACATCATTACTTACTGTTTTCTCTCTCTCTCTCTCTCTCTCTCTCTCTCTCTCTCTCTCTCTCTATATATATATATATATATATATATATATATATATATATAAAACAGACAATGGTGCAGTATACAAATTACCTAAAAATGCTGTTTACGACGACTTCTCAAAATCTTCATATTGTATATACCATCTATACTCACTTATAAGTCCAACTACAAACAACATAGACCCTGGTCTGCCATTGTATAATGCACTGACAGATCAGGGTTTATGTTAGTTCTGCTGATTACTCCTAACAGACTGCATAGACCCTGGTCTGCCATTGTATAATGCACTGACAGATCAGGGTTTATGTTAGTTCTGCTGATTACTCCTAACAGACTGCATAGACCCAGATCTGCCGGCGCATTATGCAATGGCAAATGAGGGTCTGTGCGATTTGCAGTTGGACTCGACTAATAAGAGAGTATATATGGTATACTCCACACACACACTTGTTGTGATGACACAAAGATTTGTCAACTTTTGACAGATACTCTTTACCCAACATGGACAATAAAACAGGTATGATGGTGCCACATGTTTTCTTTTAGGATCAAACTTATTGCCTCACTCAGTTTGAACATATACATTAATATTGTTACGGGATAGTGTTAGGCGATAAACTTGGTGACCACTCAATGACTCACTGTCACTGTGTTCTTTAGAACTTACTTTTTGGCATGTCCAAAATTTACTATAAAAATGTTATTTTTCCTGTCATATATTTATAAAGACATCATGAAATAACTGTAAATTGCTGATTCATGGAAAAATAGTAAACAAAAGAGTTACCTTTTCTATGTGCACTACCTTAAATGGACTTTTGTAGTAAAATAGTAAAACAACTTTCTCATGCACTGTCTGAACACACAGAACTCTTAGCACAACCATCGGAAATCCGACTAGGTCCTGGCACATATGCTGAGAAGCCATTATATACTCCCCATTGAATTCTGCAGAATTCTGCACTTGGCAGGGAAAACTCTGCTCACCGGGTAACAACCACAAAGAAAAATTCTGCAAGCACGCTCACGGGGGCAACTGTACTTTGCTACTGATAACAACAAAACCCTAATTAATAATTATGATTAAAAACCTAGATTATTTAGTGTATTAGCTAAGTGTGCATACACCAAATATATGTCTAATTGGTCAAAATTTGCAATATTAAAAAGAAAATTAGCTTTAAAATGGATGATACTATAAGTGGCCATTAAGCAAGATAACTATGGAAGTATTCCAAATGTGACAAAACGGGAAATAAGGCTGATACCAAGGATGGATTTACACATCGATCCATGGCACAACATTATGAATTTAAACAGTTCAAACAATAATTTATCATCAGTTTATATGCGAATATGAAAAATAAACCGGAATCATAACAGCCATCGTTTGGCATTGGATAACTGTAGATATTAATGAAGAAATTAATATTGACCATAAATGTTGACAACACCCACCCACCCCTGCTTTACTACTGAGAGCTTTATGATTAATGAGCTTAATTTAAATTAAAAAGAAACATTTTGAGGCAAGATTTCCTGCCCATTACAATATCTTAATTTAAATTAAAAAGAAAAAAAGAAAGATTTTGAGGCAAGATTTCCTGCCCATTACAATATCTTAATTTAAATTAAAAAGAAAAAAAGAAAGACTTTGAGGCAAGATTTCCTGCCCATTACAATATCTTCATATAATATATATCCAGTTTTAACAGTGTGATCAGAAAAATCTGCAACAAATACAAATATGTGGTGACCAAAAATAAGACACATTACCAAGTGTACAAAGAATATCCAAGGTTGATACTAGAATTTCCTAAGTAGTTGCCAACTTTTGGCCAGAAAAATACTGACCTGTATGATTATCTTGTGTACCAGAAAAGGGCTGCACTATCAAATTTTTTGTTCAGTATCTGGTTCCTACTCAGTAGTAGTCCTTACTCATTATTATGGAGTATTTTCTTTCATAATTCTCCTCTTTCTCTTGAAATTGTCTTCATAAATTAATAAAAGTTTGATTATCGCTGAATTATGCATTGCTGCAAGTTACTTTCTGAACAAATTTAAGATGTTACATCATTTATATGACCTCGAAAATATGCTATACTAGCCGTCTGGGAATTTTTTATCACTGTTAACTATTTTGGTGATTGCTTGTGGCAATATAGATATCTATGACATATTCATTTTTTCTTAGTTTTTGACCCTTGGAGAAACTAGAGGAGTTGATATATTATGTCCATAAGGTATTTACATGAGTTCTGATGGTAGATTGACATATTTTTCAGCCCCAAACCCACTGAAAGGAATTGGAAACCTTACATACTATGCAGATGAAGAAGATGATCCTTACATTACACTGAAAGGAGAGGTCAGTTTACTGACCTTAATTGTTGTTTTCGATTTCCCTCAGTATTTACACAACACCAGTAAACTGTAGTAAGACTCCCAACGGCTTCTTGTCAGCTCTACTATTCTCACAACATCTTATTTGCCCCACTACACTTTAATCAGTGCTACCAACATTTTCCTACATTTTCATTACTTCATCAGACTTTCTGAATGTTCCACTTTTATAGAGACAGATGTGATCATGTCTAAAGAAGAATTTATATTATGTAAACCAGGGTCCACACTAAGGGACAGTTCAGATGAAATAGTCATCTCATTGCTGTCATTTTGCCCAAATATACAGAATACATGATATTGACTTCACCATTTCTTGAATCAACATCTTCACCTACTCACCCCTTTTACCCATTGAATGCTTTGGTGTTCTGAATACAATATACCAGCTCTTGTGTCTTTTTTCAGTGACAGTTTAAACATATTATTCTCAAGCATTTTGATCCACTTTTGTGTCAGTTTAAACATTGTATTCTCAAGCCTATTTTTGATCCACTTTTGTGTCAGTTTAATGATTATTTATGTCTGTACCTATGAGAGTCCCACCAAAAATTCAAACATAAAACTTAAAGAAGTGAGTAAAATTCCATGCATCTGAAGCCGATTGCAGTCACAAGCAAGTTATGACTCTTGAAGGCTGATTGCTAGTAAAAGTAAACTAGTTTATTTCCTATTTAGAGATTTTTTGTGCCTCCATAGCTTTCACTTGTTTTCATTAGTAACCTTGTTGTTAGTTTACCATCTTTTTCAAAAAGTCATACAACAGTTTTGCAGTATGGAACTGAGAAATCTTTTAATATTTTCATCCAGTCCAGAAGTATTTCTTTTGTTTTTATATTTATAACAAAAGAGCTGTTTAAAATGACTGTTTTGAACATTATCAATGTTGACCTCTTTTCTCTCACTTCTCCCTATTTTCCAACTACTCTGCCATATTCTAGCAGAGAAGATAATTCACTTGGCTTTTAATTTGAGTCCAGCAAAGACCTTGATAAACATTTTCCCTTTTTTCTAAAGTATATAAAAGAATATTATTCTTAAAGTGGAATCTGTTACAATAACAATATCCTGCTCCATGTACATTTACCAGTACACCTTGAAAAATTTATGTGAGAACTCTGTACTTTCACATCAATCTGGATGGGGTATTCTGCCTACATCTTTGGGGAATCAGCCATTTGTCTTGTTTTCTGTCCATTTTGTTTAGAATATATGTAAAATATGAAATTAATATCTAGATTGCTGCCAATTTTCCATGGGTATCCTTTTCCATCTTTTCTAACTTGAGAAACAGAGTTTGCAAAACGTAATATATACTGTTGGTCATAATCTCAATGGTGAGTTAGCTGTATTCACAATTTATCCTGCTTGCATTTCCGTATTGTAAAGGATTTCACACAAATATCATATATGCTTGCATTCCTGTATTGTAATCAGATTTCACACAAATTTCCTAGTTGTATTCCTGTAGTGTAATCAGACTTCACACAAATGTCATATAAGGGGAGGAAATCCCTCAGTGCTTAATCAGTTAAAAAAATCAGATTGTGTTTATATAGATGTTTGCTGCAGAGTGGGCAAGAAGTGTTTACGTTCTTGAATGTAATTATGTTTCTTCCAGATGGACAGTGATGAGGAAGATTTTGAAATAAAACCCACAGACAATCTGATACTGGTTGCAAAGGCAGAGAAAGATGCATGCACATTGGAAATTCATGGTAATACCGCTGTTTCTTACCATTTGCTACTTGCATAAACATACATAGATCCTTCAAGTTCACAGTTATGTAACATATTTGTAAAGAAGTTTGAAAGAGAAATAAAGTTATGTGGATTGGTACTTGGAAGTCAACTACATCTCAAGGCAAAATTGTAAATTTAAAATCAAGCTCATTGACAGTAGGTTAAGTTACAAGAAGTTTCATCAAGATATATAGTGAAAACTGTATTTTAATGGCTCTATTCAGCTAAAGTAAGTTATGCAGATATATGGTGTAGTTCTACTTTGATAAATATTTGATATTGCACGTTTTGACTTGCACTTAAACTGAATTTACCAACCTTGTGCAGGGTACTTATTTTTTGGGTTAATTTTTAATAATACTCTTTGGTGCAGTGTTGATGTAGACACTGACAGGATCTCAGTTAGTTAAGCAAGTTCAATCACACCCCTTAAGTTCCAGATTAAATTCATGACAAGTGGCATATATGAGTAAGTGATAACATGCTCACATAGTACTTCTGTGGTCTTGGGTTTGATCTATGGTTCTGGCACATGCAACGATATGTAAATGTTGATCCAAAATAAGGTGTTTTCTCCAGGTTCCCAGGTTTCCACCACCCCTAAGATGGCCTCACACCAACATTCAAGCCATGGATAGTATCTCATTGAAATTGTACACTTGACACAAATACAGTATATACAATGTAAATAAGTTCAATATCTGATACCAAAATTTTAAAATTTCAATTTTTTAGTAACCTCTTTCTGTAGCTGGTGTTCGTCTACCCAGTGGCATACTAAGGGTAAATGGTGCCCAGGGCGACAACGATGGACCAAAGGACCAGAATACAAGGCCCAAATTTTTATCAGCTGTTTTGGCGCCCCAAACACCTCTGGCACCTGCCCTCCCCCCCCCCCCATTAGTATGCTACTATGTCTACCATTTCTCTGGTTTTACTACCAAATGTCATTCAAAACATGTAGTTTTATGTTTAATTGCTTATGGGGTCATAGGGCTATATACACCCTAAAAATATTGAATTAATGTGCCTTTGAAACCTTCCAGTGTTATTTCTGGTATAGCCCTTAAAATAATTTTTTTGTAAGAACTTCTTATAGAACACGATTAAAATGAATAAAGTTGAAATGACACATGTTTTTCAGATGTTTGGAATAATCAAAGTGACACATGATTTTCAGATGTTTGGAACAATCAAAATGACACATGATTTTCAGATGTTTGGAACAATCAAAATGACACATGATTTTCAGATGTTTGGAACAATCAAAATGACACATGATTTTAAGATGTTTGGAATAATCAAAGTAAAATGTATAGTAAATTGAATGAAAATAATGTGAGCCTCCTCACATTTTGTTTGACAATGAAAAAATGAAAACAAGGAATGTGGTAAGTTTATTATTTAAGTGCAATAATAACCAAAATTAAGCTAATCTTACAGAATTTTGGTGTTCATTGAGTATTTAGTTCATAATTTTGTTTCTTGTTTCCAGTGTATAATGAGGATTTAGTGAACCTATATGTCCACCATGACATTCTTCTGCCAGCTTTCCCTCTTGCCTTGGAGTGGCTAAACTATGACATAGCTGATGGTAAAGCAGGTCAGTCACATATTCCATAGATGATGGTCAAGCAGGTCAGTCACATATTCAGTAGCTGATGGTAAAGCAGGTCAGTCATATATTCCATAGCTGATGGTAAAGCAGGTCAGTCATATATTCAGTAGCTGATGGTAAAGCAGGTCAGTAATATATTCAATAGGTGGTGGTAAAGCAGGTCAGTCATGTATTCCATTGATATGAAATTTATTAAACAGTTTGAATTTTATTATATGCCTTTGGCTGCTTTGTGAAATGAACGTTCAAAATCAAAGTGCAGCTCAAAATGACATGATGATTGCATTATGAAGTTGTCAATATGATGTCACTTTTTACCTTGGTGTATAATAGCATTATGAACTCTGGGAGAGATTGAACATAAAATGATGTGGTTGTCACTTCTGTCTTATACTTAAATAGTGAAAAAGGAAAAAAATTCTCAATTTTATTAATCACAATAACAGTCCTGTTAAATAAAATCAGAAAATAAAGCAAAAAATATGAGACCTTGGAAATCCTTAGCGATTTTATGACTTTCCTGAACATTGGCAGGAAAGGTTTTCTCTTGTGGAAAATCGATGTAATCTCAATAATTGTGAAATAGTTTTAAAAATGAATTGACCAGCATACCCTTTTTTTTTTTGTATTTGATAAGAGGATTCTACAATCTTCAGCTCCTGCAGATATGATGAATTTGTTTAATACTCATTATTTTATGGGCAATTAGTGACAGGATATTTTTTCTTATACTTTTATATGTAAGGACTTTTACTTTGGGATTTTCCTATACTTTTCTATGTAAGGACTTTTACTTGGGGATTTTCCTATACTTTTCTATGTAAGGACTTTTACTTGGGAATTTTCCTATACTTTTCTATGTAAGGACTTTTACTTTGGGATTTTCCTATACTTTTCTATGTAAGGACTTTTACTTGGGGATTTTCCTATACTTTTCTATGTAAGGACTTTTACTTTGGGATTTTCCTATACTTTTCTATGTAAGGATTTTTACTTGGGGATTTTCCTATACTTTTCTTTGTAAGGACTTTTACTTGGGGATTTTCCTATACTTTTCTATGTAAGGACTTTTACTTTGGAATTTTCCTATACTTTTCTATGTAAGGACTTTTACTTGGGGATTTTCCTATACTTTTCTATGTAAGGACTTTTACTTGGGGATTTTCCTATACTTTTCTATGTAAGGACTTTTACTTGGGGATTTTCCTATACTTTTCTATGTAAGGACTTTTATTTGGGATTTTCCTATACTTTTCTATGTAAGGACTTTTACTTGGGGATTTTCCTATACTTTTCTATGTAAGGACTTTGGGATGAGAGTAGCAAAAGAAAATGCACAACAACCTGTTCATTTTTTGTCTGATTTTTGATTGGTTGGATACAATTGTATGTATAGATATACATTTTTTTAAAAGTTAAATACTCCAACATTTTCCAAGTGATCATCCTTAAATGACATATTGTATTATTTAGCAAGTTTCATAATGCTTTTTATAAGCATGTATAATGAGACAAAGTTGAGTGTCTCTGTATCATTATGCAGCTGCATGATGATGTTAGCTGTTATGCTGTAGTGTGACATGATTTATTACATTGTCTTTGAAACTTACAAATGTTAACTTTATTTATTACATTTATTACATTTCACCTTTTTTTTCTTCACAAGTTTGCAACTCATTTACTAAAGGGGAAACATAGCAGTCATGACGATACCCAGTCTTTTTACCTTTGTCATATATACTTGCTTACAAGTCAAGTCCAAGGGGAAACAACATAGACCCTGATCTGCCATTGAATAATGCACTGGCAGATCAGGGTTTATGTTGTGTGTTCTGCTAATTACTCCTAACAAACTGCATAATGAAGATCTGCTAGCTCATTATGCGATGGTAGATCTGGGTCTGTGCAATTGCAGTTGGACTCGACTTATAAGCTTTTATCTTTTATCTTTTGGTGCTTTATTGCCAGTATCAAGTGTTTAAAATTGTTAGAAATCCAGCTGCAGGCAATATAATAAAAAAAACTATATATCCACTATTTTAGCTTCTAGGTCAGGTACATCAAACCAAAATTGTGTAGGAATGGTCTTAATGCCATCATTCCTTATTATTCTTGCCTTTTCAAAGGCACTCGTCGTTACAGATCACATGCATCTCACCTCTGTCCATGTGGGTTCGAGTCTCGGCTCGACCAGTGTGGGTATGTGAGAAAGCTTGCCAGTAGCTTCCCATGGGTCAGTGGTTCTTTCCTGAGTCTTTTTGGATTCTTCCTCCACCAAATATACTGGCTGCCATGTATAGCCTATCATATGCTGAAAAAAGATTATACTTTTGACTGAATCTCTGTATTGTCATCAAAGATTATACTTTTGACTGAATCTCTGTATTGTCATCAAAGATTATACTTTTGACTGAATCTCTGTATTGTCATCAAAGATTATACTTTTTGACTGAATCTCTGTATTGTCATCAAAGATTATACTTTTTGACTGAATCTCTGTATTGTCATCAAAGATTATACTTTTTGACTGAATCTCTGTATTGTCATCAAAGATTATACTTTTGACTGAATCTCTGTATTGTCATCAAAGATTATACTTTTGACTGAATCTCTGTATTGTCATCAAAGATTATACTTTTTGACTGAATCTCTGTATTGTCATCAAAGATTATACTTTTGACTGAATCTCTGTATTGTCATCAAAGATTATACTTTTGACTGAATCTCTGTATTGTCATCAAAGATTATACTTTTGACTGAATCCTTGTATTGTCATCAAAGATTATACTTTTGACTGAATCTCTCTATTGTCATCAAAGATTATACTTTTGACTGAATCTCTGTATTGTCATCAAAGATTATACTTTTTGACTGAATCTCTGTATTGTCATCAAAGATTATACTTTTTGACTGAATCTCTGTATTGTCATCAAAGATTATACTTTTGACTGAATCTCTGTATTGTCATCAAAGATTATACTTTTAACTGAATCTCTGTATTGTCATCAAAGATTATACTTTTGACTGAATCTCTGTATTGTCATCAAAGATTATACTTTTGACTGAATCTCTGTATTGTCATCAAAGATTATACTTTTGACTGAATCTCTGTATTGTCATCAAAGATTATACTTTTGACTGAATCTCTGTATTGTCATCAAAGATTATACTTTTGACTGAAATTTCTGTATGGCAAGCTAAAAAGTTTTATTTCAAAGATTATACTTTTTGACTGAATCTCTCTATTGTCATCAAAGATTATACTTTTGACTGAATCCTTGTATTGTCATCAAAGATTATACTTTTGACTGAATCTCTCTATTGTCATCAAAGATTATAGATTATACTTTTGACTGAATCTCTGTATTGTCATCAAAGATTACACTTTTTGACTGAATCTCTGTATTGTCATCAAAGATTATACTTTTGACTGAATCTCTGTATTGTCATCAAAGATTATACTTTTGACTGAATCTCTGTATTGTCATCAAAGATTACACTTTTGACTGAATCTCTGTATTGTCATCAAAGATTATACTTTTGACTGAATCTCTGTATTGTCATCAAAGATTACACTTTTTGACTGAATCTCTGTATTGTCATCAAAGATTACACTTTTGACTGAATCTCTGTATTGTCATCAAAGATTATACTTTTGACTGAATTTTCTGTATTGTCATCAAAGATTACACTTTTTGACTGAATCTCTGTATTGTCATCAAAGATTATACTTTTGACTGAATCTCTGTATTGTCATCAAAGATTATACTTTTGACTGAATCTGTATTGTCATCAAAGATTATACTTTTGACTGAATCTCTGTATTGTCATCAAAGATTATACTTTTGACTGAATCTCTGTATTGTCATCAAAGATTACACTTTTGACTGAATCTCTGTATTGTCATCAAAGATTATACTTTTGACTGAATCTCTGTATTGTCATCAAAGATTATACTTTTGACTGAATTTTCTGTTTGGCAAGCTTTAAAGTTTTATTTCAAAGATTACACTTTTGACTGAAATTTCTGTATGGCAAGCTTAAAAGTTTTATTTCAAAGATTATACTTTTTGACTGAATCTCTGTATTGTCATCAAAGATTATACTTTTGACTGAAATTTCTGTATGGCAAGCTTAAAAGTTTTATTTCAAAGATTATACTTTTTGACTGAATCTCTCTATTGTCATCAAAGATTATACTTTTGACTGAATCTCTGTATTGTCATCAAAGATTATACTTTTGACTGAATCTCTGTATTGTCATCAAAGATTACACTTTTGACTGAATCTCTGTATTGTCATCAAAGATTATACTTTTGACTGAATCTCTGTATTGTCATCAAAGATTATACTTTTGACTGAATCTCTGTATTGTCATCAAAGATTATACTTTTGACTGAATCTCTGTATTGTCATCAAAGATTATACTTTTGACTGAATCTCTGTATTGTCATCAAAGATTATACTTTTGACTGAATCTCTGTATTGTCATCAAAGATTATACTTTTGACTGAATCTCTGTATTGTCATCAAAGATTACACTTTTGACTGAATCTCTGTATTGTCATCAAAGATTATACTTTTGACTGAATCTCTGTATTGTCATCAAAGATTATACTTTTGACTGAATCTCTGTATTGTCATCAAAGATTATACTTTTGACTGAATCTCTGTATTGTCATCAAAGATTATACTTTTGACTGAATCTCTGTATTGTCATCAAAGATTATACTTTTGACTGAATCTCTGTATTGTCATCAAAGATTACACTTTTGACTGAATCTCTGTATTGTCATCAAAGATTATACTTTTGACTGAATCTCTGTATTGTCATCAAAGATTACACTTTTGACTGAATCTCTGTATTGTCATCAAAGATTACACTTTTTGACTGAATCTCTGTATTGTCATCAAAGATTACACTTTTGACTGAATCTCTGTATTGTCATCAAATGGCACATAAGCTGGTAATCATAACAAGGTAGACCTCATCTGGTAAAAACGGTAGAGGAGGGAGTTTAAAAGTCATTGTAAACAAGGACAGTAAAACTTCTCTTTTGCCTTGATGTTTTAAACAAATAAGAACAAAACAATTGCACCTATATGTGTATTTCATCCCTTATAATTTAAGTTATGTTGTCTAGCATGAAAACATAAAATTTTTATTAAAGTATCTGTACTTTACATGGACATTTTCATCCTAAAGGAATGCTTTACAAAATTACCATAATTAGGTCATACCAGTTCAGTTTTTTTGGTGCAAGTGCACAACAGCTAATACATAAAAAAAAATGTAATCCAACTCAACCATCAAGTCCATCATCTGCATTTCTCTGATTTTAAGCAACTGATGAAAGAAATATTAAAATTATAAAATTGTTGTTATTAATCAGATTATCTTCCTGATGCTAGGTAATTTTGTTGCCGTGGGCAGCATGGAGCCCACAATTGACATCTGGGATATCGACCTAGTAGACTCACTGGAGCCCGTGACTACCCTGGGGACAAGGGAAAGCAAAAAGAAAAAGAAAAAGGTGTGTACAGTCAACTCAGAAATTATGCAGTAAAATTTAATTTCTGCATTTTGTCAAACCAGATTTATTTACAGTGAGACTTGTTTATAATGAATCAATGGGGATTAGTCAATATTCAACTTGTAAAGCAATTTCATCATAAGCAGTGCCTGTTAAGTAATTATGTTTCATTGTTATAGTGCACTTGATACAGATACAAAAAATGAGTTTGACAATACTAAAGGCATCAAGTAATGTTAAATATTCAATATTTGTAATGCTCTCATCATGGTAAGTGATTTTCATAAATTTTTGAATATAGAATTTATGTGAATTTTTAATGCCTAGAGTGTTTAGAAGACAAAGTGTGCAGAGGAAAATGTTTTGAATGATTCTATTCACTGCTTTGCTAGATACTCATCTATGCATTGGTATGTATTTGATCTTCCATCAAATAGTACCTCTGCTGACAAACAGGTCCTTGTGTGATATTTGTAATTTGGAAAATGACTGTAGGCAAGAGTACTATGCCCCACTAGTCAACACTGTAGGAAAACCATCCTAAGGGAAAAGGCAATAATGGATTTAGTATTTTACATAACTTATTGTGACCATCTGTGCAAGCCAATAGTGCCTGCTGGTACAGGTGTAATGTCTGTAACTATATATCCTGAAGTCAAAAGGAAATGCTGTCCAAAATAAAATCCCTGCAATTAGCCAATCGAAACTCAAGGATCTGTCATATGATGTACTAAAACATGGCAGTTCTGGGTGCATTTTATACACAGATCAACACAGTATATATTTATGGTGCTTGTTGATGATCAAAAATTGATGTCAGAAATCAAGGTGGATTAAAACTTAGTTTAACATTCAAAATGAATGGATCACAAAATCTATCCTTACATTTAAAATGAATGGATCACAACATCTATCCTAACATTCAAAATTCCAAAGAACACTTTGTTTCACCTTTTTTGGCCTCAGACTAATGCCTTTCTGTTTGTTACTATAAGTGAGTTCCTTTGGCCTAATGCCTTCCTGTTGGTTACTATAAGTGACTTCCTTTGGCCCAACGCCTTTCTGTTGGTTACCTTATGTTTTCCTTTGCGAGTTACTGATGCCTTTCTGTTGGTTACTATAAGTGAGTTATTTCGGCCTCAGCCAAATGCCTTTCTGTTGGTTACTATAAGTGAGTTATTTCGGCCTCAGCCAAATGCCTTCCTGTTGGTTACTATAAGCGAGTTCCTTCAGCCTAATGCCTTTCTGTTGGTTATGGTTACCATAAGTGAGTTATTTCAGAATCAGGCTAATGCCTTTCTGTTGGTTACTATAAGTGAGTTATTACGGCCTCACCTAATGCCTTTCTGTTTGTTACTCTAAGTGAGTTCCTTCAGCCTAACACCTTTCTGTTGATTATTATAAGTGAGTTATTTTGGCCTCAGTCTATATGGTTACTATACGTTAATTACACTTTTCAAAGTGTGCATGTGTGTGTATATATATATATATATATATATACAGTTTCTCAGTTATGACCCAGGAACAAGTCCCGAGGGGGCTTGGAGACCCAGGGGCCAATGCTGGTTGCATACATTATTTTACCTTTTCATGTTGACAAAATATAGATGATTCACCAGACGCACTATTCATAAGCAAATCTATGAAGCCGCTAAGAAGAATGTTACAAACATAGTCCATGCAGCGAAATCAGCCCACTACAGTACTAAGATCACTGAAAGTTCCAGCTGCAAAGAGCTCTTCGAGATTACTAACAAGCTAATGTCAAGGAACAAATGTACACCACTTCTAACTACCTTCTCTCCAGTCAACCTTCCGGACCAGTTTGCAAATTTCTTCCGTGACAAAGTACAAACCATTAGAGATAAGCTTGACAACAAAATTTCAATTGACTCGTCGTCGCCATACAGTTGCGATACAGAATTTCAGCGGCAACCGTTAGCAGCATTTGAACCTGTCTTGATGGATTTAGTACGTACAATCGTGATGAAGAGTGCCCCAAAGTCATGTGAACTTGATCCAATTCCGACATCACTGCTGCTTGAGTGCTTATATCCAATATTGCCTTCACTAACTGATGTTATTAATACTTCTCTCTCATCTGGGGAATTGCCATCATTTTTCAAAACTGCCATTGTAAAGCCTCTGCTGAAGAAACCAACAATTGACCATAGCGATTTAAAGAACTACCGCCCAGTTTCTAACCTCCCATTCATGTCAAAAATCTTAGAAAAAGTTGTTCTATCCCAACTTGTATCTCATCTGAATTCAAACAGTCTTTTTAGCAATGTACAGTCTGCATATCGCCCTCGCCACAGTACTGAAACTACCCTTCTGAAAGTAGTTAGCGACCTCCTCTCTACTTTGGAAAGTGGAAAGATTACAGTCCTCACCCTCCTTGACTTGTCTGCAGCATTTGACACAATAGACCATGATATATTACTTCACTGTCTCCATCATGTATTTGGCATTCACGATACAGTCTTACTATGGTTCAAGTCCTACTTGGTCAACAGGACACAAATTGTGTCCGCAAATGGAAAACACTCCAGCCCAGTTGATCTATGTTTTGGTGTTCAACAGGGTTCTGTTCTTGGACCTGTTCTCTTCATTCTATACACTCAGCTGCTCTCAAGTGCCATAGATCATAATCCAGTGTCTCACCAATTGTACGCTGATGACAACCAAATATACAAATCGAGTCACAGAACTGAAGTTCATGCTACCATCCAAGGTGTAGAGAGGTGCATTTCCGATGTGAAATCATGGATGACATGTAACAAGCTGCAGATGAATGATGATAAAACTGAAGCAATTCTGATTACAACACAAAGACTTTCTCATTCACATCCTTTACCTCAAACAATAAATATCAGCAACACCAACATTAAATTCACACAGTCAGTACGAAACCTAGGTGTTACTCTAGACAGTACTCTCTCATTGCACCAACAAGTCATGAACATATGCAAGGCTGCATATCTTGAGCTGAGACGCATCAGCTCCATTCGCAATTATCTTTCAGTTGCTGCCACTAAAACACTTGTGTGTTCCTTAGTACTTTCAAGACTGGACTATTGTAACTCAATTCTATCTGGTTCATCTCAGTATCTACTCCAGAAACTTCAAAAAGTTAAAAACACAGCTGCTCAGATCATACAGAGCACACCTCCCCCCCTGCTCTGTACCCTACACTGGCTACTCATTCGATCCAGAATCAAACACAAAATTTGTTCTCTATGCTACGTTTCACTGACTGGCTCCAGTCCAACATACCTATCTCACCTGACCCATGTGTACGCACCAGCAAGATACTTACGCTCCTCTTCTGACACTTGTATTCTCATTATTCCCACTATCGAAATGAAGTCATACGGACAACTTTCTTTTGCATACCAGGGCCCAGCAACGTGGAAAGAAATGCCCACTGAACTTAGACACAAAGACACAGTGATCTCATTCAAGAGTGCTCTTAAAACTCACCTATTTCGACTGCAAGAATAGACTTAAAAACTTAATAATGTTTCCTTACCTTAACCATTTTCAGCATGTTTTTGTTTTCTAATTTCATGATGTTTGTTTTTCGTAATCATATCATTATATATGTTTTTAGGTGTTATCTAATGTTGTAAAGCGCTTAGAGCTTCTAAAGATTAGGCGCTATACAAAGTCCTCATTATTATTATTATTATTATTATTGGATGGGGATCTCAATGGTTCCAAGTTATAACCCAGGAGTTAAGGACAGATACAGGGGTGATATAGGTTTAAAACAAATTTAACATTCTACTTAGGCAATATTCGAAAGATAAGTGCATGCATCATAACAAAGGTGCACTGAATTCTATTTTTTTTAAATGTACAAATTATGGGTGGACTTTTACTTCCACCAGTGAAATGGGATTCAGTTTGATGAAAAAAAATGGTATAAGGATTGCTTTGTCTCAGATTGTTCTCAAAGAAGGGCACAATAAAAATGAATTTACTAAAGAATCAATTAAAATAAATCAAACTTAGTGTCATAAAATCCAGGTGTATGTGTATGTATGTGAGTGTGTGTGTGTGTGTGTATATATATATGTATATATATTATATTCTAACATTCAAAAATGAATAGATTAAAAAGGAATGTAACTATGTAGACTTTTTTACCAGCATATGGTGAATACACTATTTCTTGGAGTACCAATATTCAGGAATTTCATGGTTGGTGTAAACCATGAATATAAAGACCTAATGAACTACCATATATACTCACTTATTAGTCCAGTCCAATTGCAAACAAAATACACCCTTATCTGCTATCACATAATGCACCGGCAAATCAGTGTATATGTTGTTCTACTGATTACTCAAAAAAAAAACTGCATAGACCCAGATCTGCTGGTGCAGTATGCGATAGCAGATCTGGGTCTGTGCAGTTTGCAGTTGGACCATACTTAATAAGTGAGTATATGCAATATATGGGTCTATGCAGTTTCTTAGGAGTAATCAGCAGTACAAACCCGGATCTGCTGGAGCATTATGCAATGGCAGATCAGGGTCTATGTTGTTTGCAGTTGGACCATACTTAATAAGCTAGTTTATACAGTATGTTCCTCCTATAGAAAAACTAAACAAAAATGTATTTTGCTGCAAAACCACGAAAATAGATGAATTCACTGTACTTGATCTCCAGTGTTTAAAACTCTCCATTAATGCATTCCACATATATCAAAACATTCATTCTTTCTTTAATCTTCAAGATCAAGATGTAAAAGTCCAACAAGACAAAAAAATATCCTGAGATTAAAAAAGGATTAATTCAAGTGCATATATGTTCTTTAATAAAAAGGAAATGTAATTGAGGACATTTTCTAGTTTTTTTTATTGAAACCAAAAATAAAGACCATTAATGCAGGTTGCTTAAAATTTTACATTCACATTAAAAATCGATAAATGAATGAAAGTAGATGCATTTTAAAGAATTAAATATTTTTACTATGTGGACTTTAACTTTAATTTAAAATAAAACAATAGTGTCATGAATCTTAGTTGAATAAAGAAATTATTCTCGAATTTATAAAAGGATAAATTAAAGAAAATACATGTACTTCAGTTGAAATAAAAATACACCTTTCTAGCTTTGTAGGATAATGATTAAAAGTCAATATCAGAAATTGTGATTATTTAAATATTAAACATTGATGTCACAAAGAAAGCACTTTAATACAATTAGCGTTGCATTTTTCATCAGTGTTCAGCCAAATCCTCATATGACATCATGGCTTATAAGGGAAGTCACTCCTACATAAGCAAAGTGACACTTGCTGAAAGTGTCTAAATATAGAATAAGAATAGAAAGATTTTGATTCCTGAAATTGACCTTTTTGGACAAATAACCTTATCCTTAGGTGCCTAAAAGCAGCTTTCACTGTATATTTTGCAGTCTCCATCTTGGAAAGGTAATTAATTTGATTTTTTCAGAAAGGGACACCAGGTCATACAGATGCTGTTCTGGACTTATCCTGGAATCCCAATGTCAGGTAAAACTGCAACCATTTTCTTCCATACTATTAAATATTTGAAAGACATAATTTCAGATTTTTCATTGATAGATTGATGGATATTATGTGAATTTGGACATGTAAATCTTTGATAAGCTCAGGCTAGTAATAAAATCTGTCATTGCAGACATCCCCAAAACTACACCATTTCCCAATAACAACCATTTTGAGTCATTATTTAGCATGGGATATTATGATACCCTCCATCTGTCTGTATGTCTGTCCATTAACACATCTTCTAAAGCACAGGTTGAAAATTCATGAAACTTTTGTATTTATGTTGCCCTTGGTAACTATCTACAAGATGGGTGTTAGCCTTTTTCTACACCCCTGGGGGTGAGGGGCAGGGAGTCAAAGATCAGATGTACACAAATGTCAGTTACAGTGGCTTTTTTTGGGGGGGACATATTTCTGACCAAACTTTATATATACAGTCATAACAGGAGGATGCATCATACGTGTGATGAATTTCACATTATGATCCTCGGGTCACTGTCTAGAGTGGGAGTGAGTACAAAGGGGCAGGGGTGCACAGGGTGGATTGAAATATGCAGTAAAAAACATCAGGACTTGCAGTGGTGAGTCATTGTAGGTGTTCTAGAAGTTTTGATTTAAAATAAGTTTTATTTTCTGAGGTCAGACCACCTACCAGATACAACCACTTTTCCTTGGTCTCATTAATTGTCTTTATTGGTTAGTTTTACTGTAGTCGTTGATCATCTAGAATAGTCAACTGAGAGGGTGAGAGTATGTCCACAATAAGATGGCAAAAGAAAATTCATTCAAATGAAGGAAAATGTAGTTAAGAGTCAAATATCCTGTTCATAGTTTGGTTTGGTGTTCACTTCTGTGGTGCAGGTTATGACCAAACAAAGCAAGTAACCCTTCTACACTATAATTAGGGCCCTCGATCAAGATGCATGAGCCCTTTATTAATCATCAATTCAAGCTCTCTGTTTTTCTGTCTGTCCATTCAGACTTCTTGTGACCACCATAGCTCTCTCAGTCCTTACATGTAATTAGATGCCATTAGATAGGTGAATTGCCTATTACATGTATATGGCCCTAAGGTTGCTTTTTCAAGTCCAATTTGAACAGAGCTATTGCCCTTTTTCCATTAGTTATACATCTCCACTACAACAGATCCATTAAAACAGCATAGCTCAAGAGCCATTCACTGTATTCTGATGCAGTTTGGTGTGTACATTGCCTAGTAGACATTGATGTGCCTTATATGGGTTTTGTCTCATTTAGAAGAGTTACGACTCTTGAATGTCAATTCTTCTGTCCTTCATTTCTGCAGCATTACTTTACTTGTGGGATTTTTGGATTTCAACAAAATTTGACATGGAGCTATATGTTGATGAGACTTTGAATAAGTTGCGTTTCCACAATTCCATGTCATCATTTGGAGGAGTTATTGCCCTGATTCCCCATTTTTCTAGCTATATTTTTCAAGACAGGTTCTTCTCTTTAAGTCCCAGCCAAAGCAAATGGTAGTTAGCTGGGCCCTTTGTGATGCATCCGTCATTAACAGTTCTAGTTGCCACTTTTGACCCTATCCAGATTCATCCTTACCCAAAGAGAGGTTTGGTCGGGTGAAGTTGCCAGAGTAACTGGTCTTTATTTAAAGCTACCCATTCAGGTTTGATTACTAGCATTTACTGTGCTGGTTTTGGAACATTTTTTTATTTCTACATTGTCTCTCAGAACATGAGATCATAATTTTAATTGCTACTTGTTCTTCAGAACACAAGATCATAATTTTAATTTGCTACTTGTCCAACATAACACAAGATCATAATTTTAATTGCTTCTTGTCCCTTAGAACACAAGATCATGACTTTAATTGCTACTTGTCCTTTAGAACACAAGATCATAATTTTAATTTGCTACTTGTCCAACAGAACAGAAGATCATAATTTTAATTTTCTAATTGTCCAACAGAACACAAGATCATAATTTTAATTTTCTATTGTCCAACATAACACAAGATCATAATTGTAATTGCTACTTGTCCAACAGAACACAAGATCATAATTTTAATTTTCTAATTGTCCAACAGAACACAAAATCTTAATTTTAATTTGCTAATTGTCCAGCAGAACACAAGATCATAATTTTAATTGCTACTTGTCCAACAGAACACAAGATCATAATTTTAATTTGCTAGTTGTCCAACAGAACACAAAAATCTTAATTTTAATTTGCTAATTGTCCAACAGAACACAAGATCATAATTTTAATTTGCTGCTTGTCCGACAGAACACAAAATCATAATTTTAATTGCTATTTGTCCAACAGAACACAAGATCATAATTTTAATTTGCTACTTGTCCAACAGAACACAATCATAATTTTAATTTGCTACTTGTCCAACAGAATACAAGAACTTAATTTTAATTGCTACCTGTCCAACAGAACACAAGATCATAATTTTAACTTGCTACTTGTCAAACAGAACATAAGATCATAATTTTAATTTACTACTTGTCCAACAGAACACAAGATCATAATTTTAATTGCTACTTGTCCAACAGAAAACAAAATCATAATTTTAATTGCTACTTGTCCAACAGAACACAAGATCATAATTTGAATTTGCTACTTGTCCACAGACAGAACACAAGATCATAATTTTAATTGATACCTGTCTCTCAGAACACAAGGTCACAATTTCTCAATATTTTTGTCTTGCATGTGAATGGTATCATGTTTCTGGGAGCAGTGGTAGTGTTGTCATCATGAAAAATGTTAAAGTGGAGTCTAAAGTTTTTGAATGTCACATACCTTCAACCTAATCTGTATCCAAATGAAACTTTGATAAATCATTACTGTCTTAAAGTTTTACCCAGATGCTAGTAGATCCTGTCTTGAATAAGTAGAAAGCTATGCCATAATAGTGCTGTTCAGTGGCAGAAACTATTCCATTCAATTCTTGTTCTGCTGGGAGGGTTTGGTTGTTTTTTTTAAAAAAGGATGCCTCGTCCTTACCCACCAGTCACTTCTCGGGACAAGCATATAGATTTTTAAGTCCTGTTGTGCATTAACTTCACTTGTATTGCACATGTAAATAAATGGATATTTGAAGCCCTCTTGTGAACGAATATCATTTGTACTTACCCAGATATCATCCTGATTGTAAAAAAGACTAATTAATCCTCAGAGTCACTTTCATAATCAAGCAATAAAAGCAAGGTTTGATTTGTTGGTTTTAATGGCACTTTTAACACATTATTGGCTATATCATGACCAGGAAATGGGAGCTATGTGCCTTTCCCAAGGCAGAGGCAACCAACCCGGGCTGGCCTGGGCAGGTATCAAACCAATGTCCCTTGGATTACGAGTCCAGCACTTTACCAACCTAACTACAGCAACTCTCCAGCAGTAAAAGCAATACAGTTGTGGCATGGTTTAACAATCTTCTCTATACAGGAAAGACTGATAAGAAATTACAGTCAAACTGCTATAGATGTCGTCTCTATTAAGGAATTACCTGTCTTAAAAGAAATATTGTTTTCAGAGATTCTTGTATCAGATCATCAGCAAAAAAGATATAATGTTAATTAAGTAACCACCCGCCTTAGGTGGTACATTTCTCACTTCCCAGAGCTGGCTGCTTAAGACAGTGGTACATTTCTCACTTCCCAGAGCTGGCTGCTTAAGACAGTGGTACATTTCTCACTTCCCAGAGCTGGCTGCTTAAGACAGTTTTGAATGTAGATACAGCTGATTATATCTTAAACTGTACCTGACCTACATAGTGTGTAGAGAGAGAGAGAGAGAGATGGCTTATACCTGACCTACATAGTGTGTAGAGAGAGAGAGAGAGAGAGAGAGAGAGAGAGAGAGAGAGAGAGAGAGAGATGGCTTATACCTGACCTACATAGTGTGTAGAGAGAGAGATGGCTTATACCTGACCTACATAGTGTGTGTAGAGAGAGAGAGAGAGATGGCTTATATCTGACCTTCATAGTGTGTAGAGAGAGAGAGAGAGATGGCTTATACCTGACCTACATAGTGAGTAGAGAGAGAGAGAGATGGCTTATGCCTTACTCCAAGCAACAGTGGTATTGGCCTTAAGTAATTTAAACAGTTTAAGATATATAATTGATTTACAGTTTTTAAAGCGGCATCTCTGCTGTGTTTGCTTGTGTATTATTTTGTACCTTATAGTGAACAGCATAGACTTAGATCTGCTGTTGCTATCTTATTATGCACTCACACAGATCTGCCATCAGTGTCTTATTATGCACTCACACAGATCTGCTGTCAGTGTCTTATTATGCACTCACACATATCTGCCATCAGTGTCTTATTATGCACTCACAGATCTGCCATCAGTGTCTTATTATGCACTTACACAGATCTGCCATCAGTGTCTTATTATGCACTCACACAGATCTACCATCAGTGTCTTATTATGCACTCATTCAGATCTGCTGTCAGTGTATTATTATGCACTCACAGATCTGCCATCAGTGTCTTATTGTGCACTTACTCAGATCTGGTGTCAGTGTCTTGTGCACTCACAGATCTGCTGTCAGTGTCTTATTATGCACTCACTCAAAATCTGCTGTCAGTGTCTTGCTATGCACTCACTCAAAATCTGCTATCAGTGTCTTATTATGCACTCACACAGATCTGCCATCAGTGTCTTATTATGCACTCACTCAGATCTGCCATCAGTGTCTTATTATGCACTCACTCAGGTCTGCTGTCAGTGTCTGATTATGCACTCACTCAGGTCAGCTATTAGTGTCTTATGCACTCACTCAAATCTGCTGTCAGTGTCTTATGCACTCAGATCTGCTGTCAGTGTATTATTATGCAATCACTAAGATCTGCTGTCAGTGTCTTATGCACTCACACAGATCTGCTGTCAGTGTATTATTATGCACTCACTCAGGTCTGCTGTCAGAGTATTATTATGCATTCACTCAGATCTGCTGTCAGTGTATTATTATGCACTCACTCAGATCTACTGTCAGTGTCTTATTATGCACACTCTCAGAACCGCTTTAGTCATTTCTGTCTAGAAAAAGACCTTACATGTAAATAGTTGCAAATTTTGACTGCAGATATTTCATTGATGGTTGAAATGTTGTCAAGTGTTATTTTCAACACCTATCATTTTATAAGGGGATCTGTTATTCGCACATCCAGCTGGATGTTCATCTGCCAAATACTTAACGATTTGTAGAGTATCACTTCCATTACCTCGGAGTCTCTTTCAGAAAGTCAGATTTATTCAAGTAGCATCAGAAAGAGATGCAGATGTTCCAATTGATCATGCACTCAATTGGAACACCTCATGTTTATCTGTAAATACAGAAAAATACCTCAGTTGTGATTGTCTGAACTATTTGGCATATCTGATAGGTTGCTGCCATTTTCCCTGGTTTAATACCTTGAACATCACCATTTTCTTCCAGTTCATGCAGATGCAGACTGGTTATCACATTTTACAACAAAGATATCTCTCAGTTACATATGACCAGCAAACTGTTCTAAGATGACTCAGCAAACATGTCACAATGTTGCTTATGACATAGACTGCGTGAAGCAGTCATGGTTTGGATTTCTAATATCAAAGCTGCATGCCATGTACAAGTTTTTACTTTCATTCACATATTGTAAATTATTAAATGCTTAAGTTTATTATGAAGTATTACTATTGTTGTGATGTTCACTTTTCACAACTAGATTTCAGTAGTATATGTTCTCAACATTTATTACATACCAGTATTTTTTTAGTGTCTCCACTGCTGCACCAGCAACATCATCAGCTGGGACCATCTATCACTGCATGTTTCACTCCTTATTCCTGAACACCCTCCTGACAGCAGGGCAGCAGTGTTGATCAGTCACCACCCCATGGTGGTAGGCAACCAGCTCTTGTCCTCACACTTCATCCATAACCAGTTGGATGCTCTCTCAGCAGTTTCTCCCAGTACTTGAACCGCCACTTTGCAGTTTTTCTCTGCTATCCCTAGAGCACTGAGCATCTTCCATACTGATTGAGCAGGAAACCCTCTACTTCCCACCTCAACTGGGAACAACTGGGTACTACATCCCCAGCTCTTGCATGTCTCTATCAGTTCTGCATACTTTGTCAACTTTCTTTCATGAGCCTCTTCACAGCTCTCTCAAGGGACAGTCGGCTCAATGGCCACTAGCTTCTTCCTAGACTTGGAATAAATCACTACATCTGGCTGAAGAGATATCTAAACAATGTCTGGAGAAACCAATTTCTTCCCAAGATCCACATGCATCTCCCAACTCTCAGATTCATTGAGGATTCCCTCCTCTGCAGTGAAGTATTACTGGTTTCTCCCTCTTTGACAAACTTGATGAATCTTGGCCTCATGATTGGTACTGGTCATTTCTTCTTTTTATCCTTCTCCAAGATGTCTGCTAGCTCTCGGAGGACCCTCTCATGCCTCCATCTATAGAAGCCTTGTATTAGTGCAGTCTGGCAGGCAGACAGGATGTGCTCTAGGCTACCTCTTTTACAACAGAGAGGACATGCAGGATTCTCAATGAGGCCCATCCATGCAAGTTTGTTGGATATAGCAAAAGATCATGCACTGATCTCAGCAGATACTGGATCTGGAGAGGCTCGTAATTCCAGATATCAAACCATGTTAGCTTCTTCACTGGTAATGACCACCTAGTCC
Organism: Margaritifera margaritifera; assembly: GCA_029931535.1. Taxonomy (NCBI): domain Eukaryota; kingdom Metazoa; phylum Mollusca; class Bivalvia; order Unionida; family Margaritiferidae; genus Margaritifera; species Margaritifera margaritifera. Next base: position 712,955 of record JAQPZY010001306.1, on the reverse strand, counting down.
ATGCTTTTTGTCTTCCCAGTTGGGCAATCTTGGATCATCAACTCTTTCTCCACTTTCCATAGCTCATGGACCTTGTAGCTGGGTCAATGCCTGCAGCACTGCCATGGCCAGTGGTAGCTGGAGCATTCCAGACCTGGTGTAGAGCCCAATTCCTATGAATGATGGTGGGACTCCAAGTCATCTTCGCAGATACTTGCTGATTGTTCTCTTGTAGTCTTCCACAGTCATTGTTGCTATCTCATACAGCATCAGTTTCCAGACCAGTCTAGGTAGTAATCTGTTCTTGTAGATCCATGCCTTGAATTTCCCAGGAAGTGCTGAATTGTCAATCTTCCACGTCCATTCTTCTGCCTGTTTCTTTAGCAGGTTGATGCTGCTTGTGTCTTTCAGTGTTGCATCAAACCACTTACCAAGGCACTTTATAGGATTATCCAGGATGGATGGGATCTCCTTGTCTTGGATCTTCATCACAAACTGGGATGTGATCTGACCATTTCTCGTCACTAAGCTCCTGGACATCCTTGGCTTAAACTTCATGCAAGCCCATGATAGTCTCCTCCTCTCCTACAGTGTTGTCAGCACCCATCTAGCCTGGACGTACGTGTCAGTGGTGTCTGTCAGGTCATCCATGAATCCCCTTCCGGATGGTACACATATCCCTGACATTGTTTATGGCCCTCTTGTCTCCTGTTCTGCAGCTTTGATTGATGAACCCTCTTTCCAGCACAGTCTATGAAGCATCAGACTTCTTTGCCGTGAATCATAGCTGGATGTTACTTTAATATGTGAATCATAGCTGGATGTTACTTTAATATGTGAATCATAGCTGGATGTTACTTTAATACGTGAATCATAGCTGGATGTTACTTTAATACATGAATCATAGCTGGATGTTACTTTAATATGTGAATCATAGCTGGATGTTATTTTAATATGTGAATCATAGCTGGATGTTACTTTAATATGTGAATCATAGCTGGATGTTACTTTAATATGTGAATCATAGCTGGATGTTACTTTAATATGTGAATCATAGCTGGATGTTACTTTAATACGTGAATCATAGCTGGATGTTACTTTAATACGTGAATCATAGCTGGATGTTACTTTAATATGTGAATCATAGCTGGATGTTACTTTAATATGTGAATCATAGCTGGATGTTACTTTAATATGTGAATCATAGCTGGATGTTACTTTAATATGTGAATCATAGCTGGATGTTACTTTAATATGTGAATCATAGCTGGATGTTACTTTAATACATGAATCATAGCTGGATGTTACTTTAATATGTGAATCATAGCTGGATGTTATTTTAATACGTGAATCATAGCTGGATGTTACTTTAATATGTGAATCATAGCTGGATGTTACTTTAATATGTGAATCATAGCTGGATGTTACTTTAATACATGAATCATAGCTGGATGTTACTTTAATACGTGAATCATAGCTGGATGTTACTTTAATATGTGAATCATAGCTGGATGTTACTTTAATACGTGAATCATAGCTGGATGTTACTTTAATATGTGAATCATAGCTGGATGTTACTTTAATATGTGAATCATAGCTGGATGTTACTTTAATACGTGAATCATAGCTGGATGTTACTTTAATATGTGAATCATAGCTGGATGTTACTTTAATACGTGAATCATAGCTGGATGTTACTTTAATATGTGAATCATAGCTGGATGTTACTTTAATACGTGAATCATAGCTGGATGTTACTTTAATACGTGAATCATAGCTGGATGTTACTTTAATTAACTGCTGTACCCTCTCAGGTATATGGTCAAGAGCTAATTCAGTCTTATAGGGTATTGAACCATAGGCATTTGCAAGGTCCAACCATATGATTGTCAGATTACCATCTTGAATTCAGGCTTCTCTGATGAGATGATTTTTGGCACTTGTGTCCTAATGCATCCAGAAAATCCTGAGACAGCCTGGAGCAGAAAGGAAAATTTCATGTAGCAAATCATAATTATTTCATGTAATTAAACTTCAAAACTTAAAGAAATGTTAACATATTTGCAACATAGAATTTCAGGAAAATATCAGCAATATGTACATTGCATACATTACTTATATTTTTGTGAAAGAAGATTCCTGGCTAAATTTGTACATGCTTAATGCCTGCTAAAATCATTTGATTCACAATTATTAGAGAATATTTGTTATGCCTTGTACACATTTAAGGAAGAATTCTCCAGTCTTGGTAAAACAATATCCTAATATTATCTGAATCGCATTCTGTGTTTTTGTTTTACCTTGATTTCTTTCACCTTGTTTTAATAATTATTTTTAACCTAGATAAGAAACAATCAGCATATTCATACATAAAGATTTTGGCCACAACAGAAAACCCCAAGGTGTTCTAAATGATAATGCACTGGCAGACCAGTCTGCACTATTTGTACTACTTCTGATTACAAAAGAACAGCACATACACTGATGATCAGCTAGTGCGATGTGCAGTAGTATATATTGGTCTGTTCTGTTCACATTTAGAAGCATGTTAAGTAATCAATAGTAAATACAGAGTGTGACCTGGTCATGAAAACCCCTTGAAATATACAATGACTTTTATGAAAGTGTGGCCTGGTCATAATAACCATTGAAATATACAGATACTTGTATAAAAGTGTGGCCTGGTCATAATTATCCTTGAAATATACAATGACTTTTATAAAAGAATGACTTTGCAATATATGGATGTGTAGTATGACATTTTATTACATATTCATTTAATCTTTTATTCTTGACCTGGCAATCGATATGGATATTCAATCCATATTTCCAAATCGCACATCCAGAATGGAAATATATATTTTTACTGATGTTTGTATATTCTTCAATGCACTGAATCAGACTTGTCAATAAATCCCAGTTTTTCAGTATTCCATTCACACTGCATTATTTAAACATATTTGGAAATTATAATAGAGGGACATGTAATAAATACCAAACCATATTCTTGTTTTCTTCCAAGTCAGGGAGAAAACTCATTTGATAGTGCATATAAATACATCTTGGCCTGATGACCTCAACATATCTTTACACTATATTAAATTCATTCTTTCTGCCACCTCAGCACAAAACACTTTTGCATGTAATTTTGTGTATATGAATGCACTTTTGCAACATTGTCAATTTTTGTTTCAGACACGCCCTTGCCAGTGCCTCAGCAGATTGTACAATTGGACTTTGGGATTTGTCAGAGGGTAAAATAGTCAAGTCCATTACAAAGCATGAGGACAAGGTAAATGATCATTTTTCAAAATTTATTTTTGAGCAGGAGTCCATAATTGTAGCAATATGCTGTCACTGGCATTCAGTCATATAGAATCAGCTACACTGAAATCTTAAAAAACCACCCACGGGACCACTGAAAGACAGTCTCTCAACGTAAATGGTTTTTAGCTCCACTGGTCATAGAACAGGAGAGCTTATGGTATGATCCCTCCATCTGTTGGCACAAGTTTGTCAGGTCATGGCAATCCTCCTATACTAGTTGGAGGATTGCCATGAAACTTTACACGCACATTCATCCTATGGTCTTGTTAGGCCTAAATGAAAAATGGTGCCACTTGAACATCCAATATGGCCACCACAGTGACCATCATGAAAAGCTTCTTATTGCTACTTTTCCTGAATGAATGGTCATATCAACATGGAGTTTTCATGAAAAGACTTCTTATGATGTCTAATTGGTACTAAATGAAAATGGTGCCAATCTGAGGTACAGTATGGATGCTACAGCAGCCATCTTGAAAATTTTGTTATTGCTACTCCTCCTGAATGGATGATCATATCAACATAAGGCTTTAAATAAAAGACTTCTTATGATATCTTGTTTGTCATAAATGAAAATGGTGCCAATCTTATGGCCAGTATTGCCACCACAGTGGTCATATTGAAAATCTTTTTACAACTACTCCTCCTGAATAGATGGTCATATCAACATAAGGTTTCACTAAAAGACTTCTTATGATGTCTAGTTGGTCCTAAATGAAAATGGTGCTGATCTATCTGATATCCAATATGGCCATCACAATGGCTATCTTGAAAATCTTGTTTTCACAACTCCTTCTGAATGGATGGTCATATCAACATGGGGTTTTCAAGAAAAGACTTATGATGTCTAGTTGGTCCTAAATGAAAATGGTGCCAATCTGATGTCCAAGTTGCTGCCACAGCAGCCATCATGAAAATCTTGTTATCACTACTCCCCCTTAAAGAAAAGTAATATTGCCATTTTCATGGGGTTATCCCTAGTTGCTCCTAAATGAAAATGGTCCTGCTTGCACATCTTGTATGGTCACCACAGTGGCCAGCTTAAAAATATTGTTATCACTACTCCTCCTGAATGGATGATCATATCAACATGGAGGTCTTACTAAATGACTTCTTATGATGTCTGGTTGATTCTGAATGAAAATGGTGCCACTCAGACATCCAATATGCCTGCGACAGTGGCCATCTTTAAAATCTTTTTATCGCTATTTCTCCTGAATAAATGGTCATATCAGCATGGGGTTTTCACTGAAAGACTTTTTACGAAGTCTAGATGGTCATAAATGAAAATGGTTCTGATCTGACTTATAAAAATATGGCTGCTGCAATTGCCATCTTGAAAATCTTGTTATCACTACTTCTCCTAGATGGCTAGTCATATCAATATTGTGCTTTCACCAAAAGACTTCTTATGATGTCTAGTTGGTACTAAATGGAAATGGTGTCAATTCAGTATCCAATATGGCCATCATGGCAGCCATTTTGAAAATCTTGTTATTTTTATTTCATCAAAACAGAAAGTTATATCATCATGGGATTTCCACCAGAAGACTTCTTATGCTGTCTTGTTGGTCCTAAATGAAAATGGTGCCAATCTGACACCCAATATACCCACCACATCAGCTAATTTGAAAATCTTCTATTGCTGAAGAATATCAGAGATGGTTTCAACACTCAGCTGTTAAAAGGAAAAAATGGTCTTATCTTTAATTCCTGGAAATTCTTCAGTCAGTAGAGCATCAGTCCCTGTGAGGGACTCTTGTTTTTAAGAGGTTAAAAAAAAAATACAGTAATGAATTTTAGTTCCCTTATATACAAGGGGGGGGGGGGGGGGGTGAGTCAGACATGCAAACATTTGAGATTTGTAAAAATCAAATTTTTTATGGCTTAGCCATAACAATTTGACTTCTGTGGTGCTCAAATGCAGTTTTAATCATTTATACATGTACATGGGCCCCTATTTTATTGTCTCTAAAGAGAAGTGATCTTTAGCACATGTTTGACAGTATCAGAATTGTGCATTTTAAGAGGTAATTTACTGGTTAATCTATTCATATTAATAAATATGATCCTTCAGTGCATTGTTTTTTAGTAATCCTGTTGTTTGTCCATCCATCTGACCACCCTTCCTTACATCTGGCACAATCTTGTTAGTGCAACTGGTCCCAAAGTTTTTGACAAATCACTTTGCTCCTTCAATTCTTTTTAGAGTTATTGCCCTTTTTGTCATGTAGCACAACACAATCTAATTAGTGCAAAATTGTCCTTCAGTTTTTGATGAATTGCCATGAAAGTTGATAAATATTATGGGCAACACATGAAGATGTGCATAACAGATCACTTTACTCTCACCATATTTGTTGTTAGAGTTATTGCCCTTTTTGTCTAGTAGCTTAATGCAGTGTATAATAATCTCATTAGACCAACTAGTCCGAGGGTTTTTGCTGGATTGCCATGAAACTTGGTAAATATTATGGTCATCATCTGAAGATGTGCATATTTACAAATCACTTTGCTTCCTCGATTTTTCATTTGAGTTATTGGCCTTTTTGTCTTGTAGCCTTATACATTGTATGATATTATCTTGTTAGTGCAACAAGTTTGACAGTTTGTGATGGATTGCCATGAAACTTGTAAGTATTATGCTCAGCACCTGAAGAATTGCATATCGACAAATCACTTTGCTGCTGAAATTTCTGTTAGAGTTATTGCCCATTTTGTATTGTAGTATAATGCCATGTATGACACAATCTTGTTAGTGCAACTTGTCTTGCAGTTATTAATGGATTCCTATGAAACTTGGTACAGTTTATTACAGAATTTTGAGAATGCAACTATTGCAATTTCTGTGAAACTTAGTATATATTATGGTCATTATAGTAAGATATGCATGTTGACAAGGCTGTCGTAAGGTGTGGGCGATACAGGCAAGTCCGGGGGGCTGTTTTGCTGAGTTTGCTGTATTTTGTTCCGAATGGGGGGTGCAAAAAGGCAACGCTCTCCAGGGGGCCCTGCATGTTGACTAATCATTGTACTCGCACTATTTTCATCATAGGCTACATGTGAGTTGTGGGAGAGACAGGGATATATATATGTGAGTAAATTGCTCACTATTCCTTTTGTTTGCTTTAGAATACAATGTTTTGTGAATAGAATGCAACTATTTTGAATTTCTTATGAGAGATTTTATGATTAATGCATTTCAAAAATGTTAAGACACGGTAAGCAGCAGCACTTCAGGTAGGTGCCATAGGGCAACCAACTTGACAATTGTAATGCTCATTTCAGATTTTTTTTGGTTACCATATATACTCACCTGTAACTGAAGTCCAACTGCAAACTGCACAGATCCAAATCTGCCTTTGCATAAATGCCAGCAAATCTGAGTCTGTGCAGTTAGGAGCAATCAGTAGAGCAAACAACATAGACCCTGATCTGCCATCACATTATGCCATCACAGATCAGGGTCTATGTTGTTTGTAAGGACTAATCAGTAGAACAAACAACATAGACCCTGATCTGCCATCACATAATGCTATCACAGATCAGGGTCTATGTTGTTTGCAAGGACTAATCAGTAGAACAAACAACATAGACCCTGATCTGCCATCACATAATGCCATCACAGATCAGGGTCTATGTTGTTTGCAGATCAGGGTCTATGTTGTTTGCAGATCAGGGTCTATGTTGTTTACAGATCAGGGTCTGTGTTGTTTGCAGTTGGACATAATGCTCCAGCAGATCAGGGTCTATGTTGTTTACAGATCAGGGTCTATGTTGTTTACAGATAAGGGTCTATGTTGTTTACAGATCAGGGTCTATGTTGTTTGCAGTTGGAATTATAAGCAAGTATATGCAGTATTTTCTAAACCATCTTTCTACATTTTTTCCTGGATTTACTCATTAAGTGCCTTTACCTTCATTTTCTTCTAAAGATAAAACTTGTATCAATAAAGTCTTAAAAGCTATATGAGTCATATCAGTCATCATTGTAGTTATATGAGTCATATCAGTCATCATGGTAGTTATATGAGTCATATCAGTCATCATGGTAGCTATATGAGTCATATCAGTCATCATGGTAGTTATATGAGTCATATCAGTCATCATGGTAGCTATATGAGTCATATCAGTCATCATGGTAGCTATATGAGTCATATCAGTCATCATGGTAGCTATATGAGTCATATCAGTCATCATGGTAGCTATATGAGTCATATCAGTCATCATGGTAGCTATATGAGTCATATCAGTCATCATGGTAGCTATATGAGTCATATCAGTCATCATGGTAGCTATATGAGTCATATCAGTCATCATGGTAGCTTGACTGCAAATTTATTGACAACTGTAATTCTTTGAATTTGTTTCTCTGTGTGCATTTTTCAGGATTTGGACCATCAGCTGGTGTTAATTACACATATTAAGTATTAGACTGGTCACTGATCTGTACATGTCAATAACTAAAATTGTTGTTATAGGCTGTGAGCCAGCCATACTTGTAACATGTAATGATGGACCCCAAGAACTGGCATTGTCATAATCAAAATGGAATTATGATGCAAATTAAATTGCATTTGTTCACTGGGGTGTTTTTTTGCATAAAATGTTGTACTTACTTGCAATTGGAAAGTGATTATGTCATATTCTAGTTGCTGCATTATGATTGTTATGGTCTTCATACAGATGACATTTTTCAATCACAAACACAAATTTTTAGTTGTATATGTGATCATTTTACTCACAGCAGAAGCACTTTGCAATAAGAACCAATTAGACAAAATACTTTCACTAAGCAAAAACAGAACTAAAACCTGTAAGTAGAAGTTATATATACATATTAATTTTATGTCTGTGTTATATTTTTGTTATGATATATGGGTTACTACAAGGTTGATTTTATTTAATGTGTTCATATTTTATTAACTATTTATTATACATATTATTAAAAAATATTATTATTTAATATGTTATGGTATTGTAATGGCTTTATTTTACATTTTCAGTCATGTGGAATAAATATACTTTATTCCAAACTTAGCTTTTTCACATCATATCCATTTTTCTTCAGGTACAATGCATCAAGTGGCATCCCTTTGAACCCCAGTCACTCCTGTCAGGATCATTTGATCAGTAGGTAGTCGTATTCAACGCTCATGGCCAGCTGTAGTTGGATCATCCATGGGGCTTCTTGTCTTGTAGGAGTTGAGATTTTAATGAAACAAAATTAAAAAGGTTTTTTTGGAGTATATAAATTTGTAAAGAAGCATAATTGTTGCACAGTCTATTGGACCATCCTATATAGTTTTAAACAAGTTCCCAGTCACTAGTTTAACATTGTTGTTAATGTGCAATAGTTACGTTTTTATTTACAACTTCATACACTCAAGGCTCTTTCTGATGACGTTGTTGGGAGCCAAGAAGCAGATCCTCAAGTTACTATAGACCTTGAAACTGCATTATTCAGCAAGTAAAGCTGATAACTCCATACCGCTGACTCGTTTTGTTTTCTTATACCAGATATGATTGTAATTGACCAATACCCTACTATAAGTATTGATTGTGATACCATGAATATGTTTTAAATCTAAATTAATAAGTTACATTCACACTGATGTAAATGTAAAAATAACTTGCATAAAACAAATTATACATATTCCATATGTTTTTGAAGTAATGTTGGTGTTGTAGATACACAAAAGCACCTCCATGTTAAAGGTCCGGATTCCATTTGCTTGTGAAGCAAGTTTATTCCCTTGCATCTTCTTATGTGTGTTTTATTGGTTAGGGTATTTAAATAGTACAGGGTAATTAAATAACATGGAATTTACATGGTAGAAACTGGAGGTAGAACTGAATATGCTTTCAACTGAATCCAGGGTGCATTGATACTTCTGCATAGCTTGTGTCACATGACCCAATCTCTGTCAATATGGCAATCATCAAGGGAGCTGTCGTTAATTGTGGCATTGTTGTTGAAGTCAAAACTGTATCACTGTGTTGTTTTTACAGTATATATATATATACACTTTGCTATGAAAAGGTGTATATCTTTTGAAAGGAACAGGGTAAGTTCTGATTTCCAATTTGACTACTTTTTGAAAGTGATAGTTCTTCAGAATTCTAAAGATTCAAATAATCTGTGTATGTAAGGTCAGCAAGCATCATCATTCTAATCAAGGATGAAACTGTAAACATTTTCATGACAAATGAGCTTTGGTTTAATTTATTGGTATAGAAAATTTTCTTTCTTCAGTGTCTAACTCACAGAAAATAATGATTTTTACACAATGTAGTGTACAGAATGGCAAATGGAGACTAGTGAAAGTAGAGGTGAGCTATGTAATTGTTGATTACACTCTGGTTTACACAATGTGGTGTACAGAATGGCAAATGGAGACTAGTGAAAGGTGAGCTATGTAATTGTTGATTACACTCTGGTTTATATAATGTGGTGTACAGAATGCTGATCAAGGAGTGTATGAATTGTAAAATGTTTCTCAACATGCAGTAGAACTAAGCTTCTTTTAACCTTGTCCAGCTCAGAATTATCAGTTTAACAGAACCACAAGTATGTGGTCCCGACTTGCAGATTTGGTATTACCTGAACTAATGTCAGTTTCAGCAGGGTCAAGTAGGTACATCCTTCATCAGAATTCAATATGAAAACTACAACCAAAAGGAAGCTCAAATGATTTGTTCAAATAAGTGAATTAAAAGTTAGATGTATAAGCTGTAGCAGATGACACCCTATACAACAGAACTACCAGTACAAATCAGCACAATCTTTACAAGTCAATGCAAGTAGTTATTTGCAAGATATTATGGGTATGACTGGTATCATGTATCATTTGTAACATTTTTCATTGATATAAAGGTTTAACTAGGTAAAGTATAATATGGGTCCCAGTTTTATCCACAATATCTTGCAGAAAATTACACACAACGACTTGCAGAAATGACCAATTTGAGCAAGAATGTCCATGTTTTTGCCATTGTCTGCTACAAATCATGCTTCTAACCGAAATTGAAATTCATTCACCTGCTAAAAATAATCATGCACTTCAGTTGGTCATGGTTTGTAGTTACCATTTTTAATTTTGGGGAGGTATTTTTTTCTTCTCAAAAACCTGGAAGGACATACATACTCAATCCTGTTGAACTAGACTTATAGTTCATCTAAACTCCCATTTATGTGAAAATGTTTTGTTTTGTTTGTTTTTCGGATGAGTTAGAGAAATGAGGTGCTATTGCATATCAAAAGTCATATTTGCTATGCTCTAAGAGTTCAGGATATGCAAGATATATCAACAATAACAACAACAATAAGAAGAAAGTGTCCAGTAGAAATCAGTGTATCATATGGGTCCATGTGCGGATGTGTCCAGTCATGTATCTAACTTGCATGAAATTTTAATACAAACTTTAATATTGATGATGCTGTTGCTGTTGCAGCCAAAAAGTGAAAACTGTGTCTCACCATGCTTATGCGGGTGAGATAAAAACAAAATTTTGTTTAAGTTTTACACAAGCAAGGGGCAAGTACTGTTGGGAGTGCAAAGGTAGTTGCAAATTATTGACTAAGTGATGAGAAATAGTGGGCTTGAGGTCATGTAGTGTTGAATTTCCAGGCTTGTGAAGGAGTTATAAACCACATAACCAAGGACTTGACATTTCTCAATACTTAGTCAATAACTTGTATAGACTTTAGATAAATATTGTATACTGATGTTTTCATTTTTTAGGATAGCAAAGTGTGACTAAAGTAGATATTTAATATTGTATTTAAAATTCACAAATATATTGCTTTTCACAATGGTATTGAACCACGAATGTGTGCCATGTCACTTAGTGACTACACATCATATTTCTATACAAGTCACTATGACCCTGTTATGTAATTGTATTTAAAATTCACACATATATTGCTTTTCACAATGGTATTGAGCAATGCATGTGTACCATGTCACTTTGTGACTACACATCATATTTCTATACAAGTCACTATGACCCTATTATGTAATTGTATTTAAAATTCACACATATATTGCTTTTCACAATGGTATTGAGCAATGCATGTGTACCATGTCACTTTGTGACTACACATCATATTTCTATACAAGTCACTATGTCATTTACAAAGAAGTATCAATTGAAAGCTATTATCTATTACATAATTAACAGATGATCAAATTCAAAAGTTGAAGCTGAATTTGTCATGAAGCTTTAATGTAGAATGATGTTCAACATATATAGTGCTTGTTGTAACAGCTGCTCTTTTGCTTTTGATGCAAACAAAGGTTGTCTCCTAACTGTGGGTACATGTTTACCATATACACTCGGGACTCTGCAATTCTCTGAAATGTGGTATCCAATATAACGCTGTATATATGTGACTCCCAAATTTTTCTCAAGTTATTTGGAAGATAAATGGTTTAAAAAAAAGGGGAGTTATTATTTAAAGTAAATGGTAAGTTTTCTTCTATATTTCCTGTTTGAAGAACATATAATCTTTGATCATTAATATCTGACCATTTGCATGCACACTACATCTGTCCTGTATATAAACAGTTATTCAAACCTTTCAATAGTTTAATCCATCATTGTCCATGAAAGCCTCACGAGCAAACAAAAAGATATTTACCTCATCTTTTGACTTGTTTTAGCAAAAATAAAAGTGGTAAGACATCATCTGCTTAACGAGGTGTAAGGCAGACAAGAGTGGTCTCCCTTGGATATAGAGATTGGTGTCAAATCCCATCATTTTTTCAGTTTCTACTTCCACTCATGCATAGCCAGTACACACATTAAAGAAGCCTCACAAATACCTTCCATTTGGTGCTCTTGATCAAGTTTGAGTCATCCAAGAAGTCTTCTGATCACAGGGATGAAAATGACATTTATTTTCTCACTGAATTTTGTCCTGTCCTTATTGTAGATGAATATTTTGCATCTCATTTGTTTATTTCATTGTATGATAATTAATATGGCACTATATTAATTCTCTATTTAAATGGTCAATGGTAATTACATTACCTCTCAGTACTCGACAATTATTGCATCTTATCTCAAGTCATTGATCCTTTATTATCATTAATTAGATAATTTATGTAATTCTCTCTAGCATTAATTAGATAATTTATGTAATTCTCTCTAGCATTAATTAGATAATTTATGTAATTCTCTCTAGCATTAATTAGATAATTTATGTAATTCTCTCTAGCATTAATTCCATTTCTTAGCATCCACTTCCATGTAAGCACTATATGTTTTGTTCTCTTAAATTACAGGTAATAATAGATGTGATGCATGTAAAATGTTTAAGCTGTCTGAAGATAATCACCCCACATGCATTACCTGTACTTGTGTTACATTCAGACTGCATTACCTGTAGATGTGTTGCATTCAGACTGCATTACCTGTACATGTGTTGCATTCAGACTGCATTACCTGTACCTGTGTTGCATTCAGACTGCATTACCTGTACCTGTGTTGCATTCAGACTGCACAGTCATGGTATTCCCCCCATTCTGCGAGCAACTCCTGCAAGAATACATGATTAAATGTGGAGAAGCCACACAAAAGAAATAAAATTCCAGCATTTTTTATTTGTAAAATGTAGTAAATTCAAATAGTTTTTATCTTTTGCATCAATATGTACTACAGTTTCCTTTCCATAAGCCAATACAATTCAGCATGGTTTATATTTAGAAATTTGATTCCCCAGAAATTAACCAATGCACATGTGCATGTAATTGTGCCTAGAGGGGTATTGAAATTGATATCACATGACCGGGCCATACTGGTAGTTGCCATACACCTCTCCCTTGATAAGCCACGCCCGGATAACTTGCAAACCTGCTTATAACGTGGGGTCAGGCATCGATCCCATTTTTTAAAATAGAAAATACCCCCAAAATTGGCCCCTATTTGTTGAATGTGAATAAAAATGCAATAAAAGCTAGTTAATGAAAGTTTGATATATCGCTCATTTTTATTGTAAAAATGGTGGTTAGTGCCCAGAAATCTGATTCAACATAATGAAATTCACAATTTTTAATAAGAAGTCACATATTTTGCTAAGTTTTCCAAACAACAAAAAATTCTCAGTACACTATAAATAACAATATTCGACAATATTTCAATCCATGAAAATGTCAGTAGTGCCTACTGTTGGCAGCACTTAAAAAAATAAATGCCAATTAAATAAGTTTTGTCAAGTGAAATTTGTGTTTTAGTTCTATCTTTTAATTTGGTTTCAGTGTAATCATAAATGCTATATGCACTCTTGTATTCAAATGTGAAAAGTGTCAATCTACTGTCACAGCTATGTCCACAAATGTTTCTAAGAACTTAATTAAGTGCTGACTGTGTTCTGATCTCCAATTAATTGAAGTATTTGTTGTATTGTTACAATAAATTAAAAGTAGACCTGCTTTGTATTATCACATTAATTATGTCTTTTGTATCAAATCAAATAAATGTAATGGAATAACAAAATAAAAGTTAAAAGGCATGCAAATACTACCCTCATAAGAGCTAGCAATATTGATAGTGTGTCAGGTCAACTCATTTCAACTGACCAGTTGAACACTGTTATAAATATTATCATGCAGGTAACATAATTAAAGTATCTAACATTAATCAGGGGTTTATCCTACTAATTCGCAAATGTGATCAATGATAGCAAGAGAAGCAAAGCAAAAGGAGTACTCAGTGCATGAGATACAGTTCATTATGGAGAAGCGAGTTTTCAAAGTTTGTAATGATCTTAACATTCCCAAATTGGCACTCTGAGGTTTGCTGAAGGATGAGCAGAAATTTCACTATTACTTGCAATGAAATTGTGGCATCAGTATTTTACTAATAGAATAATATTTTTAATAAATCAAGTTTCAGTGTTGACAGTTGATGTTTCACGAATTTTCCTGGTTTTTGAAAAAAGGAAATATTGTTTTCTTGTGAATCAACAATAGCACTCAAATACACTTTGCCCTCGATAACTTGTGTCCAGATAACTCACAAAGCCGCTTACAATGTGGGGTCGGGTGTGGATCCCATTTTCTTCCCAAGAAAATACAGAAAGAATTGGCCCCTAATTGTTGAATGTGAAGAAAATCACAATCAGAACTAGAAAATGAAACTTTGATATATCACTTGTTTTATCATCGAAAACTGCGGTTCATGCCTGATTCAACATAATGAAATTAACAGTCCTATCTTTTGTTATGTTTTCTATCCACACAAAAAATTCTCAGTACACTGTAAATAACAATATTCAACAATATTTTAAGTCATGAAAATGTCACTAATGCCTACTGGTGACAGCACTTTAAGAAATAAATGCCAATTAAATAAGTTTTGTCAAGTGAAATTTGTGTTTCAGTTTTTTCTTTTAATTTGGTTTCAGTGTAATCATCATAAATGCTGTATGCCCTCTTGTATTCAAATGTGAAAAGTGTCAATCTATTGTCACAGCTATGTACACGTGCATTAATGAGAACCCAATTAAGTGCCAACTTTGTTTTAATCTCCGATTTGTGGAAGTGTTTGTTGTATTGTTACAATCAATTAAAAGTAGACCTGCTTTGTATTAACACTTTAATTGCGTCTTTTGTATCAAATCAAATAAAGGGAGTGGAATAATACATTTAAAAAAGTTAAAAGGCATGCAAATCCTACCCACATAAGAGTTAGTGATGATGATAGTGTGTCAGGTCAGCTCATTTCAACTGACCAGTTGAACACTGTTATAAATATTAGCATGTCGGTAACATAATTAAAGTATCTAACATTAATCAGGGGTTGATTCTACTAATTTGCAAATGTGATCAATGTTAGCAAGAGTTTTGATTTTTTGTTGTTTCATGAATTAAATGTCCCTAGTTTTTTTAAAAGGAAATCTTGTTTTGTTGTGAATAAATAATAACACTCTAATACAGGGGTGTCAAACTCATTTGCTATGGCAGGCCAGATTTGATTTAAATAAGAATAAATAATAATAATAAATAATGAGTCTGGCAGGCCATATCCAGCCCATGGGCCGTATGTTTGACACCTCTGCTGTAATATATCAACATTCACATGCAAAAGCAGACACATGTGATGCATCTAGAAACCTCTTGCAGGAATGTTTTTAACGATCTTTCAGAGGTTGGTTATCTTGAAAATAAAGGTAATTTATACAGAAAATTGGGGTGGGTGTCCACAAAAATAACCTTGTCCTGAACAGTGGACACAGTTATTTTAGTGAACAAGGAAATTCTAGAAAACCATGCTGTAGTTTGACTCTACAATGACTGATTCAAGCATATATTGCTGTAAAAGTTACTATTTATTGCAGAAATTAATGATTTATTATTGCCTCATGCCTCTAACATCAAAGGTGGACGATCACAAGCCCCCTCTATCCTTGATATAAGGATGTCCAGGGAAGCCACAGATAGCCATTGAAGAAGTCCTTCAGTTACTGCCTCCAGGTTCTGTCGTGCTCCATCAGAGGCCACATAAAGAATTCCAACATCTGTTAATATTTAAACTGAGAAAGACCAGCCTTCCTTCAAACAGTTACTTGCAGTCTGGTCAATTAACTAACATCTTGCACTGCTTTGAAAGGCAACTTCAACCCGCCAGCATCAGCAGGCCTCTCTTTTCACAACAATTACTCACATCTAAGTTCACCCCAGCCTTCTATAAAACTCACATGGAAGTTTTTGCATACCGAAGTGCCAGCTGTTTAGAGAAATATTGCATGCCTGGGAATGTCAAAGCCATCTTTTGTACACATGGAGTGGAAACCACCAACAGCTGGTTTGCAATGTCGTAGCTTTTGCTTCCATGCTCACTCTGGTCTCCATGGCCATATTTCAGTAAACTGAGCATAACCTGTAACCCACTGCTAATATCCCCTCAAACAGATACATCTGGGAGTCCATTTCACGCACTGCTCTTGTGCTGAACAGGGCATTGCAACACTCACTATCCAAGTCCATTGCTGCTTTCGTTAACCTCCAGCTTGCAGAGAGATGACTTCCAATCCATATACACACTGTTCAGAGATCAACATAAGTCCTTACATCTCTGCCTTTGTCTTCCAATCTCCTATTCCATAGCCAGACAGAGAAGATCCTCAAGAAAAGGACAGTAAAGATTGTTCACAACACAAACTTCTGACTTTTCTTTGTCACCAAGGCCATCAGAAAGTTCAGACCAGTCATCAACCTAAGCTCTCAACCAATACATTTGGACACCCAAGTTACGGATGGGAGTACCAAGGATGAACCTTAACACTGTTCAGAAGGTAGGTTTTGCAGTCAGCTAAGACCTCCAAGATATGTACCTTTATATTCCAAATAACAGGTGTTCCCAGATATTCCTGTGGTTGGCTTTCAGATACACTATATGCCAAGTCATGGTTTTCCCAGTCTGAATCTCATTTCCTGGGTGTTCACCAAAGTCATGTACTGAGTCATGTCACACTTCAAAACCATGACATTCTCCACAAGCACAAGGTGAGCATCCCTTTGTATCAAGACATGAAATCCTTTGTATCCAAACATGAAATCCCTTGTATCTTTTTGTATCCAAAAATGAAATCCCTTGTATCCTTTAGTATCGAGACATGAAATCCCTTGTATCCTTTTGTATCAAGGCATGAAATCCCTTGTTTCTCTCTGGCTTCACCTCGGATTCCTTATGAACAAGGACAAATCTAAACTCATTCCATCCCAGCACTTCATTCATCGGGGCATAGAGTTCAAAACATCTCAGAATCAAGTTTTCCTCGCTCAGAAACATGTCTTGAAGTCTTTCTTCGTGATAACCACCATCTGCTTGGAGAGTCAAATTTCAGTGAGGGAATTGGAGTGCAAACTAATTTTGACTGCTTCCCTCACATATTATGATTGGGTAATGTACTTAAAGCTGAAACAGCTTTTTGGAGTAAAATATGTTTAGTTAATAATACACACTGGATCATAATATAGCCACTACCTCCCAGAACTTTGGAACAGTTAATCCCTGAAAGAGCATGGACTTTTACTCCAGTAGTAGCGGACAAATGACAGGATTAGGCACCAACACCTTAATCCAAGGGAAGAGCACACTCATCTGACTTCCATGTCAGGAACAAACAAGCCAAAGGATTTAATTAACAGCTTTATTTGCATTGGAGGGCTGGATTTGCAAGCTAGTTGAAGGACTCTTAACATATTATGATCAAGTAAGTATTATCGAAGAAATGTATTTGCTCCAAAAATGTATTTCAAACAGAAATACATGTACATATGTAGAAAGTTTTTACATTAGTAACTCAGATTAATTAGATATGACATTCTGAAGGAATTGAATCTCAAGTATCAAACTCAATAGTGTTAATTTTTTCTCCATTATCACACAGCACAGTGAAAGTTTATGATTGTCGGAGTCCTGACACCAACTTTAAATCCTGGAAGTTTGACGGAGAGGTGGAGAAAGTCATCTGGGATCATTTTTCTCCACTCAACTTTTATGTAAGATATATATAGCTTCAATATCAGAGATAGAAAATAGTATAGTATATCCTCTCAGATAGAACCACTGATCCAGCATGAGCTAATGGTCTGTATTTGGAGGTGGTCTGCTTTCAGAGAACATTTTTGAATGTGTTTTGACTCACCTGGTCATAAGGCCAAGTAAGCATATGGTATGGTCCTAAATCCTTTGTGCTTTGTCTGTCATTGCCTTTGAAGTTGTGCAAATGATGCTGGTCTGCCATCAAATTTGGCCACCATTACTAAAAATAAAAAAGCCTTTAAATGACTTCGCAAAAATTGCTCACCAGAATTTGACCAAATCTAACAGAAAGCATCCTTGCATGAAGACCATTCAGTTTTGCACAAATTATCCTAATCTACTGTTCAGTATGGCCACCATTACTAACATTAGAAATCCCTTTAAACGACTTCTTCTCAAAAACTAGTCAATAGATTTTTAGTAAATTTGACACAAAGCATCCTGGCATAAGGCTATTAATGTTTGCAAATATAATGCCAATTTGCCATCTAATATGGCTGCCATTACAAAACAATAGGAAAGCCTTTATATGTCAGAAAGCAACATACTAATCCAGATTTCTTAGCATAATGCCCTTGCATTTGGCTTTTAGGTAGATGTCAGCCATGTGAGGAAACTCGGGCCAACTTGGGTTACTTGTTTGAAAAACATACATGAACGTCAAAATGTAATGTGGTTTTGTCATGGAGTGGTTTCTTTGCCAAGGGGTTGGGATCACAGGATCATCGGAGATTGAAACTTAGATTTTGCTGTAATAGCTGATTCAGCATAGTGTTGGTGAGTTGTGAAGGAGATGTTGAAAAGCTTACAAGCAGATCAAGTAATTTTTCTTGGAAATGAGTAATAACAAGAAATTTGTGGTTTATATACAGCTTAAATTAAGTAAATATAAGTTCAAATTTCTACCTTAAAGTTGTAGATAAAATTATGTTTCACTAATATAGAAAGATGAAGTTTAAGATATTTAGATAAATCACAAGGTGTGAATAAATATACTGACTCATGAATATGCCCATATTTGTGAAGTGTGTCTAACGTGTTTTGGAAGAATTTACCGAATAGGAATCAGTTTTATTAGTCAACAGCAGGTCTGCATCTATTTTTTATATTTTTCAGGCCAGTACAGATACCGGACATGTTTACTATATTGACTCAAGACAAGACAAACCTGTCTTCACACTCTCCGCACACAATGAGGCTGTCACTGGTAGGTAATCAGTCCTAATATGTAAATATGACACTTTTGTAAAGGTGATGATGCATATTTATTATTTACTTAATAGTTAGGTATAGAAATTTATAAGTGAAATATTTTCTTTATTTTCTATTCTTGTACTTCCCACCTGTGAAAAATACATACTTATACAGAGCTTCCATTAAGGGACAGCTGGACATAATAAGGTCCAGGAATCAGGCCAAGGAGGAACTCTCAATCAATAACAGCTAGATTTAATGCATGTAGACCACAATTCAAAGGCCTTACTGTCCCAAAAGTTTTCAACATCTGATATATATATATATTGTTACAACTCTATGGTCTAAGAAAAATGTAACATTAAGAAAGTGAAACCAACAATGTCATTAAAATCAACAAGCAATTTATTTCTAGATAATTAAAATGAAAATTCAAAAAGACACTTACAGTAATGTGAATTAAAATCCAAATAATCCAATAACTCTAAGTGTCCTAATAGCAAGTCCTAAATATAGAATGTTCCGAATGAATGGCTGTATCCTTGAATGTGTTGATGTGCCAAAGGTCTTTAATGTCTTGATGTGCCAATAGTCTTTAATGTGCTGCTATGCCAAAATGAAGTACTCCAAAATATCTTTGAATAAGTTCACATAAATCCCAAAATCATCAATTCAAAATCCAAAATCCAAAAGTCTATGAGCACTTTTATAATCCAATGAATATTTTAAATAATTCCTCTCTCAGAATTTGGAATGACTTTCCACAACTGTAATGGCTCTTTACAAGACTGATGGTAATGTCGAAACTGAAAAACTGTCCACTAAACATGATATATATAAAGATAGGTCACATGACAGAACATTCTAGAATAATAAGTGTATGTGTGACCATTGACACATAACTCCCAAGGGAATTCCAGTTTTATCTGTAAACAAAATCAACCTTGACCTCAAATTGGATAAACATCGTGTTTATCAAAACTATACTTGAACTCAAATATTAAGTAAACAACCTAATTCAAGGACACTAGTTAAACATGTTTTCCTGATAAACAACATAAAGGTTTAAGCAAATATTAAAGTCAAGAAACATTTATAATTTCCTAAAATATCTATAATATTATATAAACATCATACATAATATATATATATATATATATATATATATATATAGATATATATATATATATATATATATATATATATATATATATATATTTGTTTGCACTGGTATTTAGGTATAAATGCTGTAATTGATCATTACCCATACCTGAAGGTCAAACAGTCACACACCCAGGTTAAGTTATCTATGACTACTTTCAAAAGCAGCTAGTAACTCTTCTCTTTGTGGCTTCCATTACAAGTTACTATCAATGAAAACAGTCCATTGCAGGCAAGTAACTCCATTACTGCCCATTACAAGTAACTATCAATGAAAACAGCCCATTGCAGGCAAGTAACTCCATTACTGCCCATTACAAGTAACTATGAATGAAAACAGTCCATTGCAGGCAAGTAACTCCATTACTGCCCATTACAAGTAACTATCAATGAAAACAGTCCATTGCCGGCAAGTAACTCCATTACTGCCCATTACAAGTAACTTTGAATGAAAACAGTCCATTGCAGGCAAGTAACTCCATTACTGCCCATTACAAGTAACTATCAATGAAAACAGCCCATTGCAGGCAAGTAACTCCATTACTGCCCATTACAAGTAACTATGAATGAAAACAGTCCATTGCAGGCAAGTAACTCCATTACTGCCCATTACAAGTAACTATCAATGAAAACAATCCATTGCCGGCAAGTAACTCCATTACTGCCCATTACAAGTAACTTTGAATGAAAACAGTCCATTGCAGGCAAGTAACTCCATTACTGCCCATTACAAGTAACTATCAATGAAAACAATCCATTGCCGGCAAGTAACTCCATTACTGCCCATTACAAGTAACTTTGAATGAAAACAGTCCATTGCAGGCAAGTAACTCCATTACTGCCCATTACAAGTAACTATCAATGAAAACAATCCATTGCAGGCAAGTAACTCCATTACTGCCTATTACAAGTAACTTTGAATGAAAACAGTCCATTGCAGGCAAGTAACTCCATTACTGCCCATTACAAGTAACTATGAATGAAAACAGTCCATTGCAGGCAAATAACTCCATTACTGCCCATTACAAGTAACTATCAATGACAACAGCCCATTGCAGGCAAGTAACTCCATTATTGCCCATTACAAGTAACTATGAATGAAAACAGTCCATTGCAGGCAAGTAGCTCCATTACTGCTCAGATACTTTTTTTAACTTAATGTAGAAAAACAAATTGCAAAAACCCATAAAGAAACCTTTTCAATAAACATCTCCCTTGATTGTATTTTAAAAATGTGACTTGCAAGTGACTTGTTCTTGCAGTTTTAAATTGAAGATATATGAAACTTTAGTGACACTGCAATAGAAGATGGTGGCTGTAGCTCTCAGTTTGCATAAAGAATGTTCACAAAATGTGTCTTTATTAACTTCTTGGGTTTTGCACATATACATACAAATACACAAAACTGTTATCACCTCCAATGTTCCCTTCAGTCTGTCTGTCTGTCTATGTATATATCTATCTACCTACCCACCTACTTATATATCTTTCCATCTTCAACATTTTTGTGTCTTTTCTTACATTTTATCTACCTGTCTATTGATTGATATATAAATCGATTATTCTCTCATATAAATGGTGATAGGACTCTGATTCAAACCATGGGACATCCAGATTTCCAACCCAGGAAGTCCCAAGTGTCCAGCATTTAAAAAAATTAAGGGAAGCCATACTTTTATTAGTACAAGTGGAAACATCAATATTCCCCTAAGGCCATGCACCGCAGGAATATACATTTCAACAGAAGTTATACTGACATGAAGAAGAAGAAGAATATCTTGTGACCTAAATCAGTAAATGGAAATTTAATTACCTTGTAGGCATGGAAATTGTTTTTAACCATGAATTTTTCACTTGCCACCATACCCTATTCTATAAAGTTATGCCCTCTGCTTGTCAACAACACCATAATGCTGGTGTCTTCTTGCTTCATCAGACTTGCTGCTTTATATGAATTAAGTCCAATGTTTTATAATGTGTAATGAATGTAATTTATTGCAACAGATTATGTCATTTTAAACCTACCATCTCTTTTTATTACTGATATGTTTATGAGAAACCTCTTAATTCATTTTTGTTGAGATGAACTTATGCGGAGCATGGGGTGAAATAATGAGTTTTTTTTTTTTTTTAATTTTGATTTAGTCCCATGATTAGCACATAATAACAAGATTTTCTTTTCACAAGTTAATAGTGGATATATTTTATTGTGTGGTACAAAAACATTGTATTTTCACTTGTGGCTTTGTCATTATGACTTTTCTATGATTTTGCCATTGTACTTTTCTTGTTTTTTTAACAGACAATGAAATATATTGGATATTAACTCCAGAAAGAAAATATCCTCTATTGTCTTTCTAAGATAATACATTCTCAAACCAAGGTAAAGTTTCTTGGTTTTGACTCTCTTCACTGTCACCCTGTCAGCAGTCACTCTAATGGCTGGGAATAGCTGGTGTTTTCTTGCAGAACTGAATTAACTGATGCAAAGGTTTCTGTAGAATTTTGAAAATGGAAGTCCTGGACCACATTGCTTCAGAACCCAGAGAGTCCAAGATATAGAAAACTGTAAACAAATTTTTAAAAATGAGGGTCCAAGACCAAAAACTAAAGGTCATCAAGAAGACACTCTCAGTACCAAGAACTCTGTGGACATCTTTTCACTACATGTAACATTTTTGGAATGTTACACTTTGCTTGTCACTATATATAACATTTTGGAATGTTACACTTTGCTTTTATATACAAATTGTTACGACTCTATGGTCTAAGAAAAATGTAACAGAAAGAAAGTGAAACCAACAAATCATGTAAAAATCAACAAGCAATTTATTACTAGATAATTAAAAATGAAAAATCAAAAAGTCACTTCAGTAATGTGTTTTGAAATCCTAATAATCCAATAAGAATGATTGTTCTAATCACAAGTCCTAAATATAGAATGTTCCGAATTCACGGCTGTGTCCTTGAATGTTATGATGTGCTAATGGTCTCCAAAGTCCTGATGTACTAGAAATCTTGATGTGCTGATGTCAAAATGAAGTATTCCAAAATCTCTGAATAAGTTCACATAAATTCCAAAATCATTAATTAAAAATCCAAAATCCAAAAGTTTATGAGCACTGTTATAATCCAATGAATATTTAAAATAATTCCTCTCTTAGAATTTGGAATGAATTTTCACAACTGTAATAGCTCTTTACAAGACTGATGGTAATGTCAAAACTGAATAAATGTCCACCAAACATGGTATATATAAAGATTGGTCACATGACAGAATGTTCTAGAATGTGTGTCATCTTAATGGAATTTTACTTGTAAACAAAAATTCAACCTTGACCTTCAAACTGAGAAAACATATTGATCAAAACAACCTAATTCAAGGACACTAGTTAACATGTTTTTCCTGATAAACATTAAGATTTAAGCAAATATTAAAGTGAAGAAACATTTATAATTTCCTAAAATATTTATAATATTATATAAACATCATACATAACACCTCCCCTCATAAAGAAAAAGAAAGATTTATATAATAAAGCTTTCTTTTGAATATACATCTAATACTACAATAACCCAAATTACATAAGAACATGTTTTATGATACTGGACTTAATTACATCAAGCAATATTACATTTCTAGGCACGTGAGAGTGCATCTGCAATCACATTGTCTTTTCCCCTGATGTGTTTGATGTCAATGTTATATTCCTGCAATATCAAACTCCATCTCAACAATCTCCGATTTTTAGCTTTCATTTTGTTGATGAAAGTAAGGGGATTGTGATCACTGTACACAATAATTGGAGAAAGAGCTGAGGTAACATACACTTCAAAATGCTGTAAAGCCAATATCAAAGCCAAACATTCCTTCTCAATTGTGGAATAATTTTTCTGGTGCTTGTTTAGTTTTTTAGAAAAATAACACACAGGGTGATCCACACCACTTTTGTCTTCCTGAATCAATACTCCACCAACCCCTACATCACTTACATCAACAGATAATTTAAATGATTGGCTAAAATTTGGTGCAGAAAGAACTGGTGCATTCTTAAGCATGGCCTTTAACTTGTCAAAAGATTCCTGACACTTGTCAGACCAATGAAATTTGGTTTTCTTACTCGATAAACTTGTCAAAGGTTCAGCAATTTTGGAAAAATTGGAACAAAATTTCCGATAATATCCAGCCATACCTAGAAATCGCATCAGTTGCTTTTTACAAATTGGAACTTGAAATTCAGAGATAGCTTTGACCTTAGCTTCTATAGGTTTAACTTGACCTTGTCCCACAATATGTCCTAAAAATGTGACACAAGCATGGCAAAACTCACTTTTGCTCAAATTAATTGTCAGATTCGCATCACTGAGTCGATCAAAGAATTTTCGAATGGTTTCCAAATGATCTTCCCAGGTGTTGTTGTAGATAATGACGTCATCTATATAAGCGTCACAATTATCAAGACCAAATGTTATCATGTTCATCAGACGTTGAAACGTTGCAGGCAAATTTTTCATTCCAAACGGCATGACTTTATATTGATAAAGTCCATCTGGAGTTGCAAATGCTGAAATTTCTTTTGCCCTTTCCGTCAATGGAATTTGCCAGAATCCTTTTAAAAGGTCAAACTTGGTGACATATTTAGCATTTCCAATTTTATCAATGCAATCGTCCATTCTTGGGATTGGAAATGAATCAGTTTTGGTGACACTGTTGACTTTTCTATAGTCAGTACACATACGGAATGTATTATCTGGCTTGGGAACAAGAATACATGGTGAACTCCAGTTACTTTTACTTGGTTCTATGAAATCATTCTCCAGTAAATACTGAATTTCTTTCTTCAGATAGTTCTGTTTGAGAGGATTCATCCTATAAGGATGCTGTTTCACAGGCGCAGAATCTACAATGTCAACGTCATGATAAATTTTACTTGTTCGTGTTAGAACATCAGGAAACAAGTGCTCATAGTCATGTAATAGCTGTTTTAGTTCATTTCTTTCCTGTTGTTGTAGATGTGAAAGTTTCTGGTCTAGGTTGTTCAATATTTCTGAATTCCGAAGATTGGTTATACCAGAGTCACTATAGTCTGATTGTACTCCATCATTGATATCTTCACTGTGTGGGACAGGTACAACTAAATTAACAGAATAATTAGCTGGGCTATCTCTGTCAAAATATTCCTTTAACATATTTATATGACAAA
This sequence comes from Margaritifera margaritifera, assembly GCA_029931535.1. Lineage (NCBI taxonomy): Eukaryota > Metazoa > Mollusca > Bivalvia > Unionida > Margaritiferidae > Margaritifera > Margaritifera margaritifera. The sequence continues at coordinate 687,537 of JAQPZY010001306.1, read as the reverse complement.
GTTGTTTCTGTTTTCGTCTCCCAGGAGTGTTAATGATATAATTTAAGTCATTTACTTTCTTTTCAACGGTATAAGGACCATAAAATTTAGCCTGAAGAGGATTTTGAGTTATGGGCAAGAGAGCCAGAACTTTGTCACCAGGTTTAAAACTCCTTTCCTGTGAATTTCTGTCATACCTTAATTTCATTTTTGACTGGGTAGTGTGAAGATTAGTTCTTGCTACTTCACAGGCCTTTGACAACTTGTATTTGAAATCAGAAACATAATCAAGAAGATTAATCTTTGAATCTTCATTTGAAAGAAGTTTCTCATTCAATAATTTCAATGGTCCACGGACAGTATGACCAAAAACTAGTTCAAAGGGACTAAAACCCAACGACTCTTGAACTGATTCCCTAACAGCAAACAACAACAAATGAACACCCTCATCCCAATCCTTTTCTGTATCAAAGCAATATGATCGAATCATATTCTTCAAAGTTTGATGAAATCTTTCCAAAGCAACTTGACTTTCAGGGTGATAGGCAGAAGATTTAAACTGTTGGATGCCTAATTCATGCATAACTTGTTGGAAAATTCCAGACATAAAATTTGACCCTTGATCCGACTGGACAGATTTGGGAAGGCCAAAAAGTGTAAAAAAACTTCACCAAAGCTTTCACAATAGTTTTAGTTTTTATATTTCTCAGAGGAATTGCCTCTGGAAATCTTGTAGATGTACACATGATGGTCAACAAGTATTGGTTGCCTGACTTGGTTTTAGGTAAAGGACCAACACAGTCTACCATTATTCTACTAAATGGTTCATCAAATGCAGGAATAGGTTGCAGATGAGCCTTAGGTATCTTCTGATTGGGTTTTCCTACCATTTGACAAGTGTGACAAGATCTGCAGTATTTAGAAACATCACTTTTGAGTTTCGGCCAATAAAAATGATTCAAGATCTTGTGATAAGTCTTACGGACCCCTAAATGACCAGCCAAAGGAGTTTCATGGGCTAAATTAAGAATTTCCTGTCTATATGACTTAGGAACAACAATTTGATAGCTCACTGACCACTCGTCACCAGCGGGTACATCAGGTGGTCTCCATTTCCTCATAAGGACCCCATTTTTCACAAAGTAACACACTGGAACTTGTGTGGCTTCAGTTTCACTAATAGCCCTCTGAAACAAACAAGATATCTCGGGATCTTGCTCCTGTTCAACGACAAGGGATTGTCGTTTGTCATCCTGATTAGAACAAAGAGAATGAGTTGCCAAAAGAGGATCACTGTGATCAATACCATTTGATTGATCAATACCTGAGGAAAAAGTGACCTCATCAAAAGACTGACCAATACATGTGTCAGCTAAAGGAATAATATCCTGATCAACATCACTCTCAAGAGCTCTTTTTGCCATAGCTCTAGTAACTGCACAAGCAGGGTACAAATCAGGGATTTCAGTTTCGACAGGATCAACTTTCTGATCCAAACAAGGCTTGTCAGTTACAAGTGGATTAACCACAACCTTATCTCCAGCTAGGTCATTGCCTAGTAATAAATGAACACCCTCTATGGGTAAAGAAGTCACTGCCCCAACAGTCACAGGTCCAGAAACTAAGTCTGATGCCAAATTTACACAATGGAGAGGAACATTTACAAAGCCGCACTCTACTCCCTGAACAAGAACACTTTCACTTGAAGAAGACTCCTCAGACAAAGGCAAAGTACCTGACAATAAAAGACTCTGAGAAGCTCCAGTGTCCCTTAATATTTTAATTGGGATAGGCTTGGCAGAATCACCAATAAGTGATATAGAACCTTCTGACACAAATGGTTCATAAGCCTCCAAAATAGAATCAGACTGGGGTTTGTTTGACCCAACAAATGTATTGCTTTCAATACAAGACCGTGATCTTGACCTCGTAGAAATAAGAGCATTTGGAAAAGCTCTGTCTTTACTATGTTGCTTATTTTTCAACTTGAAGCAATCAGAAATAACGTGCCCTTTCTTTTTACAATAAGTGCACGTAGGAAGAGATAAGGATTTCTGATCAGTCTTATCAGATGTTTGATTCCTAACAGTTGTGCTGTTGTGAAATTTGGAAGTACTCGAATGAGATTGAAATGGTTTTTTACCAGAAAACTGCTGAGAGGACGACTTATTGCCAAATGAAATTTTGTGAGTCAAGGAATAATCATCAGCCATACGAGCAGCATTTTCCAAAGTTTCCACATTCTGCTCGTCAAGATAGGTTTTAACATCACTATGGATGCACCTTTTGAACTCTTCAATTAACTTTCTCATGCACTCTATCCCCTCCTGGATAGGTTTTGAAATGAAATTCTGAACATTAGATGCCATTGTAAATGCTTGTTGGTTTCACACAAAACAAATTTCTCTATTTAAAAATCTTTGCCAAAGACAAAAAAAATTCAGAGACAAAATCAATATGAATTTCAAAGATAAATTTAATATCTCTAATATGCTTTAAAGAAATTCAGATCCCGGCTTGGCCCCCAATTTCTGTTACGACTCTATGGTCTAAGAAAAATGTAACAGAAAGAAAGTGAAACCAACAAATCATGTAAAAATCAACAAGCAATTTATTACTAGATAATTAAAAATGAAAAATCAAAAAGTCACTTACAGTAATGTGTTTTGAAATCCTAATAATCCAATAAGAATGATTGTTCTAATCACAAGTCCTAAATATAGAATGTTCCGAATTCACGGCTGTGTCCTTGAATGTTATGATGTACTAATGGTCTCCAAAGTCCTGATGTACTAGAAATCTTGATGTGCTGATGTCAAAATGAAGTATTCCAAGATCTCTGAATAAGTTCACATAAATTCCAAAATCATTAATTAAAAATCCAAAATCCAAAAGTTTATGAGCACTGTTATAATCCAATGAATATTTAAAATAATTCCTCTCTTAGAATTTGGAATGAATTTTCACAACTGTAATAGCTCTTTACAAGACTGATGGTAATGTCAAAACTGAATAAATGTCCACCAAACATGGTATATATAAAGATTGGTCACATGACAGAATGTTCTAGAATGTGTGTCATCTTAATGGAATTTTACTTGTAAACAAAAATTCAACCTTGACCTTCAGACTGAGAAAACATATAGATCAAAACAACCTAATTCAAGGACACTAGTTAACATGTTTTTCCTGATAAACATTAAGATTTAAGCAAATATTAAAGTGAAGAAACATTTATAATTTCCTAAAATATTTATAATATTATATAAACATCATACATAACAAAATGTAGTGTCACTTCATGCTGTAGCTGTTGTATCTAAATGGGTGTCACTACATGAGAATAACAGAGATGTTTATTCAATTCTTGTGAACCAATCAGGGTTTTAGAATTTACAAGAGAGATGATAATACAAGTTTGATGAATCAGCAAAATATTTACTCCTGCACTGTCAGCAGAATTGTTATTTAGGTGATGCACTGCATATAATGTATTATCTTGAAGAAAAAAAGGAAGTGAAATGTGTGTAAGTTGTAAGTTTGGAAACATTATATTTATTTGACACAATATAGAACCCTTCCACATTATTTTTGCATTCTTCATAGATAAATATTATCCATCTGACATTGAAGAGTCATGTCCCTTGAAAGCTTACACTAAATCAGCCTTCTGTGAGCCATGTCAGATTTCTTTCTTTAAGGTTTCCCTTTTCCCTTGACTTTATAAAATGCATATATAATATCTGGTAATTTTGAGAATGAGTTGCCATCAGTTTTAGTAAAAAGCTCTCTGATACTGAATGAAAATACAGTAAAACCTGTCAATAGCAGCCACCCATGGGAAATGGCAAAACTGGCCTTGGTACACAGATGACCTCTATATGCAGGTTCACCTTTTAAAATTGGTTTTTGAACAAATACCATGCATCGAATATCATTATCGTTATTATTATTATTACGTTATCAAGATTGTTTTATGTGCGCTATTCAACAAAATAATAAAATATGTGTATATGTTGTTATCTCCCAAATTTATGTTTCACACGAGAGTATTGTATCCTGTTCACTTTAATCCATCCTATAAATTAATCATCACTGACTTAAAATAATCACCGATCTTAGTTTGTTTTGTGCACAATGAAAAAACAATAATTTCACTACTGATTGACAGGTTACATATGACTAAAACAGAGGACTGACTCTTTGGTCGGCCAGCTTGTATAAGTTTTACTTGTAACCAGCTGTTCACGCTTTAAAAATAATATCTGGATTAGCCTGTTGCTCAACTCATTGAGATCAGAAGACAGTCGGCTTATGAGAGAGGCCTGTGATTAATTGGTAATCAAAAGAAGCCGTAAATGACCATTATTTGTGGCCCATAAACTGAAACTTTGCCTGCCTTCACAGACAAGTTCGAAATATTGAATGACCCCTGACCCTAATGAAAAGGGATGTAACTCGTATCTCTTCTCAAAGATAAACTTTCTTCTTCAGAAATAGCTTTAATTCAGAGGCAAATATATGAAGATATTAAACTATACCTGTCACACTGGTACAAAAGGCAACTTTCATTTCTGCTGCAATAACACAACTTCTTTTCCCACCATCCAGCAAATGAATTCCTTTGACCCTCTGCCCTAATGATAAAAACTGCCTCACTTTCAAATTTGACATGTTGACACTTTTGAGATCCACTATCAACATGTCTAGAGTACGGTGATTACAAGCGAGATAAGAAATGTTTGCACATCAATTTACATGATATTCCTTTATCAAAACAATGCCTTCCTCATGAAGGAAAAAATTAGTTTGCATAGACTGAGCAGTCATTGTAGATACACGCCAGTGACCACTTAAACCACGGAGAAACCACTGGTTGGTTAGGAAAAACTTGGCCGCAGAAGGCAAGTGACCATTACATACAAGACATTTATATTGGAAATTTACGGGGGGATTAGAAAAGCCATTGTGAACAGGTGACCGCTGAGTAAAGGTGACCATTAGGACAGGTTTGGCTGTATTTACAATATAGCAGAACTGACTCATTTCTTGATTTTTCTTTAGGTATATCATTGAGTAGCCATATTCCTGGTCTGATAGTAACAACATCATCTGACAAAAAATTTAAGGTTTGGGATGTCATAGAGGACAAGCCATCTCTGGTCATTGAAAAGGACTTTAAAATGGTATGTATGACTTTCCCATTATATAACCAGTAGTTCTCAGTTTTTCAGTGATTTCTCCATTCTCCAAAACTTTCCATGAGTCATTCACATTGGATTTTAAGATTTAACGAATTATCAGAGATGATATAACAATTGCTAATTCTCATCCTAACACAGTTTTTACACCTACAGTATTGGAGTGTGATGAAACAAAAATGTAGGGGTCAGAGAGAAAATTTTACCAAACATTTATGACATAATGAAGTTATTAAAATCTGAATTTACACATGCTATTTAGTGACAACAGCTTGGGTATCTAATCATATTGCCAGACAAATTTAGCACTACAAGTTTGGCTACTTAATGATTCACATGTAGCTTAAGATATGATAGGTCAACAGTCCTTTGGAATTTTAAACATGACAGTTGACTGACAGCAGTTGGTAGATAATTAAAACTTTGTATCTCAGGACTCAGGACAGCAGGCAGTAATTAAGACTGTAATTTATATTATTTAAGTTAATAAAACCATTTCGTATTTTTCAGTATTACAGAGGTGTAATAACACTTCATTATGTCATGATAGCATATAAGACTATGGAATAATTTCTGTGGCATTGAATATACATCCAGGTCATTTTCCTACTCTCATGTGGTTTCATTGAATAAATTTGGTGAGTTTCATTTTGTGATAAATAGACTCATATTTGTGTTCATTTCAAATAAAGAAAATGAAATTTATTTAATTATTTTCAATATTTTGCAAAAGAAAGAAATTGTTAAACTTGTTTTTTACATATCATGGAATGCAGACTCTGTCATGGGTGGTTGGATTATTTACACTATTGTTTCAATAACAACTTGAGCAAAGAGTCATCTTCAAATGACATATCCCACTGTTCCCTTGCTTATACCATATATTCTCATAAGTCAAATCCAGCTACAAACTCATAGTGAATTCCTCTCCACTGAGCAGATGCTGGCACTAACAACAATAAAATTACAACTGTCAATTGAATACAGTGTTATATTAAAATGAAGTCCTATAAAAATAAACTCTTTTTATCCACCAGTTGAGCAGACATGAATTCATATTTTTTAATGAAAGTTGTTTTCTTTGGCTGACTGAACCCTGATTGTACATCTATGACTGCACAGCTACTCTTACTGAACAGAACATAACAGAACAAAACTTCATTTTAAAAAATTCATGTTCAGGCCATACATGTATGGACCATGAGTCGAGTACAATCAAAGTTCTGTTATATAAGAAGCAAGCATGGTGTAATACAAATAAATAATTAAAATAGGGGAGAGAAAACAAAGAAAAGAGACAGAAAATCAGAGAGAGAAAGAGAATATGGTTTATCTTAACATTTCAAGTCCAAGGAGTATCTAAAGAAAAGTGAACTTCACCTTTCAAATGCTTGATGTGATTTCTGTATGAAACAAATATGAATAATTTAAATGAAAAGTCTTTTGATAGAAGACACCTAATATTTAAGAGAGTCACAATCAGATGAAATGTGGAATACGTATATGTAGCTATTGAGAACTATGTTCAGCTTGTAATTTGCTCAGAATTTTGGTAACAAATATGCTTACATTTTTCACATTAATAATTGTATTCATATTTGTTATTTACCGGTAATGTTGATATTTCAGATAGAAAATCTTAGACAAACATTAATTGGATATGGAATTTATAAAATAAACCTAATAATTCTGTATATCAGGAAGTGCTTGCAGAGACTGATATATATTACTAAGCAAGTTCTATACATTTCAGGCACTGGGAAATCATTGAGATTCTATTTCTCATATAACTTAAAAAACTTGATGACATTGTTATGTGGCATTTTTAGATGTTATAACACAATCAGTCATCCAATTTTTATGATGTGATGTTATGTTATAATGTGGTACTATGTTGCTAATAAACAAGATTGAAAATTATTCTTTCAATAATTGTTGAGCTTCTTGATGTTTATTGCATGGTTGTACTCTATAGGCAGAACACCTATGTATTGTATCACATGGGCTTCTTGATGTTTATTGCATGGTTGTACTCTATTTGCAGAATGCCCATGTATTGTATCACATGGGCTTCTTGATGTTTATTGTATGGTTGTACTATATAGGCAGAATACCTATGTATTGTATCACATGGGCTTCTTGATGTTTATTGCATGGTTGTACTCTATAGGCAGATTGCCCATGTATTGTATCACATGGGCTTCTTGATGTTTATTGCATGGTTGTACTCTATAGGCAGATTGCCCATGTATTGTATCACATGGGCTTCTTGATGTTTATTGCATGGTTGTACTATATAGACAGATTGCCCATGTATTGTATCACATGGGCTTCTTGATGTTTATTGCATGGTTGTACTATATAGGCAGAACACCTATGTATTGTATCACATGGGCTTCTTGATGTTTATTGCATGGTTGTACTGTTTAGGCAAAATGCCCATGCATTGTTTAACATGGGCTTCTTGATGTTTATTGAATGGTTGTACTGTTTAGGCAGAACACCCATGTATTATATACTGTGACCTTCTTGATGTTTATTGCATGGTTGTACTGTTTAGGCAGAATACCCATGTATTATATACTGTGACCTTCTTGATGTTTATTTATTGCATGGTTGTACTGTTTAGGCAGAATGCCCATGTATTATATACTGTGACCTTCTTGATGTTTATTGCATGGTTGTACTGTTTAGGCAGAATGCCCATGTATTATATACTGTGACCTTCTTGATGTTTATTGCATGGTTGTACTGTTTAGGCAGAATGCCCATGTATTATATACTGTGACCTTCTTGATGTTTATTGCATGGTTGTACTGTTTAGGCAGAATGCCCATGTATTGTATACCGTGAGCATCTTGATGTTTATTGCATGGTTGTACTGTTTAGGCAGAATGCCCATGTATTGTATACTGTGAGCATCTTGATGTTTATTGCATGGTTGTACTGTTTAGGCAGAATGCCCATGTATTATATACTGTGACCTTCTTGATGTTTATTGCATGGTTGTACTGTTTAGGCAGAATGCCCATGTATTGTATACCATGAGCATCTTGATGTTTATTGCATGGTTGTATTGTTTAATCAAACTGTCCATATATTGTTAATTGGGAATTTATTTTCATGGGTATACATTTTCTTGTTTTTGATACAAATGACATTTTTATCACTACTTTAGTTCGTGTATTTGAGATGTGGTCTAATTTTTCCCACACAATGAAAATTGTTTGTTGGATCTTTAATTTGGGATGTGGTCTTATTGTTCCCACACAAGGATCATTGTTTGTTGGATCTTTAACTTAGGATATGGTCTAATTCTTATTGTTGGGTCTTTAATCTGGGATGTAGTCTTATTGTTCCCAAACAAGGATCATTGTTTGTTTGTTTGATCTTTAATTTGGGATATGGTATAATTCTTCCAACACGGGGATCATTGTTTGTTGGATCGTTTATTTAGGATGTGGTCTTATTGTTCCCACACAAGGATCATTGTTTGTTGGATCTTTAATTGGGGATATGGTCTTATTGTTCACACACAAGGATCATTGTTTGTTGGATCTTTAATTTGGGATGTGGTCTAATTGTTCACACACAAAGATCATTGTTTGATGGTTTTTTAGTTTCATAGCTTGCAACTGCAAAATTCAATAAAAATTTGTACCCTACAAAACAGTAGTGAAATTACAGTATTTGTCTTCTTATTTATTTACATATTCAGTATATAAATAAAACATTTAATATTTCAGGGCCAGTTATATTGTGTTGATGGCTGCCAGGAAGCGCCCTTTGTGTTTGCCATAGGTGGAGAAAAGGATGTCAAGGTGTGGGATGTCAGGGACAGTGCAGCAGGTACAATTATTTGAAAATTGAAAATTGTAATAGAATTTCTCAAATTTAATTATAGGTTGTTTCCTTGACTTGATTGCATTACATTTTAATGGGGGGGTTTTCCATGATTGCATGACATGTTTTAATAATTTGCTGCAGTTGATATTGTCATATGTCTTAATTTGGTGTTAGGATCAACGGTGGAAGAAATCAAAGGATCTAAAGAATCAAAGTACTGAGGCACCAAAGTGTCACCATTCAAAACTGTTGAAAATATACAATTATTACATTTGTGTATTTGGTGCTTTATGTAAGTAATGGAGTAGCAGACTTGATGCACACATCAAATATGCATAGCACACATCAAATATGCATAGCACACAGGCAAATATGCATAGCACACAGGCAAATATGCATAGCACACATCAAATATGCATAGCACACAGGCAAATATGCATAGCACACATCAAATATGCATAGCACACAGGCAAATATGCATAGCACACATCAAATATGCATAGCACACAGGCAAATATGCATAGCACACAGGCAAATATGCATAGCACACATCAAATATGCATAGCACACAGGCAAATATGCATAGCACACATCAAATATGCATAGCACACATCAAATATGCATAGCACATATGCATAGCACACATCAAATATGCATAGCACACAGGCAAATATGCATAGCACACATCAAATATGCATAGCACACATCAAACAGGCAAATATGCATAGCACACATCAAATATGCATAGCACACATCAAATATGCATAGCACACAGGCAAATATGCATAGCACACAGGCAAATATGCATAGCACACAGGCAAATTCTGTAATATTTTTCTCATGTAGCAAATTATCATTTGGATTACAGGAGCATGTGCTGTACATGTTGCTTTGCAAATGGTCACTAGGATTACTGGAGTATGTGCCATGCACATTGCATTGCAAATTGTCTCTTGGATTACAAGTGCATGTGCAGTACACATTGCATTGCAAATTGTCTCTTGGATTACAAGTGCATGTGCTGTACACATTGCCTTGCAAATTATCATTAGAGTTACAAGAGTATGTGGTGTACACTTTGCTATGCAAATTATCACTAGAATTACAAGGGCATGTGCTGCACACATAGTTTTGCTGACTTTCTGGTTAATAATATGTATTTGGTTCACATTTATTACTTTTGCAATAAAAACAACCAGGCATGAGAGTCAACCACACTAAGCTCAAGGACTACACAGATCTGATGATCCACTACTTTCATACATAGATATATCAATATTTGTGGGTTTTAGCAGAAAATATGGCAATGACATCACACTTTACATGAAGTAATCACCCATGGGTACAACAGACTGATGACATGTTGATGGTGCTCATTGAGTATTGTTTAATAAATAATTGATGAAAAAGTTAGATCCTGTTTTGCAACATAGTTTGAAGAAAGGGTGTTGTTTTAATTGTTTGTAAATATTGCGAATTTTAACCATGCTTGCAAAAAAAAAACACAAATAAAACTAGGGTTAAAGGTAGAGCCAGAAAATGAAGCAAGTGAGGGCAGATAGAATTGAGGATCTTGATCCAAACTGTTGGGATAGATACAATGAAATTTTACAAATATAATGAAACTAGAATAACTTTCCTAGTTATTATATAAATTGAAATAGACAACTTTGCTTTCAAAATAAAAAGGTGCATTATGAAAATAATTTCACCCAGCACATTTAATGATTTCCATGCATGGTAGCCTCCATCATGGGAATCATTTCCGTGCCTGGTAGCCTCCATCATGGGAATCATTTCCGTGCCTGGTAGCCTGCATCATGGGAATCATTTCCGTGCCTGGTAGCCTCCATCATGGGAATCATTTCCGTGCCTGGTAGCCTCCATCATGGGAATCATTTCCATGCATGGTAGCCTCCATCATGGGAATCATTTCCGTGCCTGGTAGCCTCTATCATGGGAATCATTTCCATGCATGGTAGCCTCCATCATGGGAATCATTTCCGTGCCTGGTAGCCTCCATCATGGGAATCATTTCCATGCATGGTAGCCTCCATCATGGGAATCATTTCCGTGCCTGGTAGCCTCCATCATGGGAATCATTTCCGTGCCTGGTAGCCTCCATCATGGGAATCATTTCCATGCATGGTAGCCTCCATCATGGGAATCATTTCCGTGCCTGGTAGCCTCCATCATGGGAATCATTTCCGTGCCTGGTAGCCTCCAATCATGGGAATGATTTCCGTGCATGGTAGCCTACATAAAAATAGTAAGTCAGGTTCCATTGTGGGTGTTATTTACACCCTCCCCTCTTTCCCTCATTTCTAAACTTTATCAACTGTTTTATTTCAGCAGCAGTGAAATGCTCAGGCTCTACAAATGCTTTGCACAGTCTTCATCATTTTTCTTTCCTTATAGTTTCATAACAAACATGTTTCGCTAGCTTTACATTTAGTATTTTTCATAAAGTCACCATTATCTTGTACTCATGATTGGTGCCTAGATGTGAAGTGTGGGATGTCACACCATCACTTCTGATAATGGCCATTGTTTGTCACATAACTAAGTACTAAGTAAATATATTAGCATACTCGTAGGAATAATAGCCTATCTTGTACCTACAATGTTTGCATGACTATCTAAAGATTTTACATGTGCATAGACAGTCCAAATTTGGCATTTGTTGCATGTACAGAAAACCCATCCAACCTTTTTTGAGGACAATTCCATGTTATGTTGACATAAATATTTATATTTTGACAGAACTTGACTGTGTCATCAGTTCTTTATAGACTTATAGTGTAACACAAAATGTGTCATCAGTTCTTTTAGACTTATAGTGTAACACAATATGTGTCATCAGTTCTTTATAGACTTATAGTGTAACACAATATGTGTCATCAGTTCTTTTAGACTTATAGTGTAACACAAAATGTGTCATCAGTTCTTTTAGACTTATAGTGTAACACAATATGTGTCATCAGTTCTTTTAGACTTATAGTGTAACACAATATGTGTCATCAGTTCTTTTAGACTTATAGTGTAACACAATATGTGTCATCAGTTCTTTATAGACTTATAGTGTAACACAATATGTGTCATCAGTTCTTTATAGACTTATAGTGTAACACAGGATTTTCATTCCGTACTACAGCATTTGGAATTAAAAGGTTCTACAATTTGTTGATACATCTTTTGTACAAAATTAGTGAGTCATGAAAAGATAACCTGTACTCGCAGAGTAGTGACAAAAACGGCAAGAATGACCTCATATGAAATTTTAAAAACAAATCATTTCAGTCTTCTGTGGGCTTTTATGAGAAAAGACTGAATGTCTCCTAAAAAATATTTCAAAATCTGTAAATATTTATGCATCAGAAAACCAAACACATAGACAAACCATGGCAGGGTTACTTATATATGTAGGCTTATGTACCACTGTAGACAATATCTACCTATTAAGATTCTTTATCCCAGCACTCAGATAATTTTGACTTTTTCTGCAATAACTATGGTCATAATTCTTTGTAGTGGCATTAACTTTGTTACACATAGTTTGGGGGAGTTTTTTCATACTTTTTCTTCTTCTTTTTTTTTGTATTAGTGCTGGCTCACTTCAAGTCTCGGGCTCCTGTGAAATTCAGTGTGTCTGATGGCACTACCACAGAAACTAATGTTGCCATGGATACTGGTGAAGATTCTGCTGTTGCTATGGAAACACTAAGCATAGACAATACTGATGAAGTAGATCAAAAGGCAAAGAAGAAAAAGAAGAAGAAAAAGAAAAGAAAACAAAAGAACCCACATGATTTGTGAATAAAATACATATCACACTGTTCTTTTTACTTTTTCAGTTCATTTGCCCAAAACTTGGAAACTTAAGCAGAGATGAATTTTTACCAGCAATTGTGGAAAATGAGAGAATTAGTGCCATAATTTTTGCCAGATATGCTCCTATTTTTTTCCCCTATTTGTCCATTTTTTCTACAAGTCAAGTTGTGGCTTGTACATTTAGGGAAAATAGTTGTATTTCCCAAGAATTGTTAAAATTCCATTACTGATGATCTTTTGGAAAAATTTCCTAAACCAATTAATTAGCATAAAAAATTGGTAATGCAAATTAAATTCATTTATTTTTGATCAAACCTAAGCTGTGCAGGAAGTCTTCAGTACATTATGGTTACACATTGTTTATACACATTGAACAGAATTTTAACATCTTTCACTTTTATCTTATTTCTTGTAGTACTTCATGTTTACATTTGTTTAGATGGGTTATCTTCCTTAAGTTTGGGTGCAATTTTTATATAACATATTTAGAACTTTACTTTGAATTAGCACCAAATGGCCATTATTGTGCTGACAGTCCATTAAACTCCCAATTCATACATACATACATGCACTTTTTTTATGCCTGAGGCTGCATGCAGACATTTTTACTTACTTGCGGTGAAGTTGAAATACAAGCATGAGTCACATGCATTATTCCAAATTGAGCACTTGTCTGTTGCAAAATGTCTTGTGATTAATATCTAATTAATAAATTTTTATCATTTTTTCTGTAAAACATTGCTGATCTTTAATGACTACCTCAGTTGTAGTTGACAATTGAATCAAGCACACCCTCATGAATTGTCTCCCTTTTTGAAATTTGTCTGTTAGCAACAACTGATAAATGGCACCAACTCAAAGTCAGCCAACACAACACAAGTATTTATGGTCATGCAATAAACTTATTTTATGAACTGCTATTAATAAATTACACTTAAGATATATTCATATATCTTTTATGACTTGCATTGAATTACACACAAAGAGACATGCATGTTTTATGTTAACTGTAACATTGTGGGAGTCGTAAAAGTTTACCACCTTGTAGACAATGTCACCTTAGACTGAAATATTTTATACCTAATGATACTATGATTGATTGTGCAGATTTTACTTCATTTGGAAGGGAGTTCCAAAGAGCACCAGAGTACTGAAGACTTCATTTGAATGTCTCTGTTCTATGCATTGGTAGTTTTAGATTAATAATAGCTGCAGAATATAGATTATAATTATCATTTTCACATAGAACAAACAAGTTTTCAAGGTATTCAGGGGCTGCTCCATTAAAACATTTATATACAGGTGTTGCTTTTAGGTAGCAGACTCTGTCTTGAATTTCTATCCACTTCAGTTAGAGAACATGAGAAGTATTATCACATGAAGCATTAAGAATGATTCTTGCAGTTTTAATTGCTAGTCTGTTTACTCTCCGTAATTGTGATTTTTAACAGTTACCAAATATAGAGCCTCAGTAGTCTAAAAACGGCAAAAATGTAGCAGTTGAAAAACAGTACTCTGTTATCATGGGACGCATACTTCTTTATGTGACTTAGCTATGACAGTTTTGAATTTAAGGACTTGCATAACTGGTTGATATGTTCATTCCATTCCAATTTAAAGCTATGATGTAACAGGTCTCAATGCACATGTGGATTTGACAGCAATGGATGGGTGGGCCTAGAAACCTATACCTGATGTGACAGCAAGGATTTATGGAATCTCCCTCCCCTCAAATACCATGAGAACAATCATTAGTTCTTTCAAATTAGAGCTGATTAAACTCTTGCCAGAATAGAAGACTCTGGGTGTTAAAAGTGGGTAAAACCCACGTAAACTATGTGTAATTGAATATAATCTAATATTATTGCTAGATTGTCATTTTTAGTTTTTTGTATGAAAACAGTATTTAAGCTTTATGTAGGTTCCCATGTTAACTCTTCCACCTACTAGTCATTTCTTTTAATTTTAACATTTTAATTTGTCCTGCATTTCTTTCTGTAAATGTCATGTCAAAAAGAATGTAGTTTTAGTGACCATGAGAAACACTGGTTAACAATTCGACACTTTCAGCATAAAGGATGCATTTAAGAAGTTAGGTTTTGAATTCAAACCAGATTGATTTGGGGTGGGAGGTGATATGTCAATAGGGTTTGACACTATAAATATGTAAATTCGATGTGTGGAGTAGGAATTTCCAACACTGCAGCTTGATGTACGCGGGACATGTTCTACGAAAGTTATGTTTGGGTGACTTATCTAGCAACCTTTTGGTTTCCATTACAACTAAATGGAAAATGTATTTTTGACCTCTCCGATTACTTATGGGCCAAGCTTGATCAAACTTTATCGGACTGTTCCTCAGAACATGTTCTACCAAAGTTTATTGTTTTGTGTGGCTCTCCTGTCAACCATGTCGCTTCCATAGCCACCAGATGGAATACATATATTTTGGTGTCTTTTACAAAACCACAGTTTTTACCAAAATATTTCTTAGAACATGTTCTATGAACAAATGTATATATTTATTTTTGCGACCTCGCTAGCAACCTTTTAGCTTCAGCAACCAGGTGGAAATTGTAATTTTGTACATCTTCGCAAATTTTAAGAAAACTTTGTACAAAATTTCATATGACATGTTTAACGAATGTTCTATTAAGTTTGAGGTTTTAGGTTTTAGTCGCTTCTCTTGCAAAATTTGTCTTTCATAACAACCAGGTTAAAAGTGTCTTTCAAGTAAAATTACCTGGCCAATGGTGTTATATTGGCTTGTAATGTGACCAGGTAAGCAGTTCACCCTCTCGTATTAGACTTGCATGAGACATTTCTGTGTAGGAAAACATCCCATGATTTGAACTCGCCAGCGTAAACGGTATAGGTAGAATTGCTTGGTATTATACCTATGCGCATATAGTCCCCGCTTCTTGCTCCAAATTAAAAGATACCACCAATTCCAAGTTCAGGTTAAAGAACGTTTTAAATTAAGTTAACTTTTTTATTATAGATAAAGAACTTAAGATGTTAAGTTCAAATATTATGCTTAAACTTTCAGGATTTCAAGACCGTTTTATACTTCGCATAGCAGAACCTTTAATTTGTCGGCATGCCCTCAAATCTACACAATCTATCCTGAATAAAACAAACAAAAAAGAAATTGCTTGGTGTCATGCCTGAAAATCAAATCTCGCAGTAAGATGCGAGTCTAGTGAGTCTCTGACAACTCATTCAGTAATTATTTTATTTGTGTTGTACCGCAAAGATCACCTCAATGACATTTAAACTTGACCATGTCGATATTTCTAGACTGTTATTTTTCAATAAGAGTCCAAATAGTGTATCTTAGATATAACTGTTGTCAATATTATTACCAATCACAAAATTCAAGGTAAATATTATTTTCATGCAATATTTTACACATTACTGCTTTACCTTAATATGTTGTGACTTAACCACGAGTTGAGTATTCTCCAACAGATTAACTCAAAGGTCTCACTCTATTCGTGTTATTATTATTATTATTATTATTATTATTATTATTATTTTGTTACCTGCGTAATAATATTTATCTTTAAATATTACTTTTCTGGCAACAACGTCCCATGGCAAATTTTCCTTTTTGGGAATGGGTTATGCGTGCTTTACAGAAAAGTGTCCCCTGCCACATGCAGTTTGTCTACTTTTGTCTGTGGGCATGCATGGTTTACACGATTTAATCAAGTGTACATGACTAGGAACATCGTATAAGGTCTGGTTTGGTGTAGTAGAAATAACAAATACCGCCTGGCTCAATATGCTGTTCTGAAGGGATCAATGGAAGACTGCGCGATAAATATAGAACCGACGATACGAAATCCAATAACACCGTTGTACATGGCCAAAAGGCCGAACACGACGTATATTCAAGCTCAGTCGGTCAATACCTTCGTCGTGTCGACAGCGTTTGGAGCACGAGCTATAAAGCTGGCCTTGTGTATTGTGTAATATTACCAGGCTAAACAAAAATAAGTACAAGAATAGCGATCATCTCAAATTAGTTTATCATTCTTATATTCACACGCATTAAAAACAGTCAAATGGTAGCACCTTAAGCGGGAAAGGGTGGAGCAGAGGAGTGCAATTGATGATGTTGCATTCCTCATTAATTCAATATGCCCAGCCTTCGTGCATAAAACTACATGACAGTTCCAAGGGATTATGTCTCCCCTATCTCGGGTTTTGGGATATCTAATCATGTAGAAAAAATTTAACCAAAAACGTGAACATTTCTAAATGACCTTGAACTAGACTGAGGAACAAGGCAAGAGTTCTCAAGTATATTTACCTCGCCTGATTGGTAGAGTGAGAGTATTGATGAAAGCGCAATCTACAGTCCAAATGTGATAGCATCCTCTCTCCAATTCTGGACTTATGTCTGCTAAGAAAAACATTAACCGAAGACGAAACCAAGAAATTTCAAATGACCTTGACCTTGTCTGAGGGTCAAAAGGCAGGTACATAACATACGAGTAAATATAAGAGGGCAATGCTTACTGATTTTATAGTACATGTTTGATAGCTATCACCTCTCGGGGTTTGGGACTTATAACAATACTGACGAATGTATTCAAAACATTAAACATTATTGACACTGCCATCCCTGACACCCATGTCTCTCAAATGTGAAAGCAGCACAGACGATAATAGAGGGTATAATTTGCTATGAATAATATCAGTCTATCCAGAGTTCTCACACAGACGACTCGTATCCGGTACAAAATGGCGCTAATAGTCCGTTTTCATCTTTTTTTTTTTTTTTACTTCATTGTTTTCATTGTTTTGAATATACAATCGTGCTCGGGTGATTGTTTATACTTGGCAAACTGCATACGTTTCCTATAAACAACTATATGCTGTATTTGAAATACGACCTCATAAAGTGTATCTGTTCCGTAGTTACGAGAAAATGTCCAGAAGAATCTGGTTTCCTAAGGGAGCTAACAATAGTACGGTGTGTACTCCACAGCACCGTTAGACTTATAAGTACGGTGTGTACTCCACAGCACCGTTAGACTTATAAACCAGACGCACCAAACGTCCAGTTTCAGACCAAAAATAAAACAAACTTATTATGTCTATTCCACGGACTCTCGTTATGTGCAAATGTAAGGAAAATGTGAAACTCTGGAAGCTGGAAAGTTCAAAAAGCCGAGCTCGTTAGGCCACCATTTGGCTGGTTACGAACAATCAACTAGTTACGAAGCCTTCGGTGAAATTAAAGTTGTCATTTCATGTCTCTCGTGTACAAGGCTGAACAAATGTTGTCAATAATAATAATAATAATAATAATAATAATAATAATAATAATAAAAGCACCATTTTGAATGGACTGTAAACTTGTTTGGTACAAATGAACTACCTCCCTATAATGCGACATCTGCTCTGCCTAAAACCAGAATAGCTTATAAAATTATGCTCTTTTATCATCTGTCTTTAAATTATTACCGTCCTCCATTTTACTGTGAATTAGCTATTTTTCGAGGGGTACCATTTCATGGATTTCGTGGTTGCTTAAAACAAAAAAAAAAAACAAAAAAACAATTTAAGGACTTGACGAAGAATAATCTTCTGTAAAAACAATAGGACTCCTTAACAATCCACGAATTTAACACCAATTGAAAATGCCACTTTTCGCACTTTATATCCACGAAAATGAATGAAGTTACGGTATTTGTGATGGGTGAGAGTTATCAGATACAGTTGAACGAGAGGATGATCTACATGAAAGCAGTGACTTCAATATTCGTAACGGGTGGGAGTCTAGCAGATGCAGTTGAATGATGAGATCATCTACATGTAAGCAGTAATTTCGGTATTCGTAACGGGTGGGAGCCTAACAGATACAATTGAATGAGAGGATGATCTACATGCAAGCAGTAGCTTCACTATTTGTAACTGGTGGGTATATTGCAGATACAGTTGAACGAAAGGATGATCTATATGCTGTAACTTCACTATTGGTAACGCGTGGAAGTCGTGCAGATGCCGTTGAATGAGGGGATGATCTACATACATTCAGTAACTTTAGTATTTGAAACGTGTGTCGAGCAAATAAAGTTGAAAGAAAGGATGATCTACTTGCAAGCTGTAACTTCACTATTGGTAACGGGCAGGAGTCTATCAAATACAGTTGAAAGAGAGGATGATCTACTTGCAACCTGAAGCTTCATTCCCAAATAGCACACCTCCGTTGGGACAAAGCTAGCGGACAATCACATGGTCGGCGTTGGGTATATGACGCGTGGACAAGGTCAGACTATTCTTTGATTGCCGACGTTAGAAAAGCACTAGCTGGGTCAACGTTGTTCAGCGGTTGGAATTCCGACGTTGGAAAAACACTAGTGGGTCCAACGTTGTTCTGTGGTTGTAATGCTGACGTTGAAATATATGCGTTGGCCCAATGTTGGACCAAATTTTTCTAAGTTTAATAGTTTCGACCTTTAAAATAAATCACGTCACGTCACTTAAAACTAGCTCTGAGAACCCGCATGTGAATCAAGCTACTTATTTTAACGGTTCAGTACATGATTGTTTTTACGAGTTTTTTGTTTACATTTTCCTGCACAGTTATTTAAGTATTTTTCATATTGTATCATGTAAGTAGATTCATATTGTATCATGTAAGTAGATTTATATTGTATCATGTAAGTAGATTTATATTGTATCATGTAAGTAAATTTATATTGTATCATGTAAGTAGATTTATATTGTATCATGTAAGTATTTTTCATATTGTATCATGTAAGTAGATTTATATTGTATCATGTAAGTAGATTTATATTGTATCATGTAAGTAGATTTATATTGTATCATGTAAGTAGATTTATATTGTATCATGTAAGTAGATTTATATTCCTGAATTGAGGATTTGTATATTTACAAATACATGTATTTGAGAATCATATTTGGCACAGAAATTACACAAATGTTCGTGGAAACCAGACGGTGGGGATTTATTCAAGCATGACATGGATAGGATGGTTCAGTTTGTCCGTTTATGTAATAGTTTTGTAATTAGATCTAATATTTATTTCTACTTAATTGTTCCTGAGGTTTTTGTTGCTGTTGTTATTGTTTTTTAAGATTAAATCAGCCGGGATAGATAATTTTTATTAGAACATTACACACACCTATTCATGTAAAATGTC
The DNA here is from genome assembly GCA_029931535.1 of Margaritifera margaritifera. NCBI lineage: Eukaryota > Metazoa > Mollusca > Bivalvia > Unionida > Margaritiferidae > Margaritifera > Margaritifera margaritifera. The sequence goes on along the minus strand of JAQPZY010001306.1, from coordinate 667,499 downwards.
ACGTGACATCACACATGACTATCAAATATCATTTTGCTCATTGTCCCTCCGCTGGGCAAACATTGGCCCAGGCCCCAGTGGATACCAACTTGTCTCCAACATGGGCTCTGCTTAGCAAATGACGTTGGCCCCACATTATTTTGCTCATTGGCCCTCGTGTCGGCCCAACGCAGGTTCGACAGATCGTCATAAATTGTGACTGTGGGCCGACGTTCGTTCAGCAACACTCACCGTTGGGCTAACGTTGGCCAGACACATTAGCCTAACAGATGTCAAATTAGCAAAATGACGTCGTGTCGACGTCATTGGAACAAACAATTAAGTGTTTCGAGCATTCAGGATCATATATTATACATTTTTTCTCAGTTTCTACCGACTTTTCCACGCAAACATTAAATTGACATTTGAAATGTGATAATTGACTTTAAAATGGCATCTTAGTTTATTAGCGTGAAAGGCTTCCTACCTAAACCTCGTAATGTTGTAAGTGAAACCTATAATCCGTAGTAATGATGTAACTAGATATGCCCAATATTTTCCTCCATAAGTTATACAATTGTCTGCATCATTTTTAAGAATATTGTAAACATCAAACAAAAGGGCATCTTGTTGTGTGATGGTTTTCATTCAATGTTTTAAAATACGAATTTCCTTGGAAATAATTTCTAGATAATAGCCTAATTCTTCCTAGACAGCAGATAAATTGGTAGATTTAGCAACTCCTAAATTTTGTCTGCGAAATTTGTATTCCACCAATTCAGTCTCAGTAGCCTTGTAGACCCCAGAAAGTTAAGACGAATAGATAAGAACAGAACCCACAAGCGCACATTCATTGCGAAAAGTAGGAGAAACATTTTCAAACGTAGTAAACAAGTTATGTAAAGCAATACTAGATTGTCTATTGTCTACCCATGCCTTTTTGTGTTTGAAACTATGAACCCTTTCTTACAAAACTCTTAGACCAAATATTTTACAAAGTCCACAGCTTCGCGTCTACAATGGACGAAAACTATTGTTTTGCTATCCTTTTAAAATATGGTGACTTTATTTGTTTAGTATTAACCTTGATACCATATCTTGAACAATACACGTGCAAATTAGTTAACATTTCCTGAAGTGCCCATCAAGTTTTGTCAAACAATACAGCATAATCTGCATACAAAAGCATGAACATAGTAAAATTAGTCATGATACAAATATAATTTAAATTTGAATTTACATTATCTGCTTCTCTGATATATATATATATATATATATATATATATATATATATATATATATATATATATATATATATATATATATATTGCTTTCAAGCATTCTCCTGTATGATTCAGGAATAGCAATTTCCGTTCTGTTTGGTGTATATTTGTATTTCTCTATAATAACCTCTATATAGCTTGATTTCTGTCGTAAGAATCCGGAGTGACTGTGTACTTAGATGAGAATATGTTTTATATGCGGGTGTGGCTGCTACGCACGAATGCCTGTACCAGCGACTTTGTGACATCATTATTTTGGTGATCTGTGCAAATTGTCGAGAGAACAAAGTGGTTGATGCGTGCAGGCAATGCGATGGGTGCCGTAACCCACGGACCTGGGTTCGAATCTCCGTAGAATACGAATTCAAAATTATCTAACCTGTATGATAATATTATTTCTTCGCATTTAAAATTCTGTTAATGTTATCAAACAGTCTCCTGTATAATCCAGCGATAGCACTTTCCGCTCTGTTTGGTGTATATTTGTATTTCTCTCTCTCCCTCTCTCTCTCTCTCTCTCTCTCTCTCTCTCTCTCTCTCTCTCTCTGACTCTCTCTGTCTCTCTGTCTCTCTCTCTCTCTCTCTCTCTCTCTCTATATATATATATATATATATATATATATATATATATATAACTCATAACGAACAGTGCAAAACTAGTCTATGCGCTTTCGACTCTCATTGAGTCTTTGTCAAAGGCAAGAGTACGAAACAGAGACAAACAAGACAAACAATAAATACAAATACTTTTGAATATTATTGGAGTTATTGGAGTTATTCGTAATAGAAAGACAACGAATTATCCGGGATATAATCCACAGCTACATCGCTTTATATTAAGAAATATATGGCGCACTAGGTTGCCATTTTATGATCGGAGTTCAAACCAATAAGGCGCGATATCCACCATTTTTAAATAATACGTCAATTAGATCCATAGTCATGTAATGTCTTGTAAATTGAACTTTTGCCTTTGCCAAAGACTCAATGAAAGCCAAAATCGCTTAGGCTGGTTAAAAAAAAAAGTTGTGGACTATTTTTTGTCAAATTCTGGCAGACACAACTCCTAGCTGGATCCAGTCCACTTGAAAGGACTGTTATTTGCCATATGATTTGTATTCTTTATATATATATATATATATATATATATATATATATATATATATATATATATATATATACGCACACACAAAATGATAACGGCGTAAATATAAAACAGTTTCCCAACGTTTCTAGCTAAACAAGCTCTTCATATAATAGCCCTGATGTTCCCTCCTGCATGTTGTAAGAAGCGACTAATGGATGAACCTGTTTGTATATGAAATATATGACTTGCTTGGAAGAATTTGCATCTGTTGTCTTTTGCTTCGTGGTACATGTTTGCTTTTGGTTGGGATGATTTGTCTTCCTCGTGATTCTATCAATATGTATGCCTTCATCTTTTTTGCTACCAGGCTTTGTTCGGCACTAAATAGCCAGGATACACACCTATACATACATGCATGCATGCATGCGTACATACATACATACAAACATACATACATACATACATACATACATACATACATACATACATACATACATACATACATACATACATACATACATACATACATACATACATACATACACACACACACATACATACATACATACATACATACATACATACATACATACATACATACATACATACATACATACATACATACATACATACATACATACTTGTTTAAGGTGAAGACATACTCATAAATTTGGGCAACTTGTATCCATATAATAACGTCTATCAAGTCTGGTAGATTCTAATTACACCGTCATTAACTTTAAATCGATCGAGAACGATTTACTTTAAAACATTCAAGTGAAATTCTGTTTTGTAGTCAATAACTATTTTATGGTGAAGAGACTTTACCCTAAGAATGTAAGAAAAAGTGATACATAGTGCCACATCCAAACTAGATGGGAGAGTAAACAGATGAATAGCACAGTGTCATAAATAATGGAAATATTTTTCTTGGTAATATCAGGAAATTCTGTGCAAATTCGAAACTAGTGCACCAACGAATTCTTGAGATATGCAGTACGATTAGTACCACAATGCTTGACATACGTATTACGAACTCGAGCGATATAATACGAGCCATTATATTGTGTGTCCATGACTCAGCTGACTGACAAGCACTTACAGAGACGGACTTAGCACAGACTTTATGGGGATTTCCTGCTCATTCTATATTTATCTGCTAGCTACCGTCCATTGATTGCCTTGTGGTTTACAAGACTGGGCTGTACACTTGCACATGTACACCTGCCATTCAACGTAGGTAGCAGGAGAAACTTTTAACAAGGTGATCGGTAGGAAAACTTTAATCAAGCAACAGAGAACTGTAACAAATAATGACTTTGATTGGCAACAACGATTTTAATCAAATGCAAACGTTAGACATCTTGAAGTTCAGTATGAAGCATAGTGCTGTGAAAAGAATAGCTATAAAAAAAATGGAGGAATAAAACAAAAACAAAATATAAGATATAAAGTATTCTAGATATGTGACAAGTAGAGAGATAGCACGATAAGAAATTACAATCAGCTACGAAAATGTTGGCTTCGAATTTGTATCTTATAGTCAAACACGCAAACTTAGAGCCTGTGTATCGGCTTTTTAAGTTCATGGTGTGGATTGCACTAAAGTCTAAAGCTATCGGAGTAGATGATATTTAAATCTAAGTTAATTTCAGCCAATCAAATGGCTATGGGAGTAGATGACATTTAAATCTAAGTTAATTTCAGCCAATTAAATGGCATAAATACAGGCTTAAACTCTATGACATGTCGGTGAAAATGGGACAAAATTTTTGATTGTTACAGATCACGTTTTTTTCCGTAATGTTCCTGTATAGCTAAAAGAAGTACATATTGCTTTAAACTATTATGTCTCTGTCAAAATCTCCCCCGTACAGATGCCACTTCCTCAGGGTGTTGAGTCTGTGTGCGATTTGAATAGCTTTGCTGCCAGAAGTTCTTGCTCCTGTTATGGTTATCTAAACCAGAAAGGTTGAAAGGTAGAGGAACAAACACCAGTCCCTCGGTTAGGCGAGTTGGGGGCCTGGCCATGGATTTTCTTTCCAGCCAGGATATGTTTTTCTTTTACCTCAAGATATTTTTTCTTCAACTAATAAAAATCAGAGCAAGAATATTTTATTTCATATTATTTTGAGGTCCGGAATTTTTTTATTTTTTTATTTTAATTTTATCCCTCGGCTCCCCTTCCCCTATTGGTCCATTAGCGAAGAACCAAGCACCCTGTCCTTAAAAAAAAATGAATTAAATATTAAATAAAAAACAACGTCAACTGTTGTGAACGTCGATCTCTGAGAGCTATCTCCACTTGTTTAAGTCGATGACGTCATCATGTATTAGGCCTATTCAACCCCTAGTGGACATTATCAAAGTGTGACGCAATGGTGACCTATCAAAACAGAGTAGTACAAAAAAAGAAGAAAAAAGGAAAAACAATTTCACAAAAAAAGATCTCGCGATAAAAAAAAATTCCAAAGGACAAAAGATTATCGCGTTGCTTTACCGAAAAAATGTCGTAATAAGGTACACCAAAATGTTAAATTTTATGAGATCATGTTGACGATCGTCCCTAAATGTTTTGATGTGGCATGGACAACTCCAATAAAATTTCAATTTCTATTTCGAAAGCTTGTTCATAGACAATATGTGAAATTCCTGTTTATGCAATATGGAGTGTACTAGACAATCTTGGAGCAAAGATTCTCATAGACGGTGAACACGTTCATTATTCCAGGTAATTATTGGTATTATGTGGAAATGCAGTTTTTATTTCTTTCAAAGCTAATACAATGTAGTTAGATACCGATGCTTTAAACTTAAATGATGCAATTGGAACCTGTTTCATGTAACTGACACAGAAACCAGTCACGAGCTATCCAACATTCACTCATTTGACATATCAGAAACCATGTTGCCGCGCTCCTAAAACTTCGTCTTCATTATTAATGGCGACAGGCGCAACTTGTGGTATGTGAAAAATAGTATTATGAATAAACTGTCCTTTAACCCTAAATTGTTAAAGAAAGTGCACGACCCTAAATAGCTTGAAATTCTTGCCCAGATACAATATTTTACTTAATCCAAATGTCTGTCCCCTTCCAGTTGCATCTCGGAAGCCCATCGGTTGCTGCTAAAATAATTCGCCAACACACACACACACACACACACACACACACACAACTCGGTTATTGCCCCTCTTGCGCCTGGGTTTTCTGAATTGTAAGTGTAATTAGGTGATTTCCTATCCATTCTATATTTAACTGCATGCTACCTTACATCGATCCCTGTACTTGCGCAAACTGCGCTGGTTTATTCTTTCAGTTATGTATGCATATCATAGGAGTGCAAGTACATTACTTCTCTCGTTGGCGAGAGGAAGAAATTTGCAACTGGAGGTAGATTTTTAATTACGAAATCATAAACTGCATCGTGTACTAGATTTCTAAATTTACGTCATTAAGTCCATTGGAATTGTCTGAATTCGAATGTTCTGCCGTACTAAAGGGTCCGTGAAGGTTCAAAAGCCGTTAGTGAAGTCTTTTCCATTGTACTTTTATCGCTGGTGTTTGTTTGTTCTTGTTTGCTTTGTTTGTTGTTTTGTTGTTGTTTTTTTTTTGTTTTTTTAGTTGTTTTTTTTTTTTTTAAAGTACTATCTGTCAGCACCAAAAAAAAAAAAAAACTCTTTGAGAAAGTTTGTTCCAGATGACTTAATCTAAATATCTGTCCCCTTCCAGTTGCATCTTGGGAGTTCATCAGTTGCAGCGAAAACAATTCGTCAACACACACACGCACACACACACACACTCACACACACACACAACTCTAAAAATTAACGTTTTTAGTCGAACGTAAAAGGAAACAGCAGATCTAAGAGAGAAATTTGCATATTTACAATTTTGCACAAAAGAGGAACTCATTTCGAATACCTAGAGGATCTTATAGAAGTCTCACTTTACATGCAATTTGCGAAAGTTGAATAATTTATTTGTTTCGTACGAGCCTGGGGAGAGAAAAACAATAAAATTATTCCACAGTCTTTCGTAACTTTTATATGAAATTAGCGGAAATTTAAGATACAGTTATATATATATATATATATATATATATATGACCAAGTATGCTATATTGTATGAAATAGTCCGCACATATGATATATATGACATCTCGTGTTATACACCTTTGTAATATACAAAAATACGAAACATTTTAAAATCTACGCAAAAAGTTTAAGAAGTGTCCTACTAATTATGAAGAATATTCATGCGTATATTTTAGCCGTGCGTGTGTACTTACGGTTTAGCAAAGTGTCATCAATTTCAGTTACTGATGGATATCACTTCTTTTGTAAAGTTAGTTTCTAAATAATAACTTAATGCAAACCGTTTGACAAATATCGTCTAATCTGAAAAGAAGCAGCGTTGTTGTTTTTTTGCATAAGTTGCAAAACGAAAAGCTTATTGCTCTATCGTCTTCTCTGACGAGCACCCACCCTACACCGCTGTCTTCTCTGACTAGCCCCCACCCTACACCGCTGTCTTCTCTGACTAGCCCCCACCCTACACCGTTGTCTAGGTGTCATTATCATATTTTTCCTTATACATCTGTGCACATAATAATTTTATGAGGAAATTAACGTAACGCCAGTCAGAGTGTAACACGTGCCAATATGTATGAACCGTTTCCCTATACTATTGCTTGTAAAATGCAAGGTATTGCGTAATGACAAGCGCACTGGCAACACGTCGAAACATTGAAGTATAATGTTACAAGAAATAGGTGACTGTCACCATATATCATATACATATTCACATGGTCGTAACTTCAACATTTTCCAACTATTTTGTTCAAAACACTTTCAGTTTATGCTGAATGTTTATCCTAATTCACACGTAAATAGTGTTAGTTATAAATTAGTGTTATATGGCGTGTTTCACTATTAAATACGCGTGGGTATATCTGCTCTGGCGATAGGTCAACTTAAAATACAGTGGTATTTTGCATTAGTATATTGAAGATCACGTTGTTGATATTGGGCGTGGCTTATAGACTTCTTCAAAACTTTTTAAAAAAACCAAACCTAACTGCCCTTTTTTGTTTCCTTCCCTCATTCCATCAGAACGTTTTTCAGGCTTTGGAGGCACGTATTTTTTCATGAACTTTGATTCAGATTTGTTTTTACATGTTATAGGTGAAGACACGTACTAAACGTATCTGTACTTTACGGAACATTGATCTAGACGTCTTACTTAGAGACTAATATATAGGACACCGTCACAACACAACTCAGTTCAGGTCTGTCCGCATAAAGGTTGGCTACATCAGCTATCGCTGACAGACTGAACACAGTTTGTGTTTGGTATTTCCTACTAGTTCTAAATTTATATGTATTTATCCGTAGGCTAGCTCCTGTTGGTCGTTATTCCATTGCGCTTACCATAACGGGTTGCTGTACCAAACTAAAAGTGTGTCCAACAAGAGGTCAAGTGCACGAACTCAACCAACACTGCCTACAAAATCCACAGAATGAACCTGAAAAAAATACTGTGTACCAGAAGAACATATCAAATACATGTACGAGATTTCTAGACGGACAAGTAGACAAAAAAAAAAAAAAAAAATGGCTTGGATGGAAATATTATAAAGTTAAAATAAACTCTAATGGTCTGTACATGAGGAAAACGCTCTAATAATATGATGAAAACTGAAAACATATTGGTGGAAAATGAAAAAGCTGGAGAAAGAAGCGAAAAAAGTAGATATGCAAAATTAGACAAAATGTAAAAGAAACCTGTTCTGAAATGATAGAGTCTATTTAAAACCTATGCAAGTTTGTTTAATCATTTCTTTAAACTATACCGCTATCTATACAAAGTATAACACAATGCTTATCTATACAAAGTATAACACAATGCTTATCTATACAAAGTATAACACAATGCTTATCTATACAAAGTATAACACAATGCTTACATTTCAGTACAGAAGAGGCTTACAGTAACAACAAAATTCATCTTAGAGCTAATTCGTCGGATAATAATAGCTAGAAAAATGCTATGCTTTGCTAATGAAGCACGAGATGCTTGTATTCTTTAACATTTGTGTTCTAATTGTATGCAGAAACTACAAATGCTTTTCATCCGCTGTTTTAAATGTGTATTGGTGTGTTACATTTTTTGTTACATCGGGTTGCAGAAACCTCCATAATGACACCCTATCAACATTACCCAACTGAGTTGGATAGCATGCATTCCAAAGAACTGTCCTCACGCAGGTTCATGTCTTATGTGTGAATTGTTAAGCTGAGGACAGATGTGTTTCTTATGAACTTTTTATCATCAAAATAAAACTAAGATAAATTGTCCTTTTAATAATGTGTAATAAAACGAATAAACGACCAGAAACATTGTGCATAAAACTCCAAATAAACTCTACACACACACACGCACACACACACACACACTATATATATATATGAAATTTAAAAAAAAAACACAAACGCTGATAAATTTTGGCATATATATTCCAAGCAGACATTATATGTCTGGATGAAGGGGAAAAAAAATATGTAACAACGGCAACGGCAACTATTGCCTAGCTTTCATGCACATTGGCCCTAACCAACACGGCCATGCCCACCCCCACCCCCCACCCCCACCCCCCCCCAAAAAAAAAAAAAAAAATGGAACAAGATCGAAGGTAAGATATCGAGTTGTTCGAGAACCCCACTCGCTAGGCAAACGGAATTGTCGGTTATTGCGGAGGTGCATGAAAGCTAGGCGATTGCTGACGATACTCGCGGCATGGGTTCGATTCCTGATTGGAACGAATTATAACTCTCTAACCTGTTTGATTAAATATATATATATATATATATATATATATATATATATATATATATATATATATATATATATATATAGTATTCACCAGTAGAACAACCTAATAATTGAGTTTACCTGGTAACTAGGTCGCTTAATCAAAGTCAGATAGCTGTCCTATTATCATAGAGAATTACATATTGGATATACATAGTGGTTGATGATACACAACGGTGCTTGTCTTTGCATGAAATCGACATTGAATAGTATAATTTTATGTTCAATAGATATTAATTAAAAGACATTAGACGAAAATAAGTTACAGTACCTGCCACCAAGTAGCTATTCTTTAACCCAACATATGAAACAGTGGAAGTTTTAAAAGTGTACTGTATTTGTTCGTTTCTTAATGAAGACAGGACACCATTTGTCAATAAACAATAATTTGGTCTGAATTATTTATCTTGAAAAAAAGTGGTTTTTAAATTTTACTTTTAATTTCCTTGCCCATAATAATTCCACATTTCTGACAATATATTTATGTACACGCCCATCAGTCTCTTTCATGTACCGTGGAATGCTATGAAGATAAAACCGTGTGCGGTATTTCCCATGATGCTGGGCTTAAATTTAAAAGCACGAGGTAAGTCGTCCTATGCGAACTGATAATTTATTATTGAAATAGGCACATTTTTAAAATATGAATGTGAATGTGATCCTACCCATAAATTGTTATTCGGAGGTATCCCAGAGATCTCGTCAAAATTGATTCATCTGACTTCTCAATCATGTTTGAAGCAAAGTCGACTGGAGCGATTTAGTTTAAATGTAGCAAAATCAGGTAATAAATACGCCACTAGCGTTTCTTTATTTTCATTGTCCTGTCAACACACACAAATTGAAATATCTGCTCCAAATTCATTGTTCTTCAAAAAAATCTCTATCTCCAAAAGTAAGAATACCACAAAACAACTGGTCCTCTTTAATTGTATGATGACCCACTTGCCGACACAAAACAACTGGTCCTCTTTAATGGTACGATGACCCACTCACCTACACAAATTACTGATTACTGTGATATATAAATTGTAACTTAACTGCTGTGATCTTGTTCGGATGTTGGGGCATATTAATTTCGTTGTGTTTGTCTCTGTACCCGTGTTTTTCTCTAACTTGTCAGATTATTAATATTTTTAAAAAAAAAATGCTTTTACGTATTACACAGTTATACCCCTCTTCGACTCAGACCTCCATTTCAGTTAGTCTTAAGAATACCCCTCTTCGATTCAGACATCCATTTCAGTTAGTCTTAAGAATACTCCTCTTCGATTCAGACCTCCATTTCAATTAGTCTTAAGAATACCCCTCTTCGACTCAGACCACCATTTCAGTTAGTCTTAAGAATACCCCTCTTCGACTCAGACCTCCATTTCAGTTAGTCTTAAGATCTCATTCAGAGTGAGTTCAATGTGAACATAGGTAACAGTCTGGTCTCGTTATTCCGACCGAAACTTGCTCTTTACGCAATGCGGATAAACCAAACAGTCAGTTATAGCTTCTGAATTTGTTAAATAAATTATTCCCACTTAATGTATCTTATTAAGTTGATAATCTGATAAACGGTCGTAGAATTAAAATACAATTAGGTTATAATGAGCCTACTATATGTTAGTATGCAGACGAAATGTTTAGATTTTAATATTTATGTGCAAATTATAACGGATATACTCTCCTAACCTAGACTTGTAATTTCTCGCATCCTGTTGATTAAACATAATCACGACAGCATAGTTAAACGTAATCATGCCAGCATAGTTAAACTTAATCATACCAGCATAGTTAACCTTAATCATACCAGCATAGTTAAACTTTAACATGCCAGCATAGTTAAACTTAATCATGCCTTCATAGTTTGTTCGTACTAGAAGCCCAGAGGACATTATGAAGTATATTCTAATTTTAATAAGTCTTGCATTTTACTCCAACCAGAAACTTGTAACTTTTGCACTGATTTCAACCTCTGTTTGAGTGACACAGAGAAGTTGATGTAATCATCTCTGATAGTTGAAAACAATGGAAATTTCAATATGAGATATTACTTGGGACAAATATCTAATCCCATAAAAAAGTACACTTAAGAAGAAAATAAACAAAAATACCCGTCAACAGCACATTATAGACCCGCCCCGTGTTTAATAGTTCCCAAAATTGATAGGCTTCTTCCTTACCCCAAATGCCAGTTATCTAGAAAGTTGTATTCAGGTCTGTGATGTAGAACTAATTATCATCCTCGAAATGTTCTTGTCTCAGTCACAGTTACCTTGATCTTATATCATTTGATCCCAAAATCGATGGTCTTCTTCCTTACCCCAAAATCGATGGTCTTCTTCCTTACCCCAAGTGCAAAATATGGCCCAGAGAATGTGACGTAGAGCTAATGATATTGTGCGGAAACAATTTTTCTTGTTTCAGTTACAGTGACCTTGACCTTTAACCTTTTGACCACGAAAGCAAAAGGCTTCTTCATCAATCAAAATAAAATCTATACACCAAGTTTGGTAACTGCAGATGGTGGAGAATTCGAGTTATCGTGCGGAAACAAAATTGATAAGAGACGGATATCATTACATAATAAATTCCGCATTATGGCGAGCGTACAAAATTTATAACCGACGGATGTCATGACATCATACTTTCAGCATTATGGCTAGCGTACACAATTGATTACAGACGTATATCATTACATAATACGTTCCACATTGTGGCGAGCATACAAAATTGATAACAGACGGATATCATTACATAATACGTTCCACATTGTGGCGAGCGTACAAAATTGATAACAGACGGATATCATTACATAATATGTTCCACATTGTGGCGAGCGTACAAAATTGATAACAGACGGATATCATTACATAATACGTTCCACATTATGGCGAGCGTACAAAATTGATAACAGACCGATATAATTACTTAATACGTTCCACACTGTGGCGAGCGTACAAAGTTGATAATAGCCGTATATCATTACATAATACGTTCCACATTGTGGCGAGCGTACACAATTGATAATAGACGTATGTCATTACATAATACGTTCCACATTGTGGCGAGCGTACACAATTGATAACAGACCGATATAATTACTTAATACGTTCCGCATTATGGCGAGCGTATAAAAAATGGTAAAATAAAAATACACTGTAAACTCTGCTTTTTTGCTTCAGTACAACGATTAAATATAAAGAAATAACATGTAACCATAATTTTAAAATAGAAACAACAATTTAAAGTTTACTTGCGAGCTAATTCGTGTGAAAGTGAAGTGCCCCGCATCAAGACATATTCTTGACATGGTGGCAGCAATTACTACAAAGTGCCTAAACAATTGACCTCACGCAATTTAAAAAAAAAAAAATTAAATTTCTTGTCGTAAAAAATATGTCTAACTGCTCTGTCAGGTTAAAGTGATTTGATTAAAAAAAAAAAAAAAAAAAAAAAAAAAAAAAATACAACAACAACAACAAATAACCAAAAAAAAACAACCAACAACCAAGATTTGTAACCGAGTGTGAAACAGGGAAGTAGAAAATAGAAATTAACATGTACATCAGTGGTCCCCAACGTGGTACCCGCGGGGGCCATGGCTCCCGCCAAGGTCTTTTGTGTGCCCGCGAAAGAGGTTATAATGAATAATAATATAATTTTAAAAAAAAAAAAAAAATGGGTGAAGTTAATTGCCTGGTGCCCGCCACTCTCTCATAAACTCACAAATGTGCCCATAGGCACAAAAAGGTTGGGGACCCCTGATATTAACACAATCATTGGGGGAGAACATGTAGGTAGCCGTGACCTACATGAAAGAGAGAAGAATAGTATTCCAGAAAGGAGAGAAGATATTTGGTTTAATGTTTGTTATTCCATACTGTCTGAGAAACTAAGCTAATTAAAGATATCACTGAGTAATTTTGAATTTCGAGAGGGGTGGGGTGTAGTTTTATGCGTAAATATGTATGTCCTTATTTATGATAAACTAAAAAGAATTATCATAATCAAGCTTGTAGGTCATGAAAACGTTAGTCATTCATTTAATTGTGTTGGAATGCACTAATAGTACGTGCTAACATGCATAAGGAAATAAAGCGTTTTGCCGAAAAAAATACCTTTTTAAACTCTAGGATCAGTAATTTTAGATTATCAAAAATCCAATCATCAGAATCTAACTAAGATAACGCTAAACATTGTATCTCGTTAATTAAAATCATGAGAGGTCTAGCTGAATTAAGAATTTTAAATTCAGACAGACCCTTCATTTCTGTCGCATAATAATCAAAAGCGCCCTAAATTGAAACGCTTTATATCATGTGGCTTCAGTGTGTAATCTGTATTTGTGATAATCGAATGCAGGAAGTGATATCTTTGAAACGAAAATAGTGCACAATTCAGTGACCTCTTTATCTGCACAAAACGGGAAACTCTTTTGTGAACTTGCGTGAAAATAATTCCAAACTTGGGGTTAATACTAATGAACTGTTTGTTATACGTAGGTCACGAACTGACAAAAAATGGTAAAGTGCAACAGCAAGCACACATTTTAGCGTAGTACCGTAAACTATATCTCCACAATTAGTTAATTATACACTTGCAAAATAAATGAATGACCCTTATATTATCCTCCAGAATGTTTCAGGAAATCGGGGAACGCTGCACTAAGGAATGACGTAGTCTTCAGTAATCCAAAACCAAGAGAGCTTTATGTCCAAGGTATGTCTAAATCTTACTTGGGCTCTTCTTTCTCAGGGAGCTACTTTCCAACGTGTCCTGTTGAGTTTTGAGATAGTACATAAAAACTCTTCAGGGCAAGTGGATTTTTTTCAGCACCAAAGGTCCTTTTTCGCGGAGTCTGTACATCAATTAAAATGTCTGGTTTGGTGTTTTACGGCACAGCAACACAAGCAGGTCATTTTTAGTGCAGAGGCAATTGGAGTAAAGTGCCTTGCCCAGGGACGCACCGCAGTAGCCGACCTGGGCTGATCCAATGGTAGGATTCAAACCTGCACCCTTTCGGTCACGAGTCCGGCACGCTAACCACTAATATTTGCCTATTACGAAATGCAGGAGGGCGATTCAGGTCTATTTTACATCCCCAATGGCGGGGTTCACTAAAATGTAACATGAATAGCCGTTTCTTGAGCTCAGCCTCAGTTCCACAAAATTATTTGTACAGTGGATACACAGCCCTTAACGAATCTATATAAAAAAAATGTAAAACAATAAAAAAAAAAAAAAAAAAAAAAAAAAAAAAAAATACACAAATACAGGAAAATCAATAAAGGGCAATATATAACCAATTATTGGGTCGATCGATTGTTGATAAAACTATTAATTCATCCCAATTAAAATAACGGAAAGATATGAAAATAAATTGATGTTCTGGTCTTATATTTGCCCTTGTATCTTAATTCATTATGTTAGGTATTTTATTTATTTTTCACGTAAACGTGCTGTAACAGGGGCTGCTGACATTGTACGGCTGTGCAGAACGAACTCTACGCAAAAAGAGCCTTAAATTGACAAGAAACGGTACAGACGCATGGATCACAGTGGAGATGAAAAGTTATTATTTATAAAGTACCAACATGATTTTGGATTGAAATGATAAATAGGACATTGAACTAAAATGTTTCATGCTGTAAATACTCTAGCAAAGAGACAAGTTGTCCAGTAAATATTAAATTTTCCATTCCAAATTTTCAATACGTATCGTCCACTATAAAAATAATATGTTTATTTGTTAAAGCTATCAAGTGAGAAATAAGCCCGTGTAAACAACATCTGTTTTTAGCTGTTATAACATCTACCACTGAACAGCACAGGAAGTTCGAAATAAACTGTTGCACTGTGCTCCCCACCCCACCCCTTTTGACTTTCATCACAAAAAAGCTTATGATGATGTTCTTAAATTTCTTAAAATTTATCATTTCCAGTCGTTTCTTGGCTGTCCACTTAACTTATAAGAATGTTGAATAAATTGTCGCAAATATATGTAATTTTAGGTTTAATTTATAATTTTTAGGTTTGCTTGATATCGATCATGAAATGTAACCATAACAACATAATTTTGAGTGTGTCTATTAGCACTTAGATTTTCTGAAAGTTGAATTATGTTCCAAATTAAGTAGTAAGGACAAATCTGTATAGAGATGCAATCTATATCGTGAAAACAGAGCGCTGCACACGTAGGTATTGGGTTTTGAGACATGAGCGACTGACTAGTCAGAAAAGGTTCTGTGTATAGCGGTCCCGCGAACGACGCACCGATTGAGTGAGCGACTGAGTTAACTGGACTGATCACTGAAGCCGGGGATTACCATGTAGGTACTGAGGTTATTATAGCAACATTAACGCTATTTTTAGCCAAGTAAGGGGGAAACCCAGATTACGTCCTAGTTATGCACAGTGGAGACTTCAGTTATCAAGAACTTGGTGACGGCGCGCACTTCAGAATACATGTATGTTACGTTAAAATTTATTTTTCCGACGAGAGAGAGAGAGAGAGAGAGAGAGAGAGAGAGAGAGAGAGAGAGAGAGAGAGAGAGAGAGGGGAGAGATGGCTGTTTTGATAACAAGTTTATGTTCATGGAACAGATTTATCTGTATCTACTTAATAAAAGTGTAATAATAATTGGCAATTGCACCAAGAAGTATCTATACATACAAAATAAGTAAATTATTGTCACTAGTTAATACTTGTGAAATATATATAGGTGATTGGTGCTCTTTATTGAAGATAAGAAATAAAGGTAATGTGATTATGAATTGGTTTGTCAATAAAATTAATATTTATTTCTATTTTAGCCATTTGCCTTTCTTACTTAGTCCCGTGCATCTATTACAAATGTTAATATTATTATTATTGGTGTTGTTGTTCTTATCTCTTCAATATATGTATACCTGATTATCGATATTATATGCCAATATTACATTTCGTTGAAAGTGATCTGATTTCAGATTTAAAATATATCTAAATATGGAAATATATCTCCTGAAGGCCAAATGACGTCATGTCTCACGAGTTATCGTTCTTGATCGATGTTCCAAAGCCCACAAACAAAAATGTGGAAATTTCAAGCTCTTTATCCTCTGAATAGGTGAAAAACATTTGAAAAAAATAATCATAACTGTTCTAGTTATGAGGTTCCGTAATGATGGTAATATCAAAAAGCAGCCGGAAAGACCGCTCGCCAGCGAATGTTACACTCAGTTCACATATGGCGTGAACTTATTCACGGTAGACTGGTTTCCAAGCGTCAGCAAGCTTCGAAGAGAAAATAGTACAAAATTCCTCTAACTTCGATATTTGTGATACTCTTATGACTCCGATCTATACAGTATTTTAGGCAAAGTTAAAAAACACTGAAGAATAATTTGTATGTCCTTTATTGTTACGATGAAATACAGAAAAAGAGTCATTAAAAGTGCGCTACATGTCCGCCATTTTGAATATTTGCTCCTAGGAAATGTACCATTGCCAACACCCCTCTAGAGAGCAATTGACTTGGGCATGTTCATTATGTTTTTTGTTACGAATTTCGTCGATTTTTATGCGCGTATGGTCAACTATGTGGCGAAAAGGCTGAGTTGCGGGTCAACTCTTTAGGAGTTGTACTCCTTATTAATTCTAAAGGACCTATATTCTTTATCGATCGGCTCTGTTTAGTGGTGGAAGGTGCTCAAGCCGGGGTTGGGAATCGTTGGTGCGGCAGGCGACTCTGAGGAATCCCCAGCAGATATCACGGATTTTCCCCCTGCGTGCCCACCTTTTGTGGCATGTTTTGATTATCGCGTTTGTTGTCACCGGGTTCCGCATCATTTGAAGCTTCGTCTGTGAGTATACAGGAGCCGGGCAAACCAATAGACTGCTAGAAATGGCAAGCAGTTTAGACAAAGACCCATTCACCTATCAAAAAGAAAAGGCTGAATTCATCGACGGACTTCGCCAGTTTCACATCAGTCGAGGGTACATATTTCTTTCTTTAATTTCTTTTGCCGTCGATTTTCAGTTTTCATATGTATTTATATGTGGGTGAGCTATTTCTATATGCATTTTGCCTTCATTTCAGAACTCCATTTGATCGAATACCACAAATCGGGTCGAAGGAAGTGGATTTGTATCTGTTGTACCGCAGGGTGACTTCGCTTGGTGGATGGCAGAAGGTAAGACTTGGTTTATGCTTTTGAATTTGCCTCCTTTCACAGAAACGCATACACGCTTATGATTGTTGTAGTTCGATGTGCTGCGTCGCGCTTGTCCTATTGTTAGCAGAACCGATATAGGTGAGAATTGATAAGGACTTTTTGTCTTTCTCTCAACGCGAGTGACCGTGACCTTGATAGAAAAAGGAGTTGCTCATTGTTTATATGGACTCAACATCTGGCATTTTTGTCTTTTTGCTTTACAAATACACCACACCACCTCTCATTTCACCCCTTTTACAATATTCGGAGTATATAATAAATAAAAAAAAGATTTATTTACATAAACCTCTGTTTTACAAGATTTCATTTATTTACATGTCTGCTAATGAAAATGAGAGAAGAAAACAAAACCATTTCATTTTTCAGAGTTTTTAAAAATGTAACTTTGTGTTTATATAAGTTTGATGAGATCAGGCCTGGACCAAGTTGTTCTTCACAACTTTGTATTAAATTCTGACATGTACTTTTTGGGCTGTGGCAGACCAACAAGCTATTCTCCACCTCTTTTATTTTTTTTGTTTACATGACATTACTGGTAGTGGAGTATGGTCATATAAATTCAAAAAGAGACGGACGACTTGTCCGTGTACAGGCCGTGGTAAAGAACAGCTGTATAGCAGTAGGTTCAATGGTGGCCTTACTGCAAAAATTCTATTCAATTGACAAGTCCCCAAACTCCACCTGACTACCATGTTTTGTTAGTCAAATGTTGTATACTCAAAATTCCAGTGGGCTTCTCTAACTAATATCATCCAAGGCGGCACATGGTCAATTACATAACAAAACTCGTTTAAAGTTTGTCAGTCTAAGAACATGAAAAAATTCAGTGCTTAATAACTTCATTATTGTTTATCCTACATTGTGTGAAATTGTCACTGTCAGCCAAATGTATTTCACTAATAAAAGGATACATTTTTTAATCTCCCTCGATAACTTACTCACATTTGGGTTCCAAAACATACGCCACAGCATAAGCTATGATTTCATTGCATGTAATCATGAAATGCCTGCTCATCCTTGAGCAAACCTCAAAATGTCAACTTGGGAATTTTAATTTACTACAAACTTTGGATTTTGCTTGGTTTCCTCAATGTCCTTGAGCACATTTGTGGATGATTAGGATAAACCTCTGATTAATGTTATATACAATAATACTTGTACAATATTTAAAATAGTGCTAGATTGGTCAGTTGAAATGAGTTGGCTTGACAAGCACTGTGACCACTAGTTCATACCCAGTTACGATTTGCCTTTTAACATTGTGTTCTACATCCTTTACTTGACTTGGTACAAAAGATATAATTGTCACAATAATACAAAGCAGGTATACTTTTACTTGATTGTAACAATGCAACAAACACTTCTGCATGTTGCAGATCAAAACACAGTCTGCACTTAAGTAAGCTCTCACAGAAACACTTGCAGACATCGCTGTGATGGTCAGTTTACTTTTTTTACGATTGAATAGAAGAGGGGATATCACATTTATGGTATTTATGCAGAAACTGAATTAGAAGATAAAGTTGAAACATGAATTCCACTTGACGAAAACTTATTTAATTGGTATTTGTTCCTAAAGTGTACCAACCAGTAGGCATTACCAACATTTTTTTTGATTGTCATTTCAGCATACATTGTTATTTACAATGTATTGAGAATTTGTGAAAAAACATTTAGCATTTGGTGATAAAACTTGCAATATATCAATGTTTTTATTTACCAAGTTTGATTGCGATTATTCATGTTCAGTAAAATAGTGATCCATTTTGGGGTATTTTCTTTAAGAAAAAAGTGGTCCACACCTTACCCTGCATTATAAGGTTGTTCGTTCGTTATCTGGGAACAGTGTATACTTGTATGTATATATGTAACTGCACATAAGCAACAATTTTGAAAAGATAAACTTTGGTTTTGCAGAAAATGCTAATGAGTAGTAATGGTTATTTCAATTATAGTGATTCTTCGATTATGTGAACTGACCTTTGTATCTGGTAGAACTGGGTATTGCCAGCCATGTTGTATTGCAATATCCATTGCAAATATTGTCTGCGATGTGATATGCATTGCAACAGTATCATATACATAAATAAACTGAGAAATATAAAGACGAGTCTATGTTTGAAAAACAAGCATCACTTATATCATTGCATAAATCAATTGTATGATATGCTAAATAGGACATTTTTTACATCTGGATATTTTGAGATCTCATTTGACTGGGGAGAAAACTCTTTTTCTTCAAGAAATCATAAAGTTGACATTCATATTTAAAAGTACTGACCATATCATGTACTTAAGTACCATATATACTTGCTTATAAGTCGAGGCAAACTGCACAGACCCTGATCTGCCATTGCATAATATGCCAACATATCTGGATCTATGCAGTTTGTTAGGAGTAATCAGTAGAACCAACAACATACACATTGGTCTGCCGGTGCACTATGCATTGGCAGATCAGGGTCTATGATGTTTGCAGTTGGACACAACTTACAAGTGCATGTATATTTAGTAATGTTATTAAGACATTATTGAGGGATCTCTTAAAATCATTCAACACACGTATACCTATTATGAAAATATATTGACTTTAATTCAGTTTAAAAACTTGGTGAACAGTGCAGAGAAGAGAGTTGTTTACTGCATTTAATGAGGTGGACCTTGCAAGGGAGACAACAAACAATAGACAATTGCATCATGGAAAACCCACTTATTCCCAGAATTAACAAAAACAATGTTTTCTTTGTGTCTTTCTTTTGAGTGGTTACTAAAATTGATACACTAAAATATTTGAAAAACACATGAACACATTTATTGTTGTATTTGCCAAAATAGATGCACCCAGCATATGACAATAAGTGAGGAGGGTGACTCTGTTTAAGACCCGAACAGCTAAAGTATCTTGTTCTCTCCGAGTGCTCTTTTAGGTACACATACTTTGCAAATAGGGCTTTCTTCACTGACCTTGGTGACATCACCATGTTATGCTGAGTGGCAAAAGATATGGGATGAGTGAAGGCAGTATTAAATATAATTCAAGATGGAGCAAAATTTCATATATTTTTCATTGAATTGCCAGATAAGGATGTTTTAGTTTTTTTACATGTATTTCAATCCATTAGAGATTGGAAAATATTAGTTTTGCTAAATTTTAGCAAATATCTTCCAGGATCACACTATTTTTCTGTATTTCTGCCACTAAGACTTCATTCTGAATGACTGGTCACCTGACCATTTTACCATGATCAGTTTTTGATATGGTCCGCTTAAGACTAAAAATAGAAACATTATTCAGGCTATAGGAAGTAAACCCAGCATGCTGATGTAATGTTCTCCTGAAATATATGTGTGTTGAGTAGAATTGCAATGTACCAAGTTGACATGGCATGCGCAAGCTCTGATTTGTTTTGTTTTGAATGTGTCTTTCCTTGGATATCTTGTCTGTAAATTTGACAGATAAAGGATGTAAATTGTGTATTTTTGTTTGAATTCCTTTATAGGATATATCTAAGTCAAAGGTAGGTACTTGCTTAAGGCTGCAACATTTGCCAAAATTTCTAAGTGTGTTATCACGGTTTACAATAACCAAAACAAAGCTGTTTAATCAAAATGATTAAAAACTGGACTTTTCACACCATATCGACACACGAGGCTTACTAAAGAGCTGACAGCTGTTATAATGTGAATGCTGTACTTTGCTCAGATTTTGATTATTTCATTTGATGTACATCTCTTATTATGACAGGATTCAATTTGTAAAACACGTCTTTGTTGAATATATCTGACAGTTTCAATAAAACATCCCCAGGATTGTACTGATATTGTTTCCTACTGTTAACATATATGTACATGATGAAAAACTTGAAAATGGAACCAGTCGTACTCTATGAACGTGGACATAGGATGCTTTTGTAGGTTCTACAATGACTAAGAAACTACACAGTGGCTTACCAACTTGAAACCATGTTTATTTAAAATAAACTGTTACTAATCAAATGTTCTATTAACAACCAGGTTGATTAAAAGAAAATGCTGTATAGTTTAAAGAAATTTGTAACTGCATTATCATTAAATCAGTCTGATGTGTAGTGTCTTCCATAACCAATTCTCATAAGCTTCTGCTTTCTTTTCTAGCGATGCAACATTCGATGTGAAAATCATAAATACTTACTTTAAAAAAAGAATTAATATACAAATCTTACTAAACAATCCTCGTAAGCAAAGATGTGGAAAAAAATAATTTATTGGAATGTGTAGTTCCAGCAACAATGACAGCCGCATGCATGTTTGTTTACACTTTTACTGGTGTTGTAAATGTTTATATGCAGTAAACTTAACCAAGTCATTTACACTTGTAATCATTGAAGCCTAACACTTGCTTATATTTAAATTTCACTGATCCTGTGAAAATCAAACAAAAGTCAGTTCGGTTGCCAGTTCAATATTTATTATTCAGTAACATCAACTCAAAAGAATAACAACTGTATTTCACAAAGAAGATTGATTGAAAGTAGAAAGTTCATATTCATTTTCTGCATCTGATTCATCATCAGATCTTGGTCCTAAAGGCCTATTCTTTCTTGGTCCAGCAGCATGACACAGCTTGGGTTATAATCCTTGATGTCTGGTGAGTCAAGGAGCATGTGATTTAAAGGACGATTTATGAAAGTTTTTACAACCATTAATGAATCATAATGAAGTACCCTGCACACTTTCATATTTCGCTGGAGATTCAGTACAGAAAGTGTACAACATCACATCCTTTCCTGGGTTATACTTCAGCCATTCTTATGCATTTTCCCAGAATTTCTGGTGCTTTCTTAGGGGCTGACCATTTAATTTTTTGGAGATGGATGGGTAGTCTAGGATTTTTTTGAATAGCTTGAAAAAAAAAAAAAAAAATTACCTAGAGGTATAAGGAGAAGAAAAAAAAATCCCGGCCCAAATGAAAATTGTAAGCACCCCCTACCCATATTGAATGGTTGGTCCCTTACTCTCTTCCTTTGATCA
Organism: Margaritifera margaritifera; assembly: GCA_029931535.1. Lineage (NCBI taxonomy): Eukaryota > Metazoa > Mollusca > Bivalvia > Unionida > Margaritiferidae > Margaritifera > Margaritifera margaritifera. The sequence goes on along the minus strand of JAQPZY010001306.1, from coordinate 645,063 downwards.
TATTTATGATCGCATTCTCTCCTGTCATTGTTTAATTTCTGATGCTTTTGGTGGTGGCTGCCCACCTTGCGAAAACTTCACATCGTTTTTCGAACTTTACATATGTTGACACCATATAGAAACTTAGGCTAAGGCGCCATAAAATGCTACCGCATACATACTTTACAGTTGTCACCACACACGAATTGAATGTTCATTAAGAACAAAATAAATATTAAAATACATTAATGGGAATTATTCATTAAGTCGGGCAACATTACCTTTTCTGATTGGCCAATACTAGTCAGATCCCTATTATCTTTTTTTAACATCCATAGTGTAATCATTGTTTGGGTCAGTACACCAGGCTAGTTCTATGTGCATGAAGAATGTTTTGACAATAATCACCTTAATTTCACACCTGCCAACCCTTAAGATTTGACTAAGTCTTACTGGAATGACCCTCAAAGTATGGACTTTCTGAATAATAGCAAAAATTACGAAAATATGATCATTGTGATCAAATCCAGATACTGGCTTGTACATGTTTGATCTGGATCCGGATTTCATATTAGATTCAGTGGAGTTCGTCAGGGAACCAGTCTAACTTTACAGGAGTACCTCGGACACTTTAAACTACCCATATTTTTCATGCAAAACGCCTGCACTATCAAGCTGTTGCTTTTTCTAGAAATGGCATCCAATTAACGAAAACACATTGAAGATGAAAAAGACAATATACTTCTTAAAAAGTTTAAACAATCAGCACATAAGGCACAAAAAAAAAATATGTGTGTTTCCGGTCGGCCAACAGTCTCTGTTTCTCGTCGACGACCCTAGCACCGCCCCCCCAATCACATTGCCAAAATTGATTTGTGCCTCTAATCGAGCCGGTTTTGTCCAGTACTTTGAAGTGCTTGAAATACTAATTGATTTAGATATAATGTTTTAAAAAAATCACATTGCCGAAATTGATTTGTGCATCTAAATGAGCCGATCTTGCCCAGTACTTTGAAGCGCTTGAAATATTATTTGATTTATATATAATGTTTTAAAAAAAAAAAAATCTACCTACCTACCCTAATTTTAAAACCAGTGCAATAGGAAACACACATATATTTTTGGGGCCTAAGTAAAGCAAAGGAAAATTCTTATTATTGGGGTAAAAAGCAGAAAAATCAACAGTTATGTTGCCAGAGTCAATATTGTGATACATTGATGATAATCAATCCACCTAGAGTGCCCACAGGGATTATTGTACCAATATGAAAATAGGTCTATGGAATTGGGAATTTCTGCATGTAAACTGTCCATTTGGGAAATTTGTAAAAGTTTTTTATTGCTTATTGATGGAAAAATACAAGGAAAAGATCATTACATTTAATAGCAGCAATTAATTATCCAGTCACTATTGTTTAGCTATTCTATTTTGTGCCGGAAATCACTGTCCATTCGATGTGAATACATCCTCCCACAGAGTGGAGAAAAAGGTTAGTATGACCTTTGAATTCCAGTCTGTGCGGTGCGTAGGCTTGCCTGAACGGTCATCTTTTTCACGGACGCCATACTGTTTAGACGTTTGCCTGAAACATCAACAGAGAAATTGTGCCTGTAGCAACTTACCGCATTAGCGGTCTCCATCCTGCAGTTCATAATTAAGTCACGGTGTTGCGCTATACGTTCCATGGACGCTGAGGCGGCCAAAGTGGGCATTTCGATCGGAGCCTGGGCTCTCCTTCCAATAAAAATAATTGATGCCATGGAGCAGAAAACCTGTTTACTCGTAACCATTGTGTCTTATTCCGATCTGTTCTCAGCAACTGCGTTTAGTATGCTGAGAGAGGCCTCCTTGAACCCAGCCGCATTACAATGCGTGCTGGAAGCTGCGGCCAAGATGTCCCGGTATGCGCCTTCTGTTGCAATGGCTTTGTCGGCAGAATTTCTGCACATCCGCTGTGATTTTGCATTTAACCACAGTAAAGACCTTAACTAAGGGCTGCCCCACTAGACCCTCTTGGGGGCCTCGTACTAACTGTGGCTTCTCAAGACTTTCTGGATCATGAACATCGATCCTTTACATCCACTCCTGGCTCATCGCAATTGGCCATCCTGGCCCATCACAATTGGCCAGGAAGCGTGTTCATGTGAATCGTTCTTGGGCAATCCGCCAAGTTCTGAAAGTGGATGCAACCCCAGTCCAATCTGCAACCTCAAACTACACCTCTTCCTTGTCAGTCGGGTCAATGGCACCAAGGTCGTTGCAGACCCCAAAAGAGAAAGCTCTATAATCTTCCTTCCTTTCCCACAGGAGGAATGGGGGACCGCCCTAATGATCCAACCCCTCTCCTGATATGCATCCCCCTCCCAAATGTCCTTTAGGTGCTTGGTCAAGCATCACGGATGATGGGTGGGTCCTCTCCATTGTGAACAAGGGTTATCAACTCCAGTGTTGAGAACAACCCCCGCTATCAAGGACCCCCATTATCTTTCCCAAGTCCAATCTGGTGAACTTGAGGGAAGAGGTGCACACTCTTCTGCAGAAAGGGGCAGTCGAGAGGGTCCTGAATGATCAGTCTTCCGCCTTCTACTCCCGAATCTTCCTGGTCACCATGAAAAGTGGGAAATTCGGATCATAATCGATCTCTCCCCACTTTACCTGTTCTTCTGGAGGAAACTTTCAAGATGGAGACAACCTATGCGACCTGGATTGGTTAAACTGCCTGCATAATTAGGAAATAGTCTGTAATCAACCAATGGTTTGTGCCGTTTTAACTCGTCGTGTGGGATACAGGCCTAGACTAATACAGCCACTCAAACGAGGCGCCCGGGATTCAAGCAAGGTAAACTGCGCCATGTTATAGTGGCACTCGGGAGATGAGGGAAGCAAAGTGCGACGACTTATTGTGACGGCAGGGGTTAATGAGTTAATGCGCAACATTGCAAATGGATCACTATCTCAACATGAGGTTTTCACCAATGGACTTAGTTGGTCCTAATTGAAAATGGTGCCAATTGTACATCCAGTATGGCGGCCATAGCGGTTCTCTTGAAAATCTTGCTGTCGCTACTCCCCCTGAATGGATGGTCATATTGACATGAGGTGTTCACCAAAAACTTCTAATGATGTATACTTGGGCCTAAATGAAAATGGTACCAATCCAATATATCCACCACAGCAGCTTATTTGAAAATCTTGTTATTGGTGAAGAATATCCGAGATGGTTTCAACACTCGGCAGTTAAAAGGAAGAAATGGTATTGTCTTGAATTCCTGGAAATTCTTTTCACCCGTAGAGCATCAGTTCCTTTGAGGGAGTTTTGTTATTATTATTACAGCACTCCCTCACCATGTGGCCCTTCATGATAACATTTCCTGTTATAAGGCAGGTATGATCATGGATCCCATTTTATTTTTATGTAGTAGAATTATGTGTATAGTACATCATTATAAGGTGGTTTTGCTATAAGGTGGTATACTCCTTATGGTTCCCTTGGACAGCATTATAATGAGGGAGTACTGTATTATGGAACTGATGAGTCTATCAGTATATAAATAATTTAACTCGTTAACCCCTGGCGCCACGTTTACGCATCATGAGGTTGTACCCTACTTTCGAGCTCTGTAGTGTCAACATCATTTAAGATACACTAAAGTGGATGGTATTGCAGACAGATGTAGCTCTACAATGATACCAAATAATGTTGACTTTCTACTTGCAATAAAAAGTACAGCAAAAAAAATGCATTTTTTGAGACCCGATTTTTTTTAATGTACTCAACATATGTGAGCCAAGCATGACTTTTGACGCACTGTCATGGTCTCATATAATTGGTGATTAATTATGCTGATTAATTCTGGAAAACAGGCTTCATCATGACAGTAAACGTAGATATTCACACCTTTTCATGTTATGTTTATTCTGTCCAAGATATCTGGTGGCTTTCGTCTACCTCTGTCTAATAACACACTGACTGCTTCACAGCATTTGCCTAGTCCTGTGACTGCCCATGGGGCATCAAGTGTGCAAAAATTGCTTTCAACATTTTAATTTCTCTTACCACATTCATAAAAAATTTGAAAATTGCAAATTTTGACGATGTGCAACACAAACCCTGCCTAATTGATGTAAAAAAAATTTTAATATTAAAAGAGAAATACTGATACAGAATAATTTGTTCTGATGCAGATTGTGAAATTGTAGTGTACCAATGCATATCAGTATATAGATATTTTATTAAACCACATCAGATTGGCTGAGCTTGTTACTACTCTAGAGGCGTATATCTGAAGTTGATTTGCTTAACAATACCTCAATAGCCTACTTAGTGAAATGGTCAACTGCTATATGTGAGCAATATCAGGCCCACTTGGACCTCATTAGGATTTGCTAATGTATGCAAATGGATCATATTTTTTGCCTATAAATTATAAGATTGTGACATTCATGGAATGGCAGTGGGCTATTTGGTCCCTTGATCAGCAAGTGTGCTGCAAAACACCGTCTTGTGCTAGTGAGTGGTATTGTGATGATGTTTCAGTCTGCATATGCTTGGGAATCAAGAAAATACAGCATATCAGGGTACAAACTTAAGATATAAGGTACCAATATCCCAATTCTTCTACTTGTACAGCTATTCAGAAAAGAACCTTGAAAGAATCTAGTTCTAAAATTCTTTTGTTCCAAATAGAGCTTAACTCTTGCCCCATGATAAAGACATGCCTTCCACTTGTTTGAGGCTCAGTTTGTGGAAGATAAGAATACTTTTTGAATTTTAAATATTGCACTGTTTCAGGGATGGAGTTGTATATTTGCCTGTTCAGTTGGATATACTAAGTGAAGCTATTGCAGTTATTATTCATAGCATCCAACTGCGATGCATTAGAACTTTAACAGTTACAGTGCACATAGGATATAATGGCATCACATGGACTACGCTTATCTTAGGGGTGGACGATCTGTTGACTTCAGATTTACAAGATCCTGCATTCGCTTTATGTACCGTCTTACACTCCTAAAGTCTTAGCTTCTCTGCTGCAATTTACAGTACTAAGTGGGAATATCAAAATTTTGCATTTATATGATCACAAGCAAATATTTTATGTTATCACCCCATTTTCGTCTAGATGACTCTTTTGTGGATATAAACACTGCCATCATATTGCCTGCACACTACAGGTATGCTTACACTTAGAATGGGTTTATCTTCATGTTCTGTAGTTGAGTTGCTTCTACTGCATTAATAGTAGTAACTGAAATAGTCCCATTGGCTTGAAAGTCCAACATGTGCTAAAAATAGAATTCCTGGAAACTCCCTTACAAATGATTGCTTCAAACACAGTTGTGACCATAGATAACTCCACAGCACAGTGATCTATTAAATGTGGTTAAGTTTGGAGCCTTGTGTACAGTAGCTCAGTTACCTGTGCTCAATAAGTTTTGTTCCATATGTACTGTGTTCCGCAGTGCTGGATATTTGGATCTGTTGTGTTTATTATCAAAGGTCAGTAATATATATTGACTATATATACTGTTTAAGTTACTGTTTTTTATGATTGGATGGAATGTTTATTTGTATTATGATTCACAGATAAGTTGCTTGCATAGACATACAGTTGAATTACAATCACCAGTCATATCAAAAAGGTTTCAAAAAAGCTCTCCATCTCAAAAGTAAAGGCCAAGGCAAAAAATGTCATGAAAGACTAAAACAAAGCTTGGTATGACGCAGATGGTTCATGGTGACGATGAAACCATCCCTTTGTCTTGCTTTTGCTGCAAGACAAAAATCAGATAGAGGTTGTATGGTTGGTTGATTGATTTAACAGCACTTTTTACACAATATTGGCTAGATCACGCAGAGGAAAAGGGAGCCAAGTGCCTTTCCCAAAGCCACATCAAGGTAGCCAACTTGGGCTGGCCAGGGTGGGTAAGATGTTGATCATCCTTGATAAACTAATCAATTATAAATGGTTTAATACAGTTGGGTACAGTTAATATCACAGTTAATACAGTTGGGTACAGTTAATACCACAGTTAATACAGTTGGGTACAGTTAATACCACAGTTAATACAGTTGGGTACAGTTAATACCACAGTTAATACAGTTGGGTACAGTTAATACCACACCGAAGCTTAAAATTAAATGTTAAAAAGAAAGAGAATACCTTAATGTAAAAAACAGTATAATTTCATCAAAATTAAATAATGAATTTTTGAAATATTAAAACTTATAAATTTTCAGAGGGGGGGGGGGGGGGCCACTTTTCCAGAAGTCATTAATATTCACAAGTTCTGATGATATGCAGTGTATAAATATTTTATAAAAGAGTCAAATCTTCAGTAATGCCAGGGAAAAAAAGCCTTAAATATATTTTCAACTTAAAAACTTATGTAAAATGGTAATACATATTTGCATAATCATTTTAATAGTACATGTATTAGCAAAATAAATAATACAGAATTTATACAATCTAAATTTAAATCAGACACATCCTTTTTAAATATGTCCCTGGACAATTTTGACTAAATGTATGCAGAGGTAGAAATTTACCCTATTCACTTATCATGGAAATTCAAATTTAGTTTGTAAAAACTGTAAACTCTAACAGCTCCATTAATACAAATCTTTCTTGTGCTTGTGGATTTCAAATATATTAAGATGTGGCTATTTACCTAGAATACTTATATTAAAAATACAAGTAAATGACTTTATTTTATTTAATCTTGAAATATTGAACATCAGACTCATAATCCGAGAGTCACATGTTTGATACCTGTCCAGACCAGTCTGGGTTGGCTGCCTAGCAGTGTCCTTAGGCATGCACTTAGCTACCATTATATAGCCAATATTGTGCTCAAACTGCTGCTAAAATCCAGCAAACATTGTTCAGAGTATTTCAGATTTGCTTTCCTCATAATGTGACATCATCAAAATTTAGAGGTTACTTTGCTATGAGTTACCTCCCCTAACAAATATTCAAATGCTTATAACTTATAAACTATTTGCCCAGCTTTGATCAAATTTTGATTGTAGTGCACAGATTTGTACCTTTTATCAATGTATTATATAACATTTTAAAATTCATTGTCACTTTAATTGCAATTTTGAAAACCACAATAAACTGTATCCATGAACAATCCATACAACTTCTTAGGAGTCCTTTGTATTCATGCATGGTAATTTAATGTTTAATCATTGATGTTCACACAAATAAAGAAAAGCTGTTGAATAACTTGAAACAATTATTAAAGTAGAAAAATATTTTATATCAAATTCTACATCGGTGCAAAAATTTTATTTAGTACTGGCACTGTGCCTGTTCTTATCAGGGACCAGTTCTCATCATGGTGCTAAAAAATAATACATTTTGAAATTTGAATTACTTCTGTATTCTTTCAACCTTTAGTTGCTTTCAAAGAAAGTTTGAACAGCAATAATCAACATGACTTATAAACGCATTCATAGAGAAAGCATACCTCAACTGCATGGAATCCACCTCATTTACAGTACTTTGCAGGGGGAAGCACATGCTGATTTCGCATGTGTGCAGTGTGAAACCAGCAGTAAGAAACAGCCAGTTTCAGTGGCCATGATTAATCAACATTATACTGGTACTGCCACCCAAGTCGGCTAATTCCACTGCATGTAGTTTGCATTTCACCTTTTTTTGCACTATTTCTATGTCTGAAAATCTTTCCAAACTTTAGATTACTTGTTTTTGGCAGGGATTTTGATGTAACCAACAGTCCAAACTTTCTTCATGTCATAAGTCACATGTTTTATTCATTTAAACAGAATATTGATTTTGTAAACATTTACATAACAAACATGAAATGATGTCTTGTACACATGTAAACTATGACAGCCTTAGTAGCAATAGCATTTATTTCGTGGGTAATATTGACTTGCAGGGTTCATTTTAGGCTGCACCCTTACACCAGTGACCGTTATTTTTCATCTTTGGAGCAAAAAGTTCCCTCTGTGACACCCTAAGGCATATAAAATGGACCCAAGAAAATACATTTTAAAGATCCTTATGGTTGATTTTAGTCTGACTGACTTGAATTTACCCAAGCATACTGAATAGATGCACAAGACAATCCATTTTATTGTCCAACAAAAATGTCTTACTGATTTTGATTAGCTGTGGCACCAATCGAGAGCACATGGTCAATAATAATTTATAGAAATGCAAAGAAGAGAAGATGAAATCTTCATCAAAGACACTGCCGCCTTTATTTCCGAGGTAGTGTACGGAATTGAGAAAGTGAAGACGCAATTGTACAAAATAAATTCTTGAGGGGAATGGCTGTTTGAGCACGAGGAATTAAATTCCAGTGTGGAAGGCTTGTGTCAGGGGAGACTGATGATGATCATGGGCACACTGGTCATGAATATATTAATTTCTGCAATTTCCTTGCCCACTAAAATAACTGTGGACATGGTTATTTAGTAGGGAAAGAAATAGAAAAATGTGCTGTAGTCTTACTCATTGAAAGCATAAATGTATAATACGAGAAAAGTGAATATTTATTATAGACGTTCATTACTCTGCAACGCAAGTGCCTGTGATGATGAATCGTTTGAATTTCATGAATTAACAAGAAACAGGTGTGGGTATTTGTGAAATTGTGACACGCACAAACACGCACACATTTTTTTTTATTAAAGGACTCGATGTTTGGACATTGTTTGCACTATTGGGCTTCACTTTTTCGATTTCTAGTATGAACTCTGCACCTGTTTAAGCAAATATGGACAGCCACTGATGCAAGTTTTAGTGTCATTTCTTGATCAGCGGTGCATCTTGATTTGATTATCACTATCAAGATACTAGGGTAAAAAGGAAAGTTATTGACAGAAATAAAAGATATCACTTGCGGGTGTCGCAGTTTTCCCACAATTTGTTGTCTTGTCTCCCCGAAATCATGACTCCTGTGAGCCCCCTGGGTTTGCTATTTTATCAGGGAAAAATCGAAAAATATGCCTACTATTTTTCGTTATGCAGGTCTGTCCACATCAATGCAATGACCAAAATCGCTAAGGACAATAAAAAACTTTATGATGGCAGTTAATTTCCATTTTAAAACATTTCTGACAATCAGAACATTTAAGGTTTGTAGTAGTCTGCATAGTTACAATGCAAATTCACTGACGGCCGCTAGTTTAACGTATTTTTTGATGTAGAAATAATGACAAAGGGGACTACATTTTTGGGGTGAAAAACTGGCAGAAATATGCAGTTTGGCATTTGATCAATAAATAATTAGTTTGAAATGAAAAATACTTATGAAAACATGGGAATTACTGTAATAAACACTGATTGATAAGGAATGTACACTGAAGTGAAATGAGAGCAAGATCCAGAATGGACAGTTCCAGATATTTGGACATGCAAATGTTTATATATGTTACTTGATCACTTGATAAAACATTTATATTGATTCAGTTCAATAGTTTATTCATTCTCATAAGCATGTATATGCTCATAGAATACATACATGTACCACAAATTAGGGGTGAAGCAATTCATCGATATATCATTGTATTGTTACTTTTGCCATTTCGATACACATATATTAACTCATTCAGCCCCACCACTGTTATCAGTATCACTGCTGCTATGCCCCAGCAGCACTAAGCTGTGTTTAGCTGCTTGTGCCCCAGAAATTTTACCTATTTAGAAAATTTTGTTAACATCATGCACATGCATCCATTCTTACCTTAATTTCTCTTCTTATATCCAATAAAAATCCATTTTTTAAGCTATTTGTCCACTAAAATCATCGATTTGGACAGACCGAAGATGATCGTTCCAGTTTACAGATCCACAAGAACTGTATCACAGTCGCTATCAGCATCCTCTTCTTCTGACGATTCAATCTCAGAAACTTCTATTTCCGAGTCTAAATCTCGTAAAATATTGAACTGCCAAACATCTTTTCTCTGCTTGCTCAATATTTTCGAGATCAAACCCGAATAATTCCTCGTTTTCGCTCTCACCATCATCAAATATCACTCTTAAGTCTGCCATTGTTTACCATTTTTTCATGAATGAAACACGTGTAGTAAAACTGCTCTCAATTAGTAACATTGGCTTATGAATAATTCAAATTTACACAAACGAAAGTAAAATCATTTCTGATTGGTTTAATATCGTCAGATTCTTGGAAAAACCCCATTTGTAACCAATCAGAGACATTGTTACTAACACACATTCACCACGACTGTAGACGGGATCGGCCATTGAATGCAGTAAACAAACCATGACTACAGGCGGGATCGGCCATTGAATGCAGAAAACGGATCACGCCTATAGGCGGGATCGGGGCCGAATGAGTTAATACAAGAGGCGAAGAATCGATACAAAACGATACTTACCATATACTAGTAACTTAATCTTAAGCAGTCAATAATAATTATTAGTCGTTTGATTTTTTTTTGTCTTTAAATTGAAAATTCATCTGAGACAGCCATTGCTGGCACAGGCACTCATTTTTGTAAGTCGAAAACAAAAAACTATTGACAACACCCACTCGTCGGCATGTTCAACATAAAGGAGACATTCCTGATTTGTTCCCTATGTATGATGAAGTACTTTACTCGTCATTTAATAACAACTTTTACAGAAAATTTTTCTGTTGCTTCATATCGTGTCTACTTGGATCAAAATTGAAGGCTACACTTCCTGTGTGTCACACAGTGAAATATATTACATTCAGTTCTGATTGGTGGTTATTGTTTGTTCCAGTCCATGGTAAACAATAGCCACCAATCAGAACTTAATGTAACTTATTCTTTGAATGACACAGCAGAAGTATTGGCATCCAAACTCGATCCAAGTGGATACAAAACAACAGAGAAACTTCACGCAAAAGTGGTTATAATTAAATGATCAGTAAAGTACTTAAATCGGACATTAGGAACAAGTTTGTAATATCTCTTTTTATGTTGATATATGTAATCAGTGACAGAACGTGCCGACGGGATAAATAAAATTAGCACAGAATCGGCAAGTGGGCAAACTGCATGATTTTGTCACATTGTGTAAATTTGTCAATTTTTTATAGAAGGGGAGTACCTGTTGCCGTGGCTGTTGTTGTGCTTCTGGAGGAAGTACAATGTCATAAATTTGGTTGTTAGTCGTATCTGTTACCACACAAGGACTTGTTCTAGATGAGATTTTCCTTGCACACGGAAATTGCACTATTCTGTTTTGAAGATAACACCATAATGACTTTAAAGTTAAAGTGAAGACATGAATTTGGTAATAAGATGTTTTTAAAGCACTCATGCAGTGCAAAGCAAAGGGTGTGGTGGCCAAGATGAGTGCTGCATCCAATCAAGTGGAGCAGCCTGAAATGGCCTAAAAGGTTGAATTAAAATCACTGACAGCTAAGAGGTAGTCTGTTTGGAAGGATTTTTGTTATCTTGTCATGGATGAAAATGGCATATGAGCAGATGTGAAGTCTCTGACTGTCACACATACAAGGGCACCACCCTACCAATGATGGACCTTCTAAAGATGAAAAGACCATCAAGTTGATATGTGTATCGATAATGTATCATATCGTGAATCGTATCAATACGTGGCACAGGTGTATCGTTTCACCCCTACCACAGATGTTGCATTGTTATCAAATGTTATACATACAGTGTACAACAACAGAAACTCATAAAATATAATCATCGAAGCTGGAAAGAAGATGATGGACAAAAATAAAGAATCTTTATAACAAATTGCTATAAAAAAGGAATAATCTATCTCTTCTTTAAAATGCATCATAAATAAATTTAATTAATGTCCATATTGTTTTCTTATTACTAGAAATTAACAATTGAATGCATTTATACATGAATTGTTTGTTCCAGTACAATTCACTTAAGTTTACACACAAGTTAGTATATACTTGACGTACTAAAAGAAAATGATGCTCATCTTTAGTATCATGGTTGTCACATAGCATACAAAATATAACAATAATATAAGTGCACAAGGAAAAGATGATGTGCAGACTACAAAAGTTAATGTGGCAAAACTGTGAAAGCAAATAACATTGTATTTTTTTACTGGTGCATTAAGTATTGTGTAGTATTTTTCTTTGTCCCTTTTAAATTTTGTGTCCACCAAATTTGGAGGACAGTGGGACACATTTCCACCTGCCCTTGGGATCCTAGATGAAACATTGCAATTAAAATTGAAATCTTGATATATGTGTCAAGTTGCACAAATTTCTGATTCGACCAGTTCATCACTTTTCTTCTGTTGTCTGCGAAAAACTTTGCTAAATGTTTTTTGGTCAAGCATTTTGCAGTGTATGAGAGAGATTGGTAGTCATGTCGAAAGGGAAGTTCTTGCTACTAAAATCAAATTTTAAAAGGTTTTGTGTACAAATACGTATAGCATAAACTGCTGTGGTTATCCCGATTTTCTATCCACTATCTAACAAATGATCCCTTCCTAAGAGTTTATAGTGTGTACAGTACACATAGAATAAGAAATGCAATCAGTCAACATGTATTTAATATAAACATTATAAACTGATTTTAACTAGATTGTTTCATCACAGGACAAGACTAGTGGTCTGTGAACTTTGATCCCAGTTGCTCCAACATAAGGAATATAAACGGTGAAATTGCAGTCAGTTCTAGCATAATTCTTGATTTCCGACAACAGCCTTATTTGTAACCCTCATGTTTGTTTCTGTACAGCTTACCTACTTTACAAGCCTCCCCCATGACAGCCTCATCTTTCAATCCTTTAAATTAAATCTGGTTGTGAGAGTTTTTTTATTATTATTATTGTTATTATTATTATTATTTGCAGCATGGCATGTCATATATTTATTTATACTGTTTGCTAGTTAAACATCATTTTAAAGAAGGCAGACAATGTAATAAACATTGCCAGGTCTTGCAAGATTGGTAACTTGAGATTTGTAATAGTGTGGGTTAAATATAGCTTCATTATAATAGTGCCTAGTGCTGGGGAGAACTAAATGATAGAGAATTTTGAAACAGCATGTATTGCTCCATTGTTAAAATCTGTGGTTATGAGATTGATAACATCACATAGGCTGTCTTGGTGATAATTGGATTGAATGTAGTGCAAAATTAAGGTCCCATGGAGAGTGTAGACTGTAAGCTTACAATGCTTTGGCTATGGGGATCAATCCAGTTCACCTATTATGTAGAACAAATTGTGTTAACTCCCATATGCAAGTGCAGAAAGTTGCAGATACATTTTGGTCATTGTTGCTCCATTAATGTGCCACTCTAAATTCATTTCAAGTAAGGCTAAATAAGATTTGTGGGGCTGAGCTTTTCTCATAGATTTCTACCCATATTATCCATGTTAATCATAGGTCAAGACCTTTCGTAATTGGGTGACTATGTCGGTAGATCCTCAAGCCATAAAACAGCAGATTTGCAGTGAAAAAGCAGCAGTCTTACAGTATAATATTATGAAAGAATGTAGCGAAAAAAAAGTGGAGTTTAAGTATGGAGCAGACTTGCAACTGGAGATTGAAAAAACATTGTTTCCACTGTAACTCGGCAGTAATTTTTTCATTAAAATTTTTTAATTCAACAGAAGTGCAGCCTACATTTTCAGCAGGGTTGAAGCATTAATTCAGCAGTTTTGAAGTGGACATGAAACAGAATTGCAGTTGGACGTTTTTCAAAATGACAGTTTTAGCTTTAATTCAGTGGTAGTGTAGTGTATGTTTTCACTGGAACTGAAACCAAAACTGCCGTTTTGAAGTGGAAGTGCAGCGGCATTGCAATTGAACCCTACTTTAAAATTGATCTTTGAATTGTTATTTCACTGGATAAATTCATTTTCATAGTGGTCATGCAGCAGAACTGCAGTTGAACATGATGTTCAACTTTTCATCCGTTTTGAATCAGTAGTGCAGCAGAATTGCAGTTGGAGCTTTTCAGCTCTCATCTCTTTGATTCAGTGTACAAAATTTGCAACATAATTGCAACATTTATCTTCATAAATATCTTCTGTTCTAGAACTGGTAAAGAAGGGGTTCATGTTTTTTGAATGTAAGAAGGATTTAATGAAGAAATAAAGTTAGGGCTTGAAGATATAATTCATGATTTTTGTGCATTCATTTGATATTTTGGCAAGACTTTTTAGATATTAGCATGAATCCTGAAATATTGCATCCAAGAATAGACCCTGAATATGAAATCTGTATATTGCACAAAAGGTAAAGATTGCATTTCCCAGCTATATAGCTATCATTTGAGGGCTTAACTCATTAACTCCTGAGCCAAACAGCTAGGTATTCCCCTACAGCATACTTGCAGAGGGATCACCTAGAGCAGTGTTAGCCTTACCAGTTGCTACTCACTGACAGTACTTGACTTGCTGATTTTTACAGAGGGGGCTACTTGAAATAAATTAGTTATTTTTTGCTTTGTATTCCTTCAATTAAGCTAAAGTTTGGCACAGCTGTTCTCAATAAAATTATGTAGATAATGGTATAAATTTCATGCAGCATGCAGAAATAAAACTCATCCATAAAGGCAAAAAAAAAAATTATTTATTATTTACTTACCAATTTGCTTCTTTTGTCATTAAAAATCCATTAAATCCATTATGAATTCACACTGAATAATTAAAACCTTCAACACATGAAATAATTCACAGAAATTCCATTTGTCATCTCTCTTACAAACTTTAACCTCGTGTGAAAACTGCATATTTTCCTCACACTTTACTTACCTTTCTTCCTTAGAATTCTCCACTAAACGTTTAAAAACTAATGAAACACTTTGAACAAACTCTGAATTATGTACACTTGTGCCAACTAAATTCATTTTCCCAAACAAAGCAAGTCTTTATTTACCGATTCTTCAAAATATCTACAAGATATGGTTTAATCCACACATAAATGAATATATCTCCATCAGAGTCTGTCAGGTATGTGTCTACTTCCAGTGGCTGATTCTTGTAATTTTGCATCATTTTCAAATCTAAATAACTCCACTATTTTTAGCGCTATCGAAGTCAAATTTTTTCCCTTTGTGCTGCAGTGTTTCCTCTATCTATGTAAGCTTAAATTTGATTGGTTAAACTGCCTGCATAATTAGAAAATAGTCTGGAATCAACCAGTGGTTTGCGCCAATTTAACTTGTCGTGCGGGATACAGGCCTAGACTAATACTGCCACTCAAATGAGGCGCCCGGGATTCAAGCAAGGTAAACTGCGCCATGTTATAGTGGCACTCGGGAGATGAGGGAAGCAAAGTGCGACGACTTATTGTGACGGCAGGGGTTAATGAGTTAAAGCAACACATACATGTTAGAATGACTGAGAATAGTATTACTATGATGTCAATGAACAGTTCTAGATTTAAAATTGTAAACTTTAAAACTTGCATTACTCACCCTACAGATGCGATCAGTGATGTGCAGTCATGTGAACTTTTTATGTCTTGTGCTATGCAAGAGTGATGTGGCAGACTCCTCGTTACAAGGGGTACGATTTGGTTGGTTATCGTTATCTAGAGGATGATCGACCTGTGTTATTGCCTGGATCGATTAAATAATAAAATAAATTATGAAATTTATAGATGGAATAAATAGAGATCTGAGCAGATATATAGAACAGAATAACACGAGCCCCCTTACATGAAATATAACAATTTAATCAATTACATAAAGCAAATTGAGATAATACATAACATTAGGAAGATATTTCTTTTTGAAATAAATCATTTACCGAATTTCATCACGAATATACTTATTTAAATAGCTGATCTGTTTAAAACGATAGACTTAGTTCATCATAGAATCGAGTGAACAATCGAAGTCATTGCCCAGCATGCCTGCATAACCTGGTTATCGCTGGTCACTCCAACTTCAATGTTGCTGTCTGGTCAAGGTTGATGTTCTCCCGTTTTTTCCCTTCTCACTCTCTCTTATCTCGCCTCTTTTGGCCCTCAAACTTTGTGTGGGTAGGTAGGTAGGTGGATATGTGGATGGAGCTATTTTCCCTTTCAAAATAAACAGAAGCAACCTAAATCTTCTGTCAAATATCCTACTGGGAATAGAGCATTACTCCACTCTCGTTACGTCAGATATCGTCCTATCGGAATTCAAACATACCAAAGGCTATCTGGTCAGACCAAGCCTGACAGACCATAAATAAACCTAGTTTCAGAAGATCAATGTATTTTATAACGGCTATTTCATCACTAACTCACATTAACATCACATGAGAGATAACAGTTTTAGTTCACGTCTTAATTATACAAATAAATCAATGAAATTCACTTCATGGCTTACTACATTAATTTCAGTGGATACTCACTCAAGTCTTTATCATACATGAAATTATCTAACATCTGTAAATTCACACAGATTCTCGCAACTCATATCAAATAAAGTAATGCATGAAATTCTTAGAATACATGATTCCTATAACGATCAAGATGACAAATTCAAACAGTTCGTCAAACTCATATAAAGAAGATTATTGTGCGAATTCAGACAGATGAACTCAAACAAAATAGTTATACTCATATCAAGAAACTGATGTACGAATTTAAACAAATAAATTCAAACAAATAATTATATTGATATCAACAAATTACATGAGATTGATGCAAATACCTTGTGCTTTCGAGACTCGCTCGCTTCTACCACCAGAATTGTGTCCCTCAACTTCCAGACATTTGTCCCTTGAGCAATTGTTTATACAAGAGAATTTCGCCTTATCCTCAAGGAGTCAAGATCTCAGCCTTTCGCAGGAAAACTTAGAAGGACTAAATTTTGCAATATGGAATATTAAAAACATGAAATTCCGTCTGTGAAACACACCTATTATTTAGCATAGCCAATCAGATTAAACATATCTACCGCCTTTTATAAATACACACCAATCGTGGTCAGCGTAACCCTAGATTTTTAAATAACCAATTCTGGAGAATTTCAAAAGATAATACTACTTCCACTTGCTTTACATCTAGTCTGCAAACTCTCAACTTTGACATTTTTGATATATAGACCTCCAAATAACCTTCTTACTGTTAGCAATACAATGAAGGCTCAATTAAGAATCAATCTCGCCCTCAAACAGGGACATTAAAACCATCGCAGTCTAGCAATTTCATACGGTACCTTTCCTCATAAATCTAATTAATTGTTATCTGCCAACTAATGTGCTCTACAGAAATCGACAAAAATTTGCACCCTTACAAGTGACATCTCCTTTTCTTTAAATTGTTGTCTCTTTAAGATATTTTGTGTCCAAATGAAAACCAATCAAAATGGCTGACTCTGTATTGAAAATTTTTACACAAAAAATGTAGCCAATCAGAAAATAAAACTGTCATGTGACCATGTGCTCAGGCAGGAAGTGCTTCCTCTTCCATGATATGCCAGCACAGTCGTCACCTTGTAAAAGGTCACCCCATTTGCATTGAAAAGCTGCTCTTAAAAAAACTAAGAAACAGGGCAGCTTCTCTTGAGGAGGACAAATTTACTCGCTTATAAATCGAGTCCAACTGCAAACAAGAGAGATCCTGATCTGCTATTGCATAATGCTTTGGCAGACCAGGTTTGCTTTTGTGGGGTTTAATGCCATTTTTCAGCACATGATAGGCTATACATGTTGACCAGTATATTTGGTGGAGGAAGAACCCAGGAAGAACCATGGACCAACTGGAAGCCACTGGCAAGCTTTCTCACATACGTTGGTCGAGCTAAGACTCAAACTCATGTGGACGGAGGTGAGATGTGTGAGTGATCTGTAAAGGCAAGCGCCTTAGACCACTCAGAAACCCAGGGACCTTCCAGCAGATCAGGGTCTATGTTGAAAGTTCTACTGATTACTCCTAACAAACTGCATAGACCCAATTGGACTGGACTTGTAAGTGAGTATATATGGTAGTATTTTGATTTTGGGCAAAATGGCCTCCGATCAGGGTGTTGCTCTTGAGAAAAGCCTCTTAAGAGATGGACCACAGTAGTTACAACTATTTCAGAAACTAATTCTCTCCTGTGGAAAAACTGCAGCTTTTCAGCAGATTTGCAGTAGAAATTAAAGAAAGAAAACAATTGTTTGCAGGTTTACTGCAGATATCAAAGGGGAAAAAAAATACTTGTGAAGATTTTTCTGTGGACTTGAAGTGGAAATCAAGTTTGAGAATACACATTTTTCAGTTTTGTCATAGTAGAAGTGGCGAAGAACTAACAAAATGCAAATATTTTTCAGCAGAAAATGTCCAACTGTTGGGGACAGTTGTTTTTAACTAATTTATTTAAGCAGAAAAGCACCTGTTTCCAGCACCTAAGTTTAAGTTTAAAACTGTTCTGTCATTTGCCCAGGATTCTTTATAAAATATTGAAGAAAAATCTTTGTTCTCAACAAATCTTGATTCCAGGTAAGTAGATGATTTTTGGATTTTTATGCCTTTTTGAGCCCCATGTTACTCTGGGGAATTTTGATGGTGACAGGGCTTTCACTCCAGGAAATGGAATACCTACATATATAATGACCTAACAAAAAGTATGGTAAATGTGATCATACCACTGCACTGATTCTATAGTACTTGTTTCTGTGGCTATCAAACAGCAGTAATTTTGTCGTCATGCAGCTAGCTGCAAGCCTTCATTCATTTTTTTCATTTCTCCCGTAACCTTCCTGGTCGTAGGGACGCCACTGATGACTTTGCGACAATCTCTCTCCATTTCGCCCTTTTCTTCACTGCTCTTTGGAACTTTGCAAAGTCCATGCCTGTCCACTCTTTGATATTGTCTTCCCAAGCCTACTTGTGTACAACAAGGCCTTCTGAGGCAATTTGATACACTATTGATTTTTTTCCCCCATTATCAACAGTAAGTTAAAACAGTAAGTTAGAAGAGAGCCAGCTAGTGAATTGAATATAGAAGATACTGGTTTAATATTGTCTCACTTCAAGTTGTATCTATATTGAGGCTGGCCCCTGTGCTCGGTCAATGAACCCTTTTGCATGTCATAAGAAGTGACAAATGGAGGTAGGAGACTTGGTGACACTGTAGTTGGCATGCCCAACTCAAACCAAAGGGTATGGATTTTAATCCTACCATCAGATCAGATTGGGTTGACTACTGTGGTGTGTCCTTGGGCACAGTACTTAACTCTGTATCAACTTCAGTAGATTTAAGTTGATAAAGAGAGAATTTGCATGCAAGTTTCATCTAGATAAAAATGGTTTACGTCAGTCGCTGCACTTCAAGAAATGTCCAAGTTATCTCCCATCTAAGATGTTGCAGCCCTGGTTATTCGGTGTTTACAAATAAATAACTATACTGCATCAAATCTGTAAAGACAGAGCTGGCTTGTAGATTCAATTTACCAAAATAATCCAATAAATGTATCGGTGTACAACCTGTATAACAACAAATACAAGTTCATGTGTATCTAGACCTTACAGTAGCAAAAGTTCCCTTTTTTTTCTTTTTTTTGCTTGCTAGGAATGTGGAAGAGGAATATGCATAGTGTTCTTTTTTTCTGTTCTTCCTTCCGTCTCCATCTTTCCTTTGCAACTTGGTTTAAGTTCAGGTCATGCACTTTAGCTACTGTGTTATACAGTTTTGTGTTTTGAGGTCTTTTCACGAGTCCAATATCCTTCTTCCGAAAGAACGTTATTATGACCCATATTGCACACTTATGTGACTTTTATTAAGTTTTATCATTAATTCAGATTCACATGCAGGGTTTTATGTATGGATTTGTCTTGGTGAATACAACACAGCTATCAAAATTTGGTTGTTGTGACCTATACTTTGTGCTTTACTGAGTTTTGTCAAGTTTTTCATTTGAGTCATGTATTGCAGTACTGATGGTGGCAGGGCATTCATGTTCTTTGAACACATCTCTAACTTTCTAGTTGGAAAATTCTGCAGAGCTCTCTCGTGACCTTATTGTTTACTGGTTTATTAATATTTGGTATCACGAGTACCGCATATATTTGCATATAACTCGAGTCCATCTGCAAATTGCAGAGACCCAGATTGCTGTTGCATAATGCACCAGCGGATATGAGTATGCAGTTTCTTAGGAGTAATCAGTAAAACAAATAACATAGACCCTTATCTGGTGGCGCATTATGTGACTGCAAATCAGGGTCTGTGTTGTTTGCAGTTGGACTTGACTTCTAAGCGAGTTTATATGGTCAGATTTACATCTGCAGCTATCACGTCCATTGTCCATCTGTCCATTAGCAAAAGTTTGTTATCACCACTCCTCTTTAACTACTTGGTAGATTGCCATCAAACTTTATGCACACATTCATCCCAAAAGTCTAGTTGGTCCTAGAAATGAAAATAGTGCATTCGGACATCCAGTATGGCTACCAAAGCAGCCATCTTGAAATTATTGTTACCTCTACTCCTGAATGGATGGTCACATCAGCATGGGGTTTTCACGACAAAACTTCTTATGATGTCTAGTTGGTCTTAAATGAAAATGGTGCCAATCTTATACCCAATATACCTGTCATGGCACCCATCTTGAAAATCTTGTTATCGCTACTTCTTCTGAAGGAAAGTTATATTAACATGCTGTTCTTGCCAGAAGAATCTTCTGATGTTTTTTTTCTCCTAAATGAAAATGGTGCTGATTTGACAACCAATATAGCCACCATAGTGGCTGTCATGAAAAGCTTGTTATTGCTGCTGCTTCTGAAAATGGATAGCGATATTGACACGGGGTTTTCACTAAAAGACCTCTTATGATATGAAGGGGAATTTTAACACAGTTTTCTGTTATTTTTAACCTTCTATCCATCATTCCCGTAATTAGCAAATTCAAAAATTTATATTACAAGTGTTTGTTTATAGTGTAAAGCAAAATCTGTGATATAATTTCATTCTTGTTTTGTAGAGATGTTGCCTTGTTTGTAATAGAAGTAGTAGTAGTGGTGCTGTGTTCTTTGTTTAAACAAAAAAAAAAAATGTTTCAGGACAAATTCTTTATATGAGACTGAGGATCTGTAACAACAAATGTATCTGTTGATTCATCCATAATATAAATTATGTCTCTGTCTCTAATCAGCATACAGGAAATATAACCAATATGTCGACACACATACAAGGGCACCACCCTACAACTGATGGACCTTCTAGGCTGTGGGCTGTGTATCATGAATTGTATTGATATGCAGCACAGGTGTATCGCTTCATCCCTGCTTGGGATATTAATAAGGTAGTTTGTAGATATGCATAATGATCATAAAAAGATTCACCTTCTGGCGGTTGTGATGGGGTTGATGCAACAAGAGATATGCCTAACAGAGAAAAGTGTGACTACAATGTTGCATCACTGCAAACAAGTTAGAACATGACAAGTTTGAAAAAGTAATGTATTAATCAGTTCTTAAACAGGGGCTATATTTCCTGTTGATGCATTGGTGACAAAAGGTGTTTCTTGTCATCACTTGTCATTGATCTCTCATGTAATTTAATGTCACAACTGAAAATCTAATTTCCTTTGTGTGGTATTTTGCTTTGATTTCACCTGTTAAAGACACATGAAAGTAAAGGTCACTGATAACAGTGTAGACCCAGATGTATCACTGTATTGAAGCCAGTAGAGAGGGGTTTCATCTGTTTTCAATTTGATTAAATTCAAGATATACTTACAGTGCCCAAAGAAATAAAAATTTCAGATACAGGCTCAGGGCTGGTGACTTTAACAAAATCACCAGCTCTGACTCCAATTCCACAATCCCGGACTCCCAGTTCCTTGTGCCCAAAAAGGCCCTAATTTTTACTATGAAAATAAATAAACAAAATCATATTAAATTTACTCATGTGTTTATTTACATCTAAAAATATTTCACATAGAGCAATGTCTTCTTACAGGTCTTGATGTCAACCATTGTCCAATTGCTCTATCAATGTCCTCCTTACTCATTGCATCAGCAGTGTTGATATTCATTAGCATCTGAAGCGTGTACACAGTTTCTCTGTACATTTTTGATGTTGTTCATAGGTTCTGCTTAATATGTTTAATCAGTGTTGCATTATTTAGTCAAGTGTTTCTAACAAAGTCATTTTTTGGTCGCTCTTTCCTTTTTATCTCACCTCCGCCAAAGGACAGCCGATTTTTAATCAAAGACTCAGAAGCCATTATGGAACACCTTTGATCCCTTTATTACTTATAACACCGTAAAAAACATCCCGTATTTGGCCTAAAGGCTCCAGATTACAACAATAAGGTAATCAATTAACAGCTTGTGTACACAAGTTAGCTTTAGTCCGATTACTCAGCCACGCACCACTGCACTGGTCGCATAGACTGTTGGAACAGTTTCGTTCCTAAGCAGACTGTTTCTGACTGGTTTCTGTAATGCATGGATAGAACTCGTAAAAATACGTTTTTTTTTTCCTTTCTTTTTTCAGTTTAAAAAAAAAAATCTGTTAACTTTCAAAAGCAGTAGATTTCAACTATAAAACGGTTTATGTGGTAGACAGCCTTAAAAACTATTTTTTCCTACTGCCGGTAGACTCACATGTATGTTAAAGCCAAGTGAGTACTATTTATAAGTAACCCCCAGGCAATCTGTTCCCCATTCATAGGTCACGAAGTTTACAGCTTTCAATAGAAGGATGGTAAGTAGATGATCTTCATATGGGAAAGGGGCATACAAGGGGATACATGTTAATAATTTACTAGTCCTTCAACAGCTTGAAAATAAAATTACACATGTTGTCAGTAAGACCAAAGTTTTCTCAGGCAAATTAGATTTTTTTTCTTCGACAAGCCCGATAGACACTTCACTTAGAATACAGTAGGGGCCTGATCTGAAATTAGAGAGGCCCTGGGTGTCAGGCTGTCCGATTTTATGAGCACTGACTTATCATAAGTAGATCTGACAAACACTGATAAGGTTCATGTTCTGGTGACCTTCGGAATTCCCATTCCACTTGATTTTCGTAACCTATCAGATAAAGCATTGCATTTTATGTTTGGGGGAGTTATATTTAAAAATATTACATTCTGAGTGACGTTTTTCACTTTTGGTAAGGTGAAAGCTGTAATTTGATTGGTAAATCTAAAGGTCAGTAGAACATGACCTTTCATCTGCATCCATCAGATTACTGTAATATAGGAGATCTCTATTTTAATCAGATTGCATCTATTTTGTTGATCCCCATGGTGAAATCTTCATGATTGTATGGTAACATTAGGAAATACATCGGGATATATAACAACAGCAGCCAATTAAATGTATTGGCAATCAAAATCAGAACCATAAAATTCTACTCGCAAAGCAAAACCAAATTCTTATGAAACTGCCAGGATTTCCCAGTGTTCTCTTTCACGCTTCTCGTAAATATTTTAGGTGATTTACATGGGTATTATAGCATTGTTTGGTTAGTTCTTAGGTATAGGTACGGTTCTTGTATGGATACAGTCTGCTAGTTGGTTTACAGTTAAACATTATGCTGGGCTGTTACATTAGTCTCAGCTTTTTAATTGAGGTGGTGGGAGTGGCTTCAAATACAGGTCAGATCTGTCTACATTGATTATTGTTGAGAGTAAAAATCATTTTAATGTTCATTTGACATGAATACTTTGAACTTGATGCCAAGCCATGCAGTAACTATAACATGTACAGTGGTCCCCCCTCTCATGAGACTATCCCTTCCAAAATAAAATTAGTGGCCTCTTGAGAGAAGCTTTCAAGAGGGGGAATACTGTTTAACCGTATCACACTCGCTGTGCTTTGAACCATATCACACTCACTGTGCTTTGCTATTGCAGTTAATTTTCAAACAAACACTAAATAGAAAAATGTTTCCATACTATATTTAGTAAAGTTACATTTGACCTGAAGTATCACAGAATTCTAGAATTTTATGAACATACAATTACAAGTGTGTGTGTGTGGGGTGTATATATATATATATATATATATATATATATATATATATATATATATATATATATATATGTATATATATATATATATATATTTTTATTTACTAGTCTGATATTAACCTGATTATATTGACTTTGCATGCATGCATGTTTCAGAATAAGAATTGAAACACTGGAATGCCATATAGTTGATCCATTGTGAATGTACTGAATTCACATTTCTGCCAAGATGAAAAAATACACTATACATTTGGTTGAGGCAAAGGCTATAAGCAGTCTGATTGGTAAGAAATGAACCAATGTAATCCAGCAGCAGGAAAAACTAGATTCCAGATAAGCAACGCTTTGTGCTGCATTCACTTCTTTTCATATCATTTTAAACATTAAAAAAATCCCCCTGATGTAAAATTGATCAAGATTTTGCCTCAGGGTTTACCAAAGGTTTTCCTGGCAACAGAAGTAAAAAACCAATCATTTATCATAACAGTAGAGTGTCTGTGTTCTTGATGACTCTAATGTCTGGCATGTTTTTATACTGTAACAGGAAATCAGAGAAATAACAGACTGCAAGTATAAATGTATGTTTTTATCACTCACTCTGTCTCAAAACTTGAACTACATGTGATTTCTTGCTAATAGAATTCAGGATTGGTATTCTTGGGGAAAATTAGTTTCAAATTTACCTCAATAGTTAATGGCCTTCATTATTCACTTACCTCCTGATTAGATGTTGCCACAGTAAAAGCTGGTTCATATCATTCAGGTTAACAATCCAATGTACCTACCTCAGTATAATTTTGACATAAAAAAACAAAAACACTTTTATTTCATAAATTTTCCAGTAATTCCAAATATTCACATGGGGGTTTTCATCAAAAGACTTCTAATGAAGTCTAGTCTAGAAAATGATGCCAGTCTTGCATCCAATATGGCCACTGAAGTGGCAAATTTGAATATCTTGTTTTTGTTTTAAAAAAATATCAGAGTTGGTTTCAAAGTTCAGGAGTTAGAATGAAGAAGTGGTCTTATCTTGAATTCCTAGAAATTCTTTTTGGTCAGTAGAGTATTAGACCAATCGAGGGATTCTTGTTACTTAAAGATGTGATACAGAATTTGATGCCATAGCACCTATCTTGAAAATCTCATTATCGCTACTCCTCCTGAATGGAAAGTCATATCACATGCGGTTTTCATCAGAAGACTTCTTATGATGTCTAGTTGGTTCTAAATGAAAATGGTGCTGGTCAAACATTTAATATGGTGCTGTGACATCCATCTTGAAAATCTTGTTATTGCTATTGCTCCTAAATTGAAAGACATATCAACATGGGATTTTCACTGGAAGACTTCTTATGGTGACTAGTTGGTTTTAAATAAAAATTATGCCGATCTGATATCTAATGTGGCTGCTACAGTGGCCATCTTGAAATTCTTGTTGCTACTCATCCTTGATGGAAAGACATATCAACATTGGATTTTCACCAGAAGACTTCTTATGATGTCTTCTAGGGGTGAAACGATTAATTGATATATTGATACTTTTTCCATATCAGTACCCATATTGATAACAAGAGATGAAGAATCGGTACAAAACGATACCTACCTTATGCAAGTTACTTTAATCTTCAGCAGTTGTGAATAATTATTAGTTATTTTGCCTTTCTTTCTTTAAATTGAGAATTCATCTGAGAGAGCCATAGCAGCCACATGCACTCATTTTTGTCAGTAAAAAAAGAAAAATTTGTGAGGACACCCACTCACCTTCTACAAATTAACACAAGGTGACTAACTCGCATGGTTCAAAATCTTCCCCCCCACCAAATTCCATGCTAATTTCTTTATCCCATCAGCATGTTCAGCCACTGATAACATATATCAATGTAAAGAAGACATTCCAGATATGTTCCCCATGTATGATTTGAATATTTTACTGATCATTTAATAACCTTTTTTACATGAAGTTTACCTGTTGCTTCCCATCTTGCCAACTTGGATAAAATTTGAAGGCTACACTTCCAGTGTGTCACGCAGTGAAATACAGTAAAACCTGTCATGAGCGACCACCTGTCATGAGCGACCACAATCGTAATGCACGGATCGATTTTATTATATAAACGCACTGTCGTGAGCGACCACCTGCAGAACGCGACCAGCGACCGCTATTTCTTGGCAAAATATGCATTTCGACACTGCTATGAACGACCGCATTACAAAAACAGAGATAAACACAACTTACCTTTATTTTACCCTCTGTAACCACGACGCAAGAAGCAAAGACGTTAAAAACAAAATCAACAACTTAAAAACAAATTAGGCTGGCTACCGGTATCTTGAATTGTTATAGATTGTAAACCAGACTAGAGTACATGCCGATTGCTCATTCGGAAATACCTTGGGTATTTCTGCGAGACTAAAGTATGATCCATAGGATTTCCCGCGTATGGCAGCTTGTTCTAAAATAATACTGCTATGAACGACACTATCGGGAGAACCGAGACAAACACCACTGACGTTTATTTTATCCTTTGTAACAAGGACTGCTTCCAAAGTAAAGACTGTTCTAAAAAAAATAATTATAAAAACAAATTAGACTGGCTACCGGTTTCCTAACTTTTGCAGGTCATGCATGTAGTTTCCTTTGTTCTAGACTGTAAACCAGACTAAAGTACATGTCACTAACTGCCATTGTAGTGCCAAAGTCAATATAGCGGTCGCATACATCATTTGTCTTTGGAGTTAATCCGTAATGCCTGGGGTGAATGAGGTCTTTGTCTTTGTCTTTAATACCAGTAGGTGAGAATCGTTTTCCGGATTCGATTGTCATTGTGAAAGACTTGTGTTGTTTGTTGGGGTGTTTTTGATGTTACAGAGATTATAACCCACACACCAAACTGTCATCTGTTTACCTTAGTGCAGCCGGTTACACCCTCTGTTTATAGAGTTGATCCCTTTGTATCGTCGGTGAATAAAGTCTTTGACTTTTGTCTCTAAATAAATTTGTTCTGTTTCTGGATAAATTAATTGTGTCTTTTTATTTCATTCATCGGTACATATACATTGTATATGTATTCCATATTTCCCCAAAGCTTGATCAAAACCGCTACAGTCGTTATTACAATTGATCCCTTATAACATTAACACCTAGCACTTTAATAACAATGGCAGAATCTCCAATGAAAAAGAGACAAATTCTAACATTGGAGGAAAGAATTAATGTAATTGAAAGAAGTGAAAGACGGGAGACCGTTTGCAGCATAGCAGCCACTTGAAACGTCGGTAAAACTCAAATTTAGGGTGTTATAAAAGACCTGGAGTCAATTAGAAACGAACTCATATGCTAATACTAGTACATGTACATGTGATCTTCAAATATAAATGTGATTCGTGTTTAATGATAGATGTATATCTTTATAAATATTTAAAATTATTTTCAGATT
Source organism: Margaritifera margaritifera (assembly GCA_029931535.1). Classification (NCBI taxonomy): domain Eukaryota; kingdom Metazoa; phylum Mollusca; class Bivalvia; order Unionida; family Margaritiferidae; genus Margaritifera; species Margaritifera margaritifera. The sequence continues at coordinate 617,758 of JAQPZY010001306.1, read as the reverse complement.
AATGGATGCAATATTTTAACAAGAACTATGAACAAAGAATACAATAAATGTACATGATTGTGCTTATTTTTCCCTCTTAAACAGTGCTGAATTTTGACCTTGGAAACTGGTCTTTTTGTAATGAGAGACCACCTGTCTTGAGAGACCGCTTTTTGCTGGCAGAAGGGGCGGTCTCTCATGACAGGTTTTACTGTATGTGTTACATTCAGTTTTGATTGGTGGTTATTGTTTGTTCAAGTCCAGGGTAAAACAATAGCCGCCAATCATAACTGTGACATGCCGGAAGTATTTACATCCAAACTTGATCCAAACACATACAAAGCAACGGAGACACTTCACACAAAAGCGGTTTTTAAATGATCTATAAAGTACTTGAAATTTACATGAAAAACAAGTTTGGAATGTCTCCTTTCACGCTGATATATGTAATCAGCAACTGTATGTGCCAATAGGATAACAAAAAATTAGCACATAATTGGCACCTTGTTCATTTGTTGAAGGGGAATGGGTGTTGTCAATAATTTCCTTTTTCACCGACAGAAACGAGTGCCTGTGGCAATCTCAGTTGTTTTGCATCTGCTGGAAGGTCATTGTGAAGGATTTGGTTGTTAGTCTTCTCCGCTCCCACACTCAGACTTGCTCTAAGTAAAATCTTCCTTGCATGAGGAAATTGCACTATTTCTTCAGTTTTGCCTTCCAAATTTAAGTGAAGACATGAAATTGATAATAAGATGTTTTAAAGCATTCATGCAGTGCAAAACATAGAGCGAATGTGACCAAGATGAGTCATGCATCTGATCAAATGGAGCAACCTGAAATGGTCTAAAAGGTAGAATTCAAATCACTGACAACTATTAGGTAGTCTGTTTGGAAGTATTTTTCTTTTATCTTGTCAAGGATAAGAATGGCTTATGAACAGATGATAAGTCAATGTCTTTCTGTAATCTGCATACTGAAAATACAACCAATATGTTAACACATAAAATAGCACCACCCTACTACTGACAGACCTTATAAAGATGAAAAGACCATGAAGTTGATAGGTATATTTGATAATGTATCGTATTATAGGCTGTATAGTGTGAATCGTATTGATAGATGGCAGAAGTGTATCGTTTCCCCCCTAACGTCTACTTGGTATTAAATAAAAATGGTGCCAATCTGATATCCAATATGGCCACCACGGCATCCATTTTTGAAAAGTGTTATTGGTACTCCTTCCAAATGGAAAGTCATATCAACATGGAGTTTTCATTGGAAGACTAATTGTGATATTGTTACGGAATTATGTATATGGAATCTATAATGTGCTTAAACTTTTGGCCTATGACTATACTTTAAAGTTGTGTCAAATAGTGGGTCATATTTAAGTTGGGTTTAGTTGTACTATTAATCAAACAACAACATGTTTACTGACCTTTTGCTCAAGGTCAGAGTTGTTTACTGTATCTGATGAAATAGACTCATTTAGTATTGCATTCTGGGTTGTAATATGACATGTTTCCTGTTGTGAAATGTGCCATTTGCAAGTTGTATAAAAGACCTGGAAATACAAATTATTTCCATTCGATTTTAGATCTTGAGTTGAAAAGAACTTTTTTTTATGATCAGCTTTTTGGAATCATCAGATCATTTGAAATAAAAGCCCTGCTGCTGTAATGCCATGCTATATAGACAATTCAAAAGGAATTATTTATTGGACCATTCATCAGAGCTACCTGGAGTTATATTTAAGACTTTCTCGGATGCCTCTGAATACGTAAAGATGATCTGACATTATCGTTGGAACATCATGATAGTCCAGACTCATTCATTCGGAACCATCATTCTTTTGGAACATTCGTTCATTACGAAGACTCGTTCTTTCTGAACATTTGTTCATTACAAAGATTCATTAACTTGGAACATTCATTCACTTGGAACATTTTATAGTTTCTATATATACAGGACTTGTGATTAGGACACTCATAATTGTGTTGGATTATTTGGATTTTAATACACAAAACTGTAAGTGTATTTTGATTTTCACATTAATTATTTAAAATAAATTGTTTGTTGATTTTTACAAACATTGTTGGTTTCACTTTCTTTTTGTTACGTTTGTTCGAGCCACAGAGTCGTAACATATATCCAGTCAGTCCAGAATGAAAATGGTGCCAATCTGACCTCAAATATGATTGCCACAATGACCGTATTGAAAATCATATCACTAATTCTCCTGAATGGATGGTCATAACAACATGGTGTTTTCACCAAAAGTCTTCTAATGTGTCTGCCTTGCCCTAAATGAAAATAGTGCCAACCTTACATCCATTTTGGCTGCCATAGTGTCTAATTTGAAAATCTTAATCACTCACAAATATCAGAGATGGTTTCAACACTCAGCAATTAAAAAGAAGAAATGGTGGTCTTGCGTTGAATTCCTGGAAATTCTTTTTGAACAGTAAGTGTGTCAGTCCCTTCAAGTGACTCTTGTCTGTTCAAAAAGACAATAAAAATTACAATTGAAACTGATAGAGTAGTATATCGTAGTTCCTTCTTACTCCAAAACCCATGGCTAGAAGTATATATCAATAACTGTTAAAAAAAACAACAAGATTTCCATGGAAGATTGCAGTGAAACTTCACAAACATTCAGCCCAAAGTCTAGTTGGTCTTAAATGAAAATGTTGTCTCTTTACATATCCAATGCGGTCACCACAGTGGCCATTTTGAAAATCTTGCTATTGCTGTCCCTTCTGACTGGATGATTATATCAGCATGGGGTTTTCACTAAAAGACTTATGTTGTCAGCTTGGTCCTAAATGAAAATGGTGCCAATTGGACATTCAGTTCGGCTGCAACAGCAGTCATTTTGAAAATCATGTTATGGCTACTTCTCCTGAACAGAGTGTCATATCGACATGGGGTTTCACAAGACTTCTTATGGTGTCTAGTTGGTCCTAAATGAAAATAATGCTGATCTTACATCCAATGTGTGGCCATTTAGAAAATTTTGATATCACTACTCCTCCTATATGGATTGTCATACCTCCATGGGGTTTTCATCAAAAGATTTCTTACAATAGCAGGTTGGTCCAGAATTAAAATGGTGCTGATCTGACATACAATATGGCTGCCATGTCAGCCATCTTGATACTCTTGTTATTGCCACTTCTCCAAAATAGAAGTTATATCAAAATGGGTTTTCACAAGAAAACTTCTTATGATGTCTAATTTATCCCAAATGAAAAGGTTGCTGATAAACATGTAACATCCAAAGTAGCCATCTTGAAAATGTTGTTATTGCTACTCCTCCTGAATTGATGGCCATATGGACATGTTTTTTTTTTATCAAAAACTTTTGCATATTATCAGGTTGGTCCTAAATGAAAATGGTGCCAATCTTAAACCCAATATGGCTGTCATTATGTCCATCTTGAAATCTTTTTATTGCTACTCCTCCCAAATGGATTATCATATTGACATGGGCTTTTCACCAAAAAACGTTTAATGTTTACTTGTTGATCCTAGATGAGAATGGTACTAGTTACATCCAGTATGGTTAACACAGCAGTCAATTTGAAGATCTTGTTATGACTCAAGAATATCAAAATTGGTTTGAACACTCATTGCTTAAAAAGAAGGCACTGTGTGATCTTGGATTCCTGGAAATTTTTGCAGCCAGTTAGAGTGTCAGTCCCGTTTAGGCGTTCTTGTTTAAAATTTATTTTATTTTATGATCAGGTAAAAAGTTAGCAATATTATCTTGCTCTTGATAGATGTAAATGATATAAGCACAGGTCAGCTTTAAGTTTTGTTTTTATTGTTTCCTGAAATACTGACATTTTCTACAGCTGTAATGTCAATTTCATAACATTAAATTTTTGTATATTGTTTTATATTTGAAGTTTTGTAAAGGAAAAGTTTATTAAAAAAATTAATGGAATTTATTGAACACCCATTGCTTAAAAAGAAGAAACAGTCTGATCTTGGATTCCTGGAAATTTTTCCCGCCAGTATAGTGTCAGTACCTTTCAGGGATTCTTGTTGAAAATAATTTATTTTACTTATGATCAGGTAAAAAATTAGCAATATTATCTTGCTCTTGATAGATGTAAATGAGTGTTTATTTTGAAATCAGATATTGTAAATCATTTACTGATAGGCATTTTCATATCAATCACGTGATGTTGTACTTGGACATATTCATATCTTTCCTTCATTTTCAAATTATATTTTTATTAATTAATGATATCAAATATTTCAATTAAAATATTTGATTCTAAAATTTATTTTTTAATAATCGTATACCGTATTTAGCTGTGTATAACGCGCACCGATGTATAATGCGCATCCCGATTTTCGACCCAGAATGAGTGAAAAAAACGTAGTTCTGCCATATAACGCACATGTAATATAATACATTTCAAAATCGTGACTATTTCGCTCCATTTTCATAGTGCGACAACATATCGACCTGGAAAATATCTTTTTTTAGTTCTTGTATAAAACGCCCACCCCCGACTTAAGATAAGAAAATTAGGTGAAAAAAGTGCGCATTATACACAGCTAAATACGGTAAGTATTCGTAAAATTTAAAATTATTTTGTTTATGTATCTATATTATTATTAGTATAAACATATTGTAGTTCGTACAAAAATACAGTCTCTTTATAATGTGGCTTAACAGTGAAAAATTCTTAGGAAAACACTTTCATATTGGAAAAAAGGAAATTCAGAAGTCTCAAGATAAGTACCACTTAAAGAAGGATTTTCAAAAGTAACTTTTGACCTCTGCAGGGTACATGCTGGGAGCCATTCAGACAAAATGGTTGCCCCAGTGCCTGTCATTTCATCCAAATACACAGGGAAAGCAAAGTGAACTTTGCCTTTTCTCGAGTTGATGTTTTCATCCCACTCCCCCTCCCAACATGCACACTTTTGCAATTGAATGCTTTCGTATTCTGGGTACAAGATCAACTCTTGTGTCTTTTTTTTCTGTTCATAGAGCAGTGTAAAAGTTTCATTATAGTATTTTCATGGTTTTGATAAACTTTTGTGTCACCTTAATGAATATTTATGTCGCCAGTTACATTTCAATTTATGAGATCCCATAGAAAATTCACATAGAAGCTTGAAGAAGTGAGTGTATTTCCATGCATTTGTAGCCTAATCAAGAGCAAATTATTACTCAAGAGGATTATAAGCAGATTTCTAATAATGGTGAACAAGTTTACTTTATATTTCACCCTGTAAAAGTAATAAAGAGGGGACTTGTTCATCAACAGAAATTTATTAATTTTATTTCATATGGTCTATCCATTGATCTTATATTTTAAAAATGTATTACAGACATGGTTACTTACGAATTAATATATGGCCAGGTAACAAATGTATCACACATGCACACATGCAGAATGCACCTAAGTTGGCCTGTGCATATAAAAATTATGATTCATTGATTTTTTGGGGAAAATTCCTGTTTTAATAAATTTCCCCCCAGTTTTATTCCCAATTGGTCCTATTTTTTCCCCTAAATTTAAAATGACCCCATTGTCAATCACCCTAGAAAAAAAGAATTTATCCTGGAAAGCGTTGTCAAATTAGAAAACAGTCGTACATACCAGTAGATACAGTACAGTGAAGAGGATGAGGGGACTTTATTAGAGTCAGAAATGTTTTGAGAATTAAAACAAAGATCCTTATATATTACCTTGCATGTTTTCATCATGTTAAATTGCTTGAGCCAATTCTCAACACCTAATGTAGGGTCCAACTGCAAAGTGCATAGACACAGATTTGCTATTGCATAATTCACCAGCAGATCTGGGTCTGTGGAGTTTGTCAGGAGAAATCAGTAGAACAAACAACATAAACACAGATCTGCCAGCTTGTTATGTAACAGCAGATTAGGGTTTATGTTGTTTGCAGTTGGACTTGACTTATAAGCAGATATATATGGCAAGTTTTAATGAGAAATTGTATGTCTTATCTTTAATTTAAATATAAACATGAGTGGTGTTTTCAAGATAATATTAATTTTTACTGGATCTTTGCCAAAGTTATAGTGTAGAAATATAAGATTGTGAAGTTGATAGCTGGACTTTATCTATATAGATGGGCCCACAAAGTGTTCCCAGCAATTTTTTGTTTTTTTGTTTTTTTGCATGCCGGATTTTATGTGCTGGCCATTAAGGGGTTTATATGAATACATAGGGAATGAAGGTCAGGTTAAGTGGTAAAAGCCACTCCTTGGTGATGAAATGGGATGTATTTCAATTCAGAAAACAGTCTTTACCTTACAAAGGCCTAGAATTTACCATAAATATCTTTGTAGCCAAAAGGACTAGTAACTTGAGAAATTGACTAGTCCGGCAGAATCTTTACTAGTCCTTCTTCATCAGCTTATTGGCAGCAACTGAAACTTAACTAGCCATTGGACTATTGAAAATATGAAAACTACTAGTCTGACAAGAAATTTAATAGACTCGTGCTAGCATACTACTGCTAATTTTGAGTCCTGCTACTAGATTATTGTGACCTAAAGTTCAACGTTCAGAAGCTTTGGTTAGACTTTCTGTGTATACATCAGGTCTGCCTTGCATGTGTATATATGTATCAATAGTTTTTTTTTATATGCCAGTCTTAAGTGTAATCATTATGGTGTTGTCTGTTTGGCCGTGAGTTTTTCCTTCCTTCCATTAACATTGCCCAGTCTGGCCCTTAACTTTCTAATGGATGGAGATTTCTCCATGAAACATTGACCGATTATATATGATAGTAGATAGTGTGTCACATACCACAGCCAGGCACTAAGCCTCAAGGTCAAGGTCACTGCAGGGGAAAAAGTAATTTGGTGACTTGTATCCTTGCCCAGAGTATAACTTTGGAACTACTAAAGACATTATAATGAATCTTTGATTAAGTATATATGATGCCTCAACCTCAAAGTTAAATCAGAGCAAAGGGAATATAATTCATTGACATGTATCCTTGTTTGGAGTATAGCTTTGGAATTACTAATGATATTTGAATGAAACTTTAGCCAATTATGTATCATGTAAAGATGTGTATCACATACCATAGCCATGCCCTCAAGGTCACAGCAAGGGTTATTGTCCAGAGCATCAATTGAAACCAATTAAGATATGTTGTTGTAATTTTGCCCAAGTATATAACATGACCAGATGTTGTGTCATGTACCATAACCATGACCCCAGGCTTATGATCAAAGTCACAGCAAGGGAAAATTCTGTGACTTTATACTTATCCAGAGTATAATGTTTGAACCATTGAAGATGTTAAAATGATACTTTAACAAGTATATATCATGTAATACAAATGGTATGTCACGTACAATAGCCACATTCCATGCCTAAAAGTGAAGGTCTCAATAAGGGAAAGTGCAATTGATTTGTATCCTTGTCCAAAGTATAACATTTGAACCACTGAAGATATTTAAATGTAACTTTAACCAGTTATATTTCATGACTGGACAGTTTGTGACATACCATAGCAATGCTTCTGCCTTAAGATCAAGTTTACAGTAATGGAAAATAAAAACCATTGACCTGTATCCATGTACAGGTATAATTTTTTGAACCATTTGAGATATTTTAATAAAACTTCAGGCTATTATTTATCTTTATACTTTCTTGTGTATTGAGTCATACTCCCAGCTCATATGGTCAGTGTCGCAAACAAAGAGTAATGAAAGTCAGTGGGTTTTTTTAATTTTTTTTTTTTACCATTCAGTCACTTTTTGATCCCTATAGATAGTTTGATGAAACTTTATCCAGCATCTTGTCATACAGTAAAGTCACTAGCTCAAAGGTCAAAGTCATTGATAGGGAAGAGGTCATGAGATGGGTTTATTCTGTGCCATTCTAACTACTGTGAGAAATCAGTCTGTTGAATCTGAGTGTATTTGCAAAAATCTGTACAAATTATGAACCAGAGCAGAAAATGTTGATAGTATGCAGATGTCTGATGTCCTTTACATGTTGTTATATGTTTGTAATACACATCCTCCCTATTTAGTACTATTCTTTTTGAAAGAATTGGTAGCTTTTGGATATTTTTTTTTACTCCCATCATAAGGCAGAGTTTATTATGTTATGTCTATCTGTATGTCAGTCCATTCATCTGTCTGTCGTCTATTTTGTTTCTTCACAAAAACTCAAGTTATCCACCATGTGCAGTTGCCAGATTTTGTGGATGGCTTGCACTTGGGGTAAGTGAGAAGTATGTTGATTTGAGAGTCAAAATGTCAAAGGTCAAGGTCACTATGACTGAAAGAAGAAAACAAGAACTGTTCTTCTACATCGCATACCTGGACTAAACTTTGTGTACTGTGATCTTGGATTATAGATTTTGAATTATAAAGGTCATAGGTTACAGTCATGATAAGCTTAATAAGAAATGAATGCTTTCTCTGCAGTAAGTTTAGTTTAAGACTTCATAACTTGACCAGAGATTCAGGTCATTGAGACCCATTGGTCAATTATCTTCAGATACAAACATAGGACAGCATATAATGTGCAGATACAAACATGGGACAGCATATAATGTGCAGATACAAACATCGGACAGCATATAATGTGCAGATACAAACATGGGACAGCATATAATGTGCAGATACAAACATGAGACAGCATATAATGTGCAGATACAAACATGGGACAGCATATAATGTGCAGATACAAACATGGGACAGCATATAATGTGCTATCTACAGCTGCATGTATACAATAACTGTAGCCTTATTAATCTGGGCTTCAATTATACAGATGTCTCCTTTTCCAAAAACTAATTTCCAGGAACAGCTTTCCACTTTTATTCTCTGGAGCAATTGGTTAATAAGCACTTTTGAAAAGGTTGGCAATGTTTCGAGATCAACTGAGTTTCACTGTAGTTTATTCTTTGGTGATGTTGTCATAAGGCTAAAAATGTATCATGATAATGCCACATCTTACGATATTGTTTCAATTAAAACAATGTTTATTTGGTTTTTCTACATCGCGCACTGAAGACTTATGCCTGGCTTATGGGGTGAAAATATTAACCTTTTTTCCAATGACCATTGTCTGTAGATTGTTGCTTTTTATATCTGACAAACATGAATATTGATTGAAATGTACTAATGATGAGAACATCGCTGATTAGGTAAACATGCTATCTGTTAGTGCTCTGTACTGCAGTGAATTGGAAGTGGATTTATGTGGGCCGGAGTTGGGGTGGGGTATATCAGTTTATACAATATTGCTAATCTATACTTCTTGTCAATATTGTCATTGCACCATCTGAAGATGATATATATCATAATGGTGATGTATTGATACATGCTCTTTAATGACTCAAATGCCAGAAATTAAGCCTTGTTAACTTGTACATTTTAAAACTATAATGCTGACTGTTGTTTAAATGAATGCACATGCAATCATCATAAAGCTGACACTTTTTATGCCACACTGACAATAAATTTGCTATATCTGAACAAACCACATATTGTTTTGTCAGGAATTTAACCTAAAGGAATCATAATATACATGATGCTAGTTTTATTTCTCTGCATAAAATCAGGAAGTAAAATACCATGCAATTAATTATGGAATTGAATATTTATTCTACCGCAGGTAAAAAAAATTATGAACAAGCTGAGCTGTAAGCAGTTTGATATAACAGATGACCAGACTGTTAGAGATAAAAGAATAATTGCTAAATGATATTGGTCATGCAAAGAGACACCTTTTATACACCTCCTCCCCCAAAAAGGTTGAGTGTATATTGTTATGACATTGTTAGTCCATCTGTACATGTATCTATTATTTTTTTTGTTTTCACATAATAAATTAAGTTTTAGGCCATCTACCTCAACCAGGTTAAGGGGATGGCTTGCACTTGGGGTAAGGAAGAAGCTTATTGATTTTGGGTTCACATGTTAAGTTCACTGTGACTGAAAAAAGAAAAATGGTTTAAATAGCACGCTAGCATTAGTCTACATTACTGACCTGGACTAAACTTTGTGCATGTCTTACACTTGGGATAAAGAAGAATCCTATCAATTTTGAGGTCAAACAGTCAAAAGTTAAGGGGTTTTGTTTGGCTGGTGGGGGAGGGATTTATGCTTCTCAAGCCTATGGCATGCAGTCTACTCTCAGTTACTAACAATAGCTTGTATTTCTAATAATAGGTACTTTTCAGTATTTATCTCTATTGCTCTTTGGCCTTGAAAAAGCAAGTCTGTGTGAAGGGACATAACTAAAATTTTATTCATCAGAGGAAATGATTGTACTCCCAAGTGGTTAACACCCATGATATTGTTTGACAGCTTCTATGTGGCGTCATTTCAGGTGATCTTGCATCTGTTTTGCAGAATTTTTGTTACCACATCAGAGACTATTTTTTATAGGATTTTTATCAAATATGGTAAATTGGCCTTTAATAGCAGCAATACATTTACCCATCACTATTATATAGCTTTATTCCTTTTTCGTGTCGAAAAACTCGTCCGTTCGATGTGAAAACATTCTCCCACTTAAAGTGGAGAATTTGTCAACAAGACACGTCATGCCCGTGCATCTCTCTGCGCCTGCGCGAACATTCATCTTTTTCATGGACGCCATACCTGGTGTTTGTGTCGCAAAAACGTAACCTGAGGAAATTGTCTGCTGCGGGTTTCAACTACATTTCGGACTTCCCTCCTTCTAAATTCATCTGTGTTACAGTTGTCCGTCTCGGCTATATGTGTTTTATGCCGCTATTCGTCAGTGTTTAGTTCTAGGAAGAGTTTTTCTAGTTCTCCACGTGTACTCTACCCTTAGAGGGGTTAGGGTAAACAATATATCTTGTTTCTTTTCAGGTACACGGTAAGTCGTCTATGTCATTACAACGCGACATAGAACAACTGTGATAGCGCCGCAATTAACAGGCGCATAATTTTACAGAATTAATATTTCATTTATATATTATTCTCCTACTATTTCAATTGTTTCTTTATTATCTACGCGTGTCGCGTCGCATGCTTTTCTTGTATTTTCCTGAGAACAATAAAGCTTGTCAAGTGAACTAGCTTCTAATATCTCTTGGGAAGAACATATATATGTATATTGTTTACCTGTAGCAAACTAACCACTGTGGTGCAGATAGCCCGCAAAGTATATGGTGAACGGGTATGTATAGAGTACGCGACGTACCAAAAAAAAGGTGAGTTTTCTACGTGTAGATTTTAAAGGTGAGTTTACACGTTGTTATTATTATTGGTTGATATTTCAATAATATTTATTTCAGATAAAAAGAAACAATGCCAGCAAATCAGTCTGTAGGTAAGTGTGGCCATAAGAAGGCCCCATGGGATACACACTCAGACTGTCTTACCTGTTCCAAGTGTAAGCGGAACAGTCGCTGCAATATCTGTACAAATTGGACCAATGAAACCTGGAATCTTGCTGATTCCAGGCGTACTTATACAGGGCGGAAAAAAATAGTTAAATCCCCCTCATCGTCTGATTTCTCTGGATTTTCTTTTACAGGTACTCAGACTAAGGCAACATACAGCAAGAAGGCCACTCTAGTTCACAAGAACATTCCGGGGCCCCAAAAAGCCTGCACCAGCCTCCCCGGACATAGTTCAGGTCCCTCCTGTAGGGGCCAGTGAACACTCTAAGAGTAAATCGCCTCTCTCGGGAAGGGAGAAGACGAAAAAGAGCAGTAGTGTGTTGCTTCCTTCCACCAGGAAGGAAGTATACCACTCCAAACATTCCCAAAGTAGCGTGTCGCACCCTCTCGAGGAGGGGCTACACCGCACCTTGGGTAGTAATGAAGACAGACGGACATCTGAGATGTCGCCTGACCGGTCACTGACCGGTGACTGGTCCGGTCACCGGTCAGTGTCGGGTGACCGGTATTCCGGTCAATGTCTTCTGACCGGTCACTGACCGGTCACCGGTCAGTGTCGGGTGATGGGTCCACCGGTCACCGGTCAATGTCTTGTGACCGGTCAGTGTCGGGTGACCGGTCCGGTCACCGGTCAATGTCGGGTGACTGGTCACCGGGTACCCGGTACCGGTCACCAGTCTTTGGTTGATCACCGGTCACATCGTTCCGGTGGCCGGTCATCCAATACCGGTCACCGGTCATAGGCCACCGGTCTTCTCGTACCGGTCGCCGACGTCACACTGATCAACAATCAGAGGCCTCGTCGTACGGAAGGTCGCAGACCAGGGAAGGGGATCGGATCGGTATCCCCCCCTTCCCTATTATACCAATGAATCCGTACGGGATGTGGGGACCAACATCTCATAATAATTGGCCCCTTATGCCCCCTTGGGCTACTGGACCCTGGACTCTGAGTAGAAACGATGTTGCGGCTCGTGTTCCGCCATCGCCTCCTCGCCAGGTAGCATCCACTAGTAGAACCCGACGCATAGCATCATCCTCGAAAGACAAGCGGTCTCGTCTTTCTCCTGGAACATCTAGAACCCATAGAGCCCCTACTCAGCATGACAAACAAGTACGGGAAATGGCGCATAGTGTACCTCTGTTACTATCTCCAAGGGACATTGTGTCGCCTGGCCACTCTCCTGCTCGGAGTGTTCTAGATGATGATGCATTATCTATCATCGTCGATTCCAACGAGTATGAACTGGAAGCAACTAGACCCAGCTTCCCTCAACCAGAGGAAGCGGAAGAGATATGGTCTTTTGATAAGGCGGTAAATGAAGTTTACCGCCTACTACCTACGGATTTGTGCCCGAAACCATCTGGTACACAGTCCA